>QXTE01000149.1:2251120-2343824 GCA_003942145.1 Platysternon megacephalum | reverse complement strand
CGGGGGAGAGGTTACAAACCCTTTGGAGGATGGGATTAGAATTCAGAACAACCTTGACAAACTGGAGACCTGGTCTGAAATCAACAAGTTAAAATTCAATAAAGACAAGTGCAAAGTACTACACTTAAAGGAAAAATCAAATACACAAATACAAAACAGGGAATAACTGACTAGACAATAGTTCTGTAGAAAATAATATGGGAGCGAGAGTGGATCACAAATTGAATATAAGCCAACAAGGTGACACAGTTGCAAAAAAGCGCTACTATTCAGGGGTGTGTGTTAACAGGAATGCAGTATGTCAGACACGGGAGATAATTGTCCTATTCTACTCGGCACTGGTGAGGCCTCAGTTGGAGTACTGTGTTCAGTTCTGGGAACCACACTTTAAGGTAGATATGGACAAATTGGAGAGCAGAGGAGAACAAAAATGACAAAAGGTTTAGAAAACCTAGGAGGAAAGGTTAAAAACTTGGGCAGGTTTAGCCTTGGAGGGGAGGCTTGGGGGGGGCGGGGCGGCGGCGGGGGGGAGAGAAGAGAAACGAGGGGGAGCTGATAATCTTCAAATATATTAAGGGGTGTTATAAAAAGGACACTGATCAATTGCTGTCCATGTTCATTGAAGCTAGGACAAGTAGTAATGGGCTTAACCTGAAGCACGGGAGATTTAGGTTACATATTAAGGAAAACTTTAACACTAAATATAGTTAAGTACTGGAATCGGTTACCCAGGGAAGATTGTGGAATCCTCAACAACGGAGGTTTTTAAGTTAGACAAACACTTGTCAGAGATAGTCTAGGTATACTTGGTCCTGCCCCAACATAGGGGGATGGGCTTGGATGACCTCCAAAGATCTCTTCCAGCTCTACATTTCTGTGACTGTGCTATGTGCGCAATGTACCTGCACTTCAGCGATTTAGTTCCGAGAAAAGAATATGAGAATGGATTCTTTAAAGAATCCAAAGAGAAACTTAAATCCCCTTTTCTATAGGTCAATAAACCCTTTACATACATACATACCAGTCCCGACAATTGATGGCATCACCATATCCTGGTGTATCTACAACTGTCAAACGAAGCTTAACACCCCTTTCCTCGATTTCAACTGTTGAAGCTTCGATCTGCACAGTCCTTTCAATTTTTTCTATAAAACAGCAAACTTGATCTTAAAAAGAAATCTCATAAACATAGTTAATTCTGAGGCTAGATCAAGAATAACCAGCAAGTGGAACTATTTAAGAGGCTTTAGTCTACTAATAACCTTATTCTTGGGGTCACATGACATCAGAAGCAGACAACATTTTCCATAGATGTGTTTTCTCAAGACATCTGAGGATGTGTACTGTTTCTTTAAATCTGTAGCAGAAAGCCAGGCAGGAGGGGCAGGATGAGTTTAGATAGAACGAGAAACAGACACAGTAGCTTTAGGAGTACTTTTATTTTTATAGGGAAGGTCCTTTTCCATTGTTGGAAGAAAGTGACAGACATGCCACATGACATGCTGAGCTAATGAAAATGAGTCACTCAACAAGAAAGCAGTGGAACAGCAATGCAAATAGGACCAAGATTCCCAGACGTGGGAAACAAAAAATATCCATTAACAGCTTCAAATTCCTTTGGCAGAAATGTGGCAGGTGTATGACAAATAAGAATATAGGACAGATAAAGTCTGCATACACAGTGGAAGCATGTGCAGAAAAAAATAAAGAAAATTAGCAGTATGTCTATCAAGGCAAGAGACCAAGTGATGCCTATACTTAGAATTTCTCCAAGGGAGGTATTATGAGAATTTTCTGCATCTTTGTTCAAGTTGACTTTATTTTCAACAAGACTTCTGTCCTCCTTTCTTCCTGTGCCATGGTGACATTTTTTCCAAAGAGAACTGGGCAGACTCTTTGGTACCATTCAGCATCATTCCTCACTTGACCACATGGGCTCATTAACAGATGCAAGGGGCTCACGTTCCCTGGGGTGAAGTGTACTGCCTCCCTAGCACTCAATGTGGATAATAAGCAACTGGGGCTCTCCCCCTAAGGCAGTTTGAATACTGTTTGGAGTATTCCAGTCACAAATTCCTATCGCAGCTACAATAGCAGAAATATGCAACCATATTTGGAAAAGAGACGACTAAGGGGGGATATGATTGTGGTCTATAAAATCATGACTGGTGTGGAGAAAGTAAATAAGGAAGTGTTATTTACTCCTTCTCATAACACAAGAACTAGGGGTCATCAAATGAAAATAGGTAGCAGGTTTAAAACAAACAAAAGGAAGTATTTCTTCACACAATGCACAGTCACCTTGTGGAACTCTGCCAGAGGATATTGTGACGGCCAAGACTATAACAGGGTTCAAAAAAGAACTAGATAAATTCATGGAGGATAGGTCCATCAATGGCTATGAGCCAGGATGGGCAGGGATGGTGTCCCTAGCCTCTGTTTGCCAGAAGCTGGGAATGGGCGATAGGGAATGGATCACTTGATGATTACCTCTGGGACACCTGTCATTGGCCCCTGTTGGAAGACAGGATACTGGGCTAGATGGACCTTTGGTCTGACCCAGTATGGCTGTTCTTATGTTATATTCATTCACACTGAAGAGACATTAGGAAATAAAAATGTTTACCGGCTGCTCCTGGGATTATCCTTTCTGGGTAGAGATCTGTCAAGAACAGGCTGTTTATTAGTGTAGATTTTCCCAATCCAGATTCACCTATGATTCATTTTGAAAATATGCTGATCATAAATATGTTCTAAATAATTAACCTTTCAGAACTGATATACAACATCTGATTATAGAAATTTTTCTTGCGTTAAATGTAACCAAGTATTTCAAATTATAGTTTAAACTGACATGGAGTGTTAATGACATAGTCAAGCCGCGATTACGCACTTAAAGCAGGAGTTCATTTTATATATTCCAAATTTTTAGCACATAAGCTCTAAGTAAAGCTTGATATTTGAAGATTTACATGTAAATCTGTTATAGCTCTAATTTTTAATTGACCTTAAGTTCATAGTCTGAGTCTTATGATTTTTCAGTCTCCTGTAGCTTTTAAGCTAAAAGTTGTAGTGAAAATTTTGTATATAGTAAGAGTTTGGAGTACATCTGGGATTATGTAATAAGTGTCACTAACCAGGAAAAAAAAAAGTTACTGGTATTCGTCACAATCGAATCTTTGTGCCATGGTTAGCCAATGGAGAATGCAATTATACCTGCTACTTATGTTGTCTGATATGGTATGCAGAAGCCTTTTCAAACTGTTACAGAGAGGCGTACAACACTACCTTTTGGCATATGCACCGAGTAATGTTTCCTGTAATTGAAGGCTAACACAATGTGTGATTAATAGGTTTGCTAGTTCAGAGCATTTATGTTGCATCAGAAAAAAGAACTTCAACAAAGGAATGGCTACATAGTTGAAGACCAGGATCTTTGACACTTTAGCCATTTGCTTTGATGAAGACCCAGACCTCTGTCAAACTGCTCAGCTTCTGATGTAGCCAAACTGTTTCAAAGGGGGAGGTGGTGGGGAGGATCTTTGGCAATGTATCCAGCTGATTTGTCAAAGAACCTGTTCTTCATTAAACTGGTCAACAGAACTGAACAAATCAAATCAATCAATAAAAATGAAAAAAGAGTGAAAGATGGGCCAGTCAATCCCCCGGGCTATATGACCAATGACACTGATCAAACACAGATGTGATGACTGAATATAAAGACCAAAATGAAAATTAAAAACTATAACAAAATGAAAAATCCAACCAGCTAAATAGTTGGTCAAATGTTTTAGAAAAATGGCCATTTTTCAAACTGAAAAATTACGATCAGTTCCTATAGTCAACTGATTCAGGAATGGAGCTTGCTGGCTGAACAGTTTCACTGCAACAGGAAAGCCATGATTTTTATTTATGGAGTTTACCACTGCTTGAAACTGGGCTAAGCTCCACACCAAAACAAACCACATTTTTCCTTATCTACTTTAAAAGTTTGAGTAAGTGCAGCTACATTGGCTACTGACCACCGATTAATGAATTTGGGGCTAATCTCAAGCCTAGACAAGGCCGTAGTTTAGTGCTGGAAACCTTACATTGGTCAATTAACACAAGCTTCCTTTTGGTTTAACATGGCCAAGCAGCCAGGACAATATAAATGTCAGCTTGCATTTTCATGAATCAGCCAATTTGTCTACACCTGGATAATTTGGACAAGCAATAATGGAAGCTGTCATTGAAATAGGGAGAATTAGGGTCAGAACCATATCAGCATACACAGCTTTTAAGAAAAATTATCCCATCCCAGTTTCCTGAAAATGAAGAAATTTGACTTTAAAGAATAAGTTTATAGGTCAAAATAATAAAGACATTAAATATGATCCACAACAGAAGAAAAAGTTAAATGACTATCCTTGTTTACCTAGACATATCTGAACAGAAGAAAGACACATTCAGGCCAAATTGCTGAAATAATCAGAATTTTGAGCACCGTATATACTCGTTCATAAGCCGAATATTTTTGGTAAAAAAATGATGCATCAAAGAGCAGGGGTCAGCTTATAAACAGGTCTACACCAAAATTTGATGATTTAAAACTCTATGGAATCATTGAATTGAATATCTAATACTTGGTAGCTTTGTTTACCTGGAGCATCTGCAGGCATGGAGCCCCTCAGCTCCCTGTGGCTGGCCGCGGTTCGCTGTTCCCAGCCAATGGGAGCTGTGGGAAGTGCCACTTCCCGCAGCTCCCATTGGCTGGGAATGGTGAACCGAGGCCACAGGGAGCTGAGGGACTCCATGCCTGCAGACGCTCCAGGTAAACAAAACGTCCCGCCAGCGGCTTACCCTGATAGGCCGGGAGCCAAAGTTTGCTGACCCATTTATTGATGTCAATACTGCAGCCTTTTAAAGCTGCAAAGCCTTTGTTTAGTGGACTAGATTGGCTTGAAAGGAATACTAAAAGAGCAGTGCCGCAGATCTGCATGACATTTGACCCATGCATTTCACAAAATGCTATGCCTTACAAGCCAATCAGAAAAATACAATGAATGATAGTACTATAGCACTGGTGTCAGTCCGCTACTGTGTAATTTGATCTCTTCATGCATTTCTACCAATGGACCTCATAAGTCTCGAGCCAATATGAAAATATAATGTGCAGTTTTAAAAATTCATTTACTGATTATAAATATTGACTAATTTTGAAGGTGAATACATATTTGTTCAGTTATTATAACAACAACAGGTTTTTCGTTAGATTGCATTAAAATAATTCTAGCAAAACTTTTGAGTGTTTCTTGTGATGCCAGCTTTTAAAATATAGCAGGGGTCGGAAAACTTTGGCTGCCGGCCTGTCAGGGTAAGCCACTGGCGGGTCGGGACGTTTTGTTTACTTGGAGCGTCTGCAGGCACGGAGCCCCTCAGCTCCCAGTGTCCACGGTTTGCCGTTCCCAGCCAATAGGAGCTGCGGGAAGCGGCTTACCCTGATGGGCCGGGAGCCAAAGTTTGCCAACCCTTGAAATATAGGGTCGGCTTATGAAAGGGTCATACAGTTTTTGCTATTTTTACCTAACCATCTTGGGGGGTCGGCTTATAAACGAACGGACTAATGAACGAGTATATACGGTAATTTCTTTTTAACTCATCTACTGCCCCTGTAGTTTAGCAAAGTATCATCCAAACTCTCCTAATACAATGCATTTCAATGAAGTTTTGTTGATTGATCTAATTTTTCTCCTCAAATATCTTTATTTATACCTTAAAACTATTGGCAGATAGGTAACACAGTTAGCAATGCTATACCACACAGAAACTTTCAAATAAGTGTTTTCTTCTCTACTACTACTGTTGTCTTTCTTCCATTTGGCATACATGAATTTGTTTTTGAATGGAGCAGACACTGGGTTGTTTTGTTTAATTTATACATGGCTCTATGCCAAAGCCATTTTACATAGTTGTATTTTCAGCTGATGTCACAGAGTTCTGGGAATTAAGTTTAGCTGCAGCAGAGAAAATGTGTTTATAGTTCTCTTAATTGTTTAAATTTTTTGGATTACTGAATAGTAGACTTCAAAAAGGTTAAAAATAAAACCATAATTTGAGAATTAGGGGGTTTCTTAGCAGATAAAGTTTTAGAAAGTAAACTGACATTTTATATAAAAGCTGTTTAAATGTATCCTGTAAAGATTTTATCCAAAACAAAGCCAACAGAGCTGATGAAAACCCTAACTAACAAGGAACAGACTTTCAATAGACAGTATAACTGATTTAAAGTTTTTTTAAATTCTCACCCTTGGTAATGCAAGCAGGCTCATGAATTATTCTAATAAAATGTGAAAAGCAAAGCTTGCCTAGCATTCAACTGTAAGCTACAAAAACAGGACAGAAGTAATGCTGTAGATGCTCTGCTGGTAGAAAAAAATGAAATAATTATGGGTTCGAGAAGAAGGTCTTTTATAAGTCTTGAGCTCTAGAATGATTACATCTCAGGTGGTACATAAACAACCACTAATGGTTCTACCACCAAATAGTTCCATGACTCCAACTCCTGCAGACGCAATTAACAAAAGGGAGTTTTTATTACTACTAACTATGTGTGAAAGATGTAACCCCGCTTTGTTTTCAGATCTGGGATTAGGCTGCTGGGCTGGTAGGTTTTTTACCACAATTTTACTGGTAGTCTGGAATAGATGGATAGAATCCTGAAATGTCACTTTTCAGTAAAAACATATTTTATGGTTGAGAACTAGTATGCTCAAAATCCAGAAGTTATGGTTTCCACAGTAACAGAGATACATAAGCGTAATGTGTCTGAGTTAACCTTGACTTGGGAGCCTGGTGGGGAGTGAAGAGACAGTCTGAGGACTGCTGAATTGCAGAGCCACATGAGGTGGTCAGTTTGGCATGAAAGGGTTTCTAGGGTTTCTTTTGACCTCTTCTGCTTTTCCTGATGTACCACTAAAGTGATCTCTCTCAATTTAATGGCCTGTCAAGTTCTCATTTAAATGTACTTTAAAAAAAAAAAATGAATTGTACAGTTAATCATTTTATGCCTACAGACATTTTTTCCAAGTGAAATTGTATCAGCTCCCATACACTGCTGGGCATGCACAATACAATTACAACAAATAATGGAAAACTAAATGTGCAAAGATGGAGTTTTAAACATTTAAAACTTGAAAATCGCTATGCATGAAGAAAATTGGTGTAGTCACTACTACTCACTGACTGGCCACATGCTGAGTTTTATAGTCCACCCATTTTTGCATTATCTGAGCACAATAAATGGTTCAAATAGGGATATGTGAAAAAAGTTTTCCCAACTCAAAAAACAGCAAATAAGACCTTTCTCAAACTTTTTTTTAAACCCACTTAAGCACAGAAAGCTTAAGTCCCAAAGGACAAAACAGGAGGAAGTAATGAGTACAAAAGGTGTGAGAAAACCTTCTCAATCTTATCTACAGCATTAGCTACCCCGCACATTAATGTTGGATGTATTACTACCTATGTGGAACAGCCAGCTCATTAACACATTAAAGATAATTAAATTCAAGTATACTTCAAACTACACAACTATACAGGACAGAACTGCTGGATACTATATAAAGTATATGAAGACTTCCTTCATACGAGAAGTTATATTGCATTCAGTCTAATCCCCAGTTTTCTAAATTCTAATTACAAGAAACGATAAAATATATTCTCTTACCAACCACCATGAGAGTGAACTCAAAGCCCTTTTTCACAGACTTCCGATGAACCTGGTTGGGAAGGTTTGCAAATCCAACATAGCCAGGAGTTTCTGGATTGGTAAATTGGGCAGGCGGTTGCTAAATAAAATAATCAGAAGATTATATATGCTATAGGTTGAAATAACTGAGGACAGTTCTGAAGCTTGTAATTACAAATTAGAGACAGAGCTGGAAAATCTTTGAAGTCTTCAGTCTTTGTTGCTCACACTGTTCTCTACAGAAGAGGCACTCAAGTTTGAGTCACCTTGATTTAAAACAGAGGGAGCTGGCAGGAGTGTTCTCTGTAAAAGGCCCTCAGCTTTGGAATGTACTCCCCAACCTTTGGTCTGAAAGAACCCAAACCTGTTGGTCTGCATTACACATTGCAAGACCTACTTTTTCCACTCAGGCTTTAGGGAACGGAAGGGATTCATGATTTGTTTTTGGTTGTGACTTCACTGCTGATTTTATTTGCATTGTTTTTCTAAATAACTGTCAAAGGTGCCTGCAGTAAAATATAGGAATCCTTTTGTATATTATATTGTTATAAATGTAGATACATAAATGACTGGCTGCACTTGCACAATGTAAACCTAAAACACATTTACATATCAAAGTTTTCACTGACAAATTAGATAGCAACAGCTTTATTATATCTATTTCATTTCCAGATTAAAATAAATGGCAAGTTTTTCCTCCAAGAGTTTAAATGAAACTGAAAATTCATGGGATGCGTTTCTCTCACTAATACTACTACATAATGTGCAGAAAGGCACTACAGCTATGTTCATGCTACCATAATGGTTAAACAATTTTGAAGACAATTTTACAACACTGAATAGATTAACTGTGCTAAGTGAAAGTTTTCACAACTAGTGTAGTTTATTCAAACTAGCCTTCCAGGAATTATAGTAAATTATATTCAGGATTACCCTCAGCAGACTATGGTTCTGTAACAATCATGCTAACTACTTTTAAAAATGTGTGGTGTTTAACACCATTTTAAAAGTGGTTGTGTGGATGGGACTTATGCACATGCTAAGTCAAATTGCAACTCTACATTTCTAGTCAGTTCTGACACATACAAATAAAAAAAATAATTAAAAACTACCCGTGGCCTGATGATAATCTATTTGAGGTCGTATATTAGAGATCTTATAATTAAAAAAGGGAATTGACTTAATACAGGTGTCCTTCTAGCCCAAATTAATTTGTGATCAGTTCATTAAAATCAGAAGGAAAACTAGAGGGTGCTCTGGAAAGGACTCAACTTTCATTTTCAATTTACAAAGGTATAAACACATCCAACATTAAAGAATAGCAGAAAAAGTTTTCAGACATATTGGTTACCCTCTCCAAACATACTACTCAAATACTTTACACTATTTATGTCATTGCCAATAGGTTAATATGGGCCATTCTGATTTCTACTTGTGACATAAAATGTGTGGAACAAGAAATTATCTGAATTGTATATGGTGATTGTTACATTAATATGATCTTTTGGTTTAAATTCTCTATTGTTGCTTTTATAATCTTGCTTAAAGGATCTGTCAATCCCCCAGATTGCTTTAGGGGCAAAAGCCAACTAAACTGGTGCTCATCCTTTTCCTGAATGTTGCTGACTGCAAAACTGGGTACACAGTGGCAGAAGAGAAGTTCAAATACAAAACAGTACAATTGGGGTAAAGGGTTTGCTCAAGTGAGGGACATTACTTCAGTGGAAAAAAGCTACATGGTTTCCCTTTATAACCTCCACAGGGAAACAACTTGCATAAACACAGTGTTTTGCATAATTTCACCTGTTACCAAATGGTTCAAAGTTTATTTTCATTCATTTCTAAATTTGAAATATTCCATACACTTGACTGTGGACCCCACACTCTAAAAACTTTATATTCTTTGCACATGAAGGAACAGTTGTACTATCTAAAAACCTTAATAAAAAACTATGCTTTTATCTTGTAATTAATGAAGATACAAATGCTGTTCTTACCTTGGCCATCCTTATGGAAGGTCAGCCACTCTGTGAACAAAATGTTTTTTAGTTTATTACAAACAGGATAATATGAAAACCAAACACCTACTAAACCCACCACTGTGCAATCAAATTTCAATTGTCTCTTGACAGTGAAGACAGAGAACATTCTAAACTACTTGTATGTATCACCCAGCTTCTGAACCACCCCAAATGATTTCCTGCCAAATACCAATATTTTTATCTTTACCTTTGTTATTAAAATCTCACTCCATATTCAAAGACCAACACTGAATGCCTAACTCCAATTCTATTTACTTCATTGGAGGAAAAGTTAAGCCAACAGTGCGTGCTTCTGAAAATTCCACTCAAACTATATGAAATGAAATGAAAAAAAAAAGCTTTTAAATCTGGAAAAATTGTAAAGCCTACACCTTTTACAAAAACCAACTGAAGCAAAACCTAAAGAAGAGTTCTGTGTAGCTCAAAAGCTTGTATCGTACACCAACAGAAGTTAGACTAGTAAAAGACATTACCTCACCTACCTTGTTTCTCTAAAAGAAACTATTAATAAAAATACATGCCCAAATTACAGTTTACAGGAAATTGCCTTTTCAGAATTCAAACAAAAAGCATACAGCTTTCTCTCCTACCCCACACTTCTAAGTGTCCTGTAAATAATAATCATTAAAGGAAGAGATTCAACAACTTTGAAATGTGATAGGGTAGAAAAATTAGAGAAACTATTACCTCCTCCTCTCTAATCGCAATGTCTACAACCTAATCCTACCATTCAAAATGCTGCTAAAATAATTTTTGCCTCATAGCTCTGCCAGCTCCGCCCCCAGTTCCTTCTTTAGCTCCCCTTCATCCACCACACCAAAAACTAACTTCTTGTTCTTACTCAGGAAAGGTCTCCATAATTTATAGCCCCACCCTACCAGGCTGACTCCCACCTGTACTATCACTGATGTCAACCTTGGTCACCCAATTCTCTGCTTGTTCTCCAAGCACTTGCATTCCTTCCCCTATGCCACCCTTTAAGAGAGAAAAAAAAAAAAAAAGCTTCCAATCAAAAACCGTAAGCCACCACCTAATCCTCCTTCAAGTCCCTCAAAACTCATCTCTTCCATAATGTATATCATAATAACGGCTAGACAGGTAGAGAACTGTGATGATTGCTACTGACTGCCTACAATATATCATCTTAACCAAGATATAAACCCCTTGTGGTTACTAAACGTTCAATAGTAATTTTCACAAGAACAAGAGGTGTTAACTACAACTCCTTAGCAAATATTCTATTTTGGTAATTACCAGGGATTTCAGGAAGCAGATGTATCCAAATTTGCTATCTGCCTAGCAAGAAGAGTGCAAATTTACCTGCCACAGTTAGCTGTGCCTTCAGGACTGAATTACTGTTACACATTGTGTGTGTGTGCATGTGTGAAGGAAATAGCCTGAGTAGCTTTAGTGTATGTCTACACCGCACACCTTATAACGGCGCGGCTGTGCCGCTACAGCTGTGCCGTTGTAAGGCACACAGCGTAGTCGCTATTTGTCGCTGGAAGAAAGAGCTCTCCCGATGATAAAATAAAACACCAACGAAGGGTGGTATCTTAATCAACAGGAGAGTGGCTCCCGCGGATGAAGCGCTGTCCACACCATGTGCAATGGAAATCGTAGGCTGTGGGAAGCTGTGCCTCCCCAAACAGCCTAGCCCACACTCTGCCTCCAGGCCAGGCCCCCTCCTGCAGTTCCCCCCAGCCCTCTGCCCTGGCTGCTGTGCCGCCCCGGGGCCGGGGGCCGCTGCTGCCGCGGCGCACCAGGGCTGGGGGCGCTGTTGCTGTGCCACCCAGCACACTGGGGGCCGCAGTGGAGGTGCAGACGGGGAAGGTGAGGGGCGGAGCCTCAGGCACAAGGGGAGGGGCCGAGGTCTAGGCTTCCACAACGGCCAGGTCACCGGCTGCCTATGGTGCACACCTGCACTTTTTGTCATTAAAACTTTTGTTGTTCAGGAGGGATGGAGGGTTTCCACACCCCTGAGCAAAAAAGTTTTAACAATGAAAGTGCAGGGTAGACAAAGCCTAAGAAACAAAAGCTAGTGCAAAATATGACAGTGTGTTTATTAGGTGGAGTTCCATGCTAGAATTATGTAACACCAGTGCTCCGCGATCAATGGTCAACGATCAATGGTCAACAATCAGTTTCCAAGTGGAATTCAAGGAGCTGGTTTAAACCGATAAAGTCCTAAATTGTTTGAGATGTTAGTCAAGAGACTTCCACTCCTCAAGCTACACTGCTGCGGCTAGGATCAGAGGCACTGCTCAACTGACAAACTCTCAGTAAGAGAGGGGGAGTTACTAGCAGGGTGTTCTCAACTTTAGAAAATCTTCTCCCTGTTGGTCCAGGGACCAGATTGGCTTTCCAGGCACACTGCAAGGTCCATCTTTCCACCCACGCAGTTTGGGAGGGCAGGCTGTGGGTTGGAGGAATTTTATTGTGGCTGGTTGGTGGAACGGGGTATTTACGTTTGCTGATGCATATTTGTATATTTATTGCTAACGATAAAGAGTCCTGGAGATATTCATTGTGAAATTTAGATTGCAAACGGGTGCTTATTTTATAAATCTAAACAAAAAATGTGGAGAGTTACCATTATATCAACTGCACAAAAGGTAAATTAAAAGACCTCTCCCTAGTAGTAACTTTCTCTTTAAATACTGTACAAGTAGGTCCAAGGGTACTGAATTACTTACGACAATGAATTACCTTCCATACAGATCTTCAAGAATTTCAAATATTAACTGATCAAATCTCAACACCCTTGTGAGTTGTTTCATTACCTCCACTGTACAGAGAAGGAAACTGAGGCAGAAAGAGGACTGTGTTATTCACCCAGGATCACACTGCAAGTCCATGTCAGAGGTGGGATTTGAAACAAAAGCACCTTGAATTTTCTGTTGTAGTTATAGGATCACACTATTTTGTATTGGACACACTGTCCTGTCCAATCGATGCTTCTCTGGTGTAACCATCTATCCACTTAGGCTTCCTGTTGACCAGTGGTTTTCAACCAGGGGTATGTGTACCCCTGGGAGTACGCAGAGGTCTTCCAAGGAGTACATCAACTCATCTAGATGTTTGCTTAGTTTTACAACAGACTACATAAAACGCACTAGTGAAGTCAGTACAAACTAAAATTTCCTACAATGATTTGTTTATACTGTTCTATATACTATACACTGAAATATAAGTACAATATTTATATTCCAATTGATTTATTTTATAATTGTATGGTAACTATGAGAAAGTAAGCATTTTTTCAGTAATAGTGTGCGGTGACACTTTTTTTATGTCTGATTTTATAAGCAAGTAGTTGTTAATGCGTAAACTTGTGTGTGTAAAGCTGTACACTGTAACTTTGCAGACAGTGATCCATTCAAACAGTGAAAATTCACAGTGGTGTAATTGAAACACATTCCTCTTCCGAACTACCTTTTGCAAGAGTACGTTTAGGTAGCTACGGCCAGAAAGCCACAAGGCTTCTCCAAAGCTGGTGAAGCGGGGGGGCGTTAAGTGCATAGTATTTGAAAAGCGCGTTAGCCTTCAACTTTGAAACGCTAGGAGCGCCCCCCCATATCTCCCCCTACCGTACAGCCATCTCTCCTCCCGCTCGCACACCGGAGAGGGTGGTATCAAGCAAAGGCGAAGTCGGCCTCCCGGCTACCTTCTAAACGCAGAAAGGACGAGGGAGCCCTCCGGCGATCCCCGGCACTGCATCTCTGGAGCCCGGAGAGACATTGGGCCGGGGCCAGGATACCCGACAGCTAGGGAGTGCGGCGCCCGCCCCCAGCCACGGGGATTCTCGCCCCCCAGCATCGCCAGGCAGCGGCCCGAAAGCAGGGCGCAGAAGCAGCACCACTGGACACTGGGGGGACCAGCCCCGCGGAAGCTGCGAGCCGGGGATGGGGGAAGGGCGAAGAAACGCGCCCCTGTCTAGCTCCGGAGCCCAGACTCCTCGCCCTGGAGTTCTTCTCCCCTGACGAGCCGGGGGCCGCCGCCGCCGCGCCCCTCACCTGGCAGCCTGCGCTGTACAGAGCGATTGCGGAACCAAGCTCTTCGAATCGTCCCTCAGGCTCGCGCACTCGCTACGAGTCGCTCTCCACTCAGGCTCTCTAGCTACAGTCGCGCGCGCCTTCGCAGACCCCACCCCAAGGGCGGACCCGGGGACTGACAGCGCGAAGAAACGCAAGCACGAGCGGCAGATTTAGGATAAATGCGCGCCTGCGCGCCTCAGGACCCCTAAAAGCGCATGCGCTTAACTGACTGCGCGGACGCACGCGCCGTTCCTGTGGCGATTTGACTGTACAAGGGTGCGCGGGGGAGGGGCCACCCTTATGCTGGCAGGTCACGCACATCCCTCTCCTTTACCAAGATGGCGGCCGGCCCCTCGGCCTCGTACCCAGCATAGGCTTCGCTGTAGGCCTATTAGAGGTAATGCCGATCTCCATTCACACTCGCTTTGGCAGCACGATAAAATGGGGGGTCAGGGACGCATCAGGTAAGAGGGATCGGACAGCTGAACCCGACCCCCCACCCGGGGGGGCTGGGAGGACTCTGCTGCCTCCAACAAGCTGACGGCAGCAGAGAGACTGGCTTGGAGCCCGCAATATCTAGCCAGCACTCATCTTCGCTCTATGGTTTGTTCCTTTTCTATTGGTGCTGGTGTGCCACGTGCTAGTGGTACTCCCCCTCGCCCCCCGTTACCATAGAGCGCGGCGGAGGGAGAGGCAGCAGCCTTCCGGTGGGGGCTGAGGGCGGGACTACGCGCACTGCTCAAGAGAGGGGCGTATGCAGCTGCAGCTGCGGGGGTGCCACTGTCCAGCCTCCCACCCAGTTGTGGGTGCAGAGTGGATGCTGTCTCACCCCTACCCCCCACTTTTAACCGGGTGGCAGCTTCACCCTCCCCCCGTAGATCAGTGGCAGGGGGAGTGTTGCCAACTCCAAGTATTTAAAATATATGAGTCATGCCCTGGTTCCCCCACACCGCCAAATTCATGAAATTGTAAATGTATATGGGGTGATTTTTATTTGCCATCGGGTTTGTGCAGAATTGGAGGCAGATTTTGTTGCTGCTCTTAAAAACCATGAGCTAAAATGAAATTTTAAAAAGCTGATATTCTGATGTATTCCCATACTTAGGATTTAAGGCTATATCTATAGAGGGAGATTAGGCACTAATTGGGGTGAGGAGACAGTGTTCCCTCATTTAACTTGGTGGTGGCTCTGCTCCCAGCTCCATTGGGCCTGCCTTTGCATTCCTTTGGAAAATTATTGCACTGGGGCTTGGAGTTTAACTTCTCCCATCCCCTGCAGCAATGGCAGTCTTAGAGATTCTCTAAATTCGCTAGCCCCCAGCACCTAGCTGCAGCATAAGCTTCTCCCAAGATGTCCTGCCCCTGTCCTTCTTGAGGGAATCAGACCTGGCAAGGGTAGTTCAGTCTCCTTTCTGCTGAAACAGAAACAAGGAAACTTGTGCTAGTAGCTTTAGTAATATCAACACCTGTCCCTTGGGAACAGGGGCCAGACCCTCCAACTCACTGCATTTATTATTTAGTGCTTGGCTATAGAATCATAGAATATCAGGGTTGGAAGGGACCTCAGGAGGTAATCTAGTCCAACCCCCTGCTCAAAGCAGGACCAGTTCCCAACTAAATCATCGCAGCCAGGGCTTTGTCAAGCCTGACCTTAAAAACCTCTAAGGAAGGAGATTCCACCACCTCCCTAGGTAACCCATTCCAGTGCTTCACCACCCTCCTAGTGAAAAAGTTTTTCCTAATATCCAACCTAAACCTCCCCCACTGCAACTTGAGATCATTACTCCTTGTTCTGTCATCTGGGACCACTGAGAACAGTCTAGATCCATCCTCTTTGGAACCCCCTTTCAGGTAGTTGAAAGCAGCTATCAAATCCCCCCTCATTCTTCTCTTCTGCAGAATAAACAATCCCAGTTCCCTCAGCCTCTCCTCATAAGACATGTGTTCCAGCCCCCTAATCATTTTTGTTGCCCTCCGCTGGACTCTTCCCAATTTTTCCACATCCTCCTTGTAGTGTAGTGTCCCAAAACTGGACACAGTACTCCAGATAAGGCCTCACCAATATCGAATAGAGGGGAATGATCACGTCCCTCGATCTGCTGGCAATGCCCCTACTTATACAGCCCAAAATGCCGTTAGCCTTCTTGGCAACAAGGGCACACTGTCGACTCATATCCATCTTCTTGTCCACTGTAACCTCTGGGTCCTTTTCTGCAGAACTGCTGCCTAGCCATTCGGTCCCTAGTCTGTAGCAGTGCATGGGATTCTTCCATCCTAAGTGCAGGACTCTGCATTTGTTCTTGTTGAACCTCATCAGTTTTCTTTTGGCCCAATCCTCTAATTTGTCTAGGTCCCTCTGTATCCTATCCCTACCCTCTAGCGTATCTATTCCTCCTCCCAGTTTAGTGTCATCTGCAAACTTGCTGAAAGTGCAGTCCACGCCATCCTCCAGATCATTAATGAAGATATTGAACAAAACCGGCCCCAGGACCGACCCTTGGGGCACTCCGCTTGATACCGGCTGCCAACTAGACATGGAGCCATTGATCACTACCCGTTGAGCCCGACAATCTAGCCAGCTTTCTATCCACCTTATAGTCCATTTATCCAGCCCATACTTCTTTAACTTGCCGGCAAGAATACTGTGGGAGACCGTATCAAAAGCTTTGCTAAAGTCAAGGAATAACACGTCCACTGCTTTCCCCTCATTCACAGACCCAGTTATCGCCTCATAGAAGACAATTAGGTTAGTCAGGCATGACTTGCTCTTGGTGAATCCATGCTGACTGTTCATGATCACTTTCCTCTCCTCTAAGTGCTTCAGAATTGATTCTGTGAAGACCTGCTCCATGATTTTTCCAGGGACTGAGGTGAGGCTGACTGGCCTGTAGTTTCCCGGATCCTCCTTCTTCCCTTTTTGAAAGATGGGCACTATATTAGCCTTTTTCCAGTCCTCCGGGACCTCCCCCGATCGCCATGAGTTTTCAAAGATAATGGCCAATGGCTCTGCAACCACATCCACCAACTCCTTTAGCACCCTCAGCTGCAGCACATCCGGCCCCATGGATTTGTGCTCATCCAGCTTTTCTAAATAGTCCTGAACCACTTCTTTCTCCACAGAGGGCTGGTCACCTCCTCCCCATGCTGTGCTGCCCAGTGCAGCAGTCTGGGAGCTGACCTTGTTCGTGAAGACAGAGGCAAAAAAAGCATTGAGTACATTAGCTTTTTCCACATCCTCTGTCACTAGGTTGCCTCCCTCATTCAGTAAGGGGCCCACACTTTCCTTGACTTTCTTCTTGTTGCTAACATACCTGAAGAAACCCTTCTTGTTACTCTTAACATCTCTTGCTAGCTGCATCTCCAAGTGTGATTTGGCCTTCCCGATTTCACTCCTGCATGCCTGAGCAATATTTTTATACTCCTCCCTGGTCATTTGTCCAATCTTCCACTTCTTGTAAGCTTCTTTTTTGTGTTTAAGATCAGCAAGTATTTCACTGTTAAGCCAAGCTGGTCGCCTGCCATATTTACTATTCTTTCTACACATCGGGATGGTTTGTTTCTGCAACCTCAATAAGGATTCTTTAAAATACAGCCAGCTCTCCTGGACTCCTTTCCCCCTCATGTTATTCTCCCAGGGGATCCTGCCCATCAGTTCCCTGAGGGAGTCAAAGTCTGCTTTTCTGAAGTCCAGGGTCCGTATTCTGCTGCTCTCCTTTCTTCTGTGTGTCAGGATCCTGAACTCGACCGTCTCATGGTCACTGCCTCCCAGGTTCCCATCCACTTTTGCTTCCCCTACTAATTCTTCCTGGTTTGTGAGCAGCAGGTCAAGAAGAACTCTGCCCTTAGTTGGTTCCTCCAGCACTTGCACCAGGAAATTGTCCCCTACACTTTCCAAAAGCTTCCTGGATTGTCTGTGCACCGCTGTATTGCTCTCCCAGCAGCTATCAGGGTGATTATAGTCTCCCATGAGAACCAGGGCCTGTGATCTAGTAACTTCTGTTAGTTGCCGGAAGAAAGCCTCGTCCACCTCATCCCACTGGTCTAGTGGTCTATAGCAGACTCTCACCACAACATCACCCTTGTTGTTCACACCTCTAAACTTAATCCAGAGACTCTCAGTTTTTTCTGCAGTTTCATACCAGAGCTCTGAGCAGTCATACTGCTCTCTTACATACAATGCAACTCCCCCACCTTTTCTGCCCTGCCAGTCCTTCCTGCACAGTTTATATCCATCCATGACAGTACCCCAGTCATGTGAGTTATCCCACCAAGTCTCTGTTATTCCAATCACATCATAGTTCCTTGACTGTGCCAGGACTTCCAGTTCTCCCTGCTTGTTTCCCAGGCTTCTTGCATTTGTGTATAGTCACTTAAGATAACTCGCTGATCGTCCCGCTTTCTCGGTATGAGACAGGAGTCCCCCCCTCTTGCGCTCTCCTGCTCGTGCTTCCTCCCGGTATCCAACTTCCCCACTTACCTCAGGGCTTTGGTCTCCTTCCCCCGGGGAACCTAGTTTAAAGCCCTCCTCACTAGGTTAGCCAGCCTGCTTGCGAAGATGCTCTTCCCTCTCTTCATTAGGTGGAGCCCGTCTCTGCCTAGCACTCCTCCTTCTGGGAACACCATCGCATGGTCAAAGAATCCAAAGCCTTCTCTCCGACACCACCTGCATAGCCATTCATTGACTTCCACGTTTCGACCGTCTCTACCCCGGCCTTTTCCTTGCAGAGGGAGGATGGACGAGAATACCACTTGCGCCTCAAACTCCTTTATCCTTCTTCCCAGAGCCACGTAGTCTGCAGTGATCCACTCAAGGTCATTCTTGGCAGTATCATTGGTGCCCATGTGGAGAAGCAGGAAGGGGTAGCGATCCGAGGGCTTGATGAGTCTCGGCAGTCTCTCCATCATATTGTGAATCCTAGCTCCTGGCAAGCAGCAGACCTCTCGGTTTTCCCGGTTGGGGCGACAAATAGATGACTCGGTCCCCTTGAGGAGGGAGTGCCCTACCACCACCACCCTCCTCCTTCTCTTGGGAGTGGTGGTCGTGGAAACCCCATCACTAGGACAGTGCATCTCATGCCTTCCAATCGGTGGAGTCTCCTTCTGCTCCCTTCCCTCAGATGTATCATCTAGTCCACTATCCGCATTAGTACCTGTGGAGAGAACATGAAAATGGTTGCTCACCTGTATCTCCATTGCTGGTACATGGATGCTCCTCTTTCTTCTTCTGGAGGTCACATGCTGCCAAATTTCTTCACCGTCCCTCTGTCCCCGCTGCGCAGCCTGCTCTGATTCTTCAGAATGTTGTGCCTGTAGAAGCATATCCTGACGTCTGTCCGGGAAATCTTCATTTTCTCTTATGCAACGCAGAGTCGATACTTGCGATACATAGCACTGTAGCCAGAGGTTAAAGACACATTCTAAATCCCCAGGGGTTTATGCTATGAGCGACTCAACATGCTTGATTGATGCTGTACATGTTAGGTTGCTTCTTGTGGGTTTTATTACTTATGTTTTAGTAAGTTGGGTGAAGATCTTATGCTACTAAACTTCTGATTCGGGATTAGAGTTGTCATTTCCATTACTATTGTCTTGAGGCACATCTGCCATCTGCTCCACAATCTCCCACCCTCCGACAAAAGCCCTGTGACCAACACAGATCATTTAGCACCTTCCGCCACATGCTTATCTAATCCAGAAGCTATTCACATAAAACAATTTAAAAACCGTTTTACATCTTTGTTAAAAGAAGGCTAGTGAAGGAGAGAAAGAGCTCAGGAACAGGTTTTCTGAGTTGGAAAATGAAGAAGGGGCACAGCAGGCAGTAACAAAGTGGGAGGGCAAGGAAGAAGAGAAGGGCAACTAGTCCTACAAGAAGAGGGGAATAGTCAATGAAGATAGGCGGAGTTGGGAGCGACTGGAGGATAGAGACTGACTCACAGAAGATTGCAAGAGAGAACAAAAGACCAGAGGACTTGCAGCCAGAAAGAACAGGAGGAGGGCCAGAGAATCACACCAATACCCGGACGACGTGATTGGTGACTGCCTACTAAGAAGGACAGGCCTGGCACCAGAGCTGATCCAGAGAACAGAAGGGTGTGCTGTCTGCAAGGAGCTAAGATGTGGGATATGGACCTGAGACTGAAGAATATACTAATGAGAGCAGGAAATAATTCACTCATTGACCTTTGCATGGGAACAAATGATACTGCTAGATTCTCACTAGAACGCATCAGTGGAGACGGTGCCAGGCTAGGGAAGATGCTTAAAGAAGTGAAGGCTTAAATGATCTTCCATGGGATTCTACCTGTCCCTAGAGGAGGAGAACAAAGGTGAGACAAGATTATGATGATCAACAGATGGCTCGGGCAATGGAGGACTTCGGGCTGTTCAACCACTGGGAGGATTCACGGACAGAGGACTGTTCTCATCGGATTGACTCCACCTGAGTAGTGAGGGAAATAGACTTTGTGAAGGAGGTTGGCACAGCTGATTAAAAGAGCTTTAAACTAGGAATTTGGGAGACGGTTGGGAGAGATATTCATCTAATCTCCATGCCTAATTTGAATATTGACCAGGAGGAAAAAATCAAGAAAGAGAATATTGCAATGGAGAAAGGAACAGCAGTGGGTAGGAGAATGGATATTAAGAGGAAAGATAGTGCCAATACCAGTCAAGCCAGACTGCAATACTGGCAGTAGAATGACTGTACCTAAGCAGGTGAGGAATCTAGCTGAAGCCAAGCAGAAACAACTAAGATGTCTGTACATCAATGCAAGGAGCCTGGGTAACAAAATGGAGGAACGAGAACTACTGGTGCAGGAAGGTGAAAACCAGATATTATAGGGATAACAGAAACATGGTGGAATAGTAGCTATGACTGCAGTATAGGTATTGAAGGGTATGTGCTGTTCAGGAAAAACAGAAGTAAAGGTGATGGAGTAGCATTGTATGTTAATGATGAGGTAGACTGTAAAGAAATTTAGAAGTGATGGGAATGGATAACAGTGTGTTGGGACAAAATTACTTTGGGGAAGAATGCTACCAGAGGCTCCCCTGTGATAGTGCTTGAGGTATGCTACAGACCCCCATGAGCCAATCTAGATATGGATAGAGACCTCTTTAATATATTTAATACAATAAAAACCTACTGGGAATTGTGTGATTATGGGAGGCTTTAACTTCCTAGATATAGATTGGAGGACACATGCTACTAATAATAGTAAAGCCTACATTTTCCTGGATATGATCATAGGCGCTGGCTTCCTCTGGGTCTGGGGGTGTTCAACCCCCCACTCTGCCCCAGGTCCCACCCACACCTGCCTCCTTCCCTCAAACCCCCACCCTGTTCCGCCTCTTCCTGACACCACCCCACCCCTTCTCCCAAGTTCCTGCCCCCACGCTGCCTCTTCCCGCCCAGTTCTGCCCCCTCCCCTGGGCGCACCATGTCCCCACTCCTCCCCCTTCCTCCCAGAGCCTCCTGCACACCACAAAACAGCTGATTGGGGTGAGTGGTAGGCGCTGGGAGGGAGGGGGAGGAGTTGATCGGTGGGGCCACCAGCAGGTGGGAGGCGCTGGGGGAAGGGAGGAGCTGGCTGCTAGTGTGTGCTAAGCACTTGCTAATTTTTTTCCGTGGGTGCTCCAGGGCTGGAGCACCCATGGAGTCGGCGCCTATCGAGGTGATAACTGACAGATTTCTTCACCAAATAGTCACTGAATCTACAAGCGGTGATGCCATTTTAGATTCGGTATTGGTGAGTAGTGAGGATGTCATAGAAGAATTGGTTGTAGGGGACAACCATGGTTAAAGTGATCATGAGCTAATTCAATGTAAACTAAATGGAAAGATAAACAAAAATAGATCTGCAATTCGGGTCCTTGATTTCAAAAGGGCAAACTTAAAAAAATTAAGGGAATTAATTAGGAAAGTGGACTGGGCTGAAGAACTCAAGGATCTGAATGTGAGGAGACTTGGAATTACTTTTAAGTCAAAGTTGCAAAGCCTATCCAAAGCCTTCATCCCACGCAAGGGGAAAAAATGTGTAGGTAAATGTTGCAGACCAAGCTGGAAGAGCAAGCATCTCAAACCGGTGATTAAGAGAAAGCCGAAAGCCTACAAAGAATGGAAGATGGGAGGTTTCCTTGCTGATCCATATCTCTTGGAGGTCAGAAAGTGAAGGGGAAAAGTGAACTTTCAAAAGCCCAACAGAGCTGGACCTTGCAAGGGAAATTAAAACCAATAGTAAAAGGTTATATAGCCATATAAATAAAAAGAAAATTAAGAAAGGAAGTGGGACCGCTAAGCATTGAGGATAATTTAGGGATGGCCCAACACCTAAACAAATACCTTTATTAAAAATTGAGGCAAAGTAATGAGGAGTTTTGGGGTACTGGAAGGCTGGCTAGTGGAAATGAGGATATGGAAGTAGAAATTATCACATCCAAGGTGGAAGTCAAATTTAAAACAGCTGAATGGGACTAAATCAGGGGGCCCAGTTAATCTCCACCCAAGAATATTAAAGGAACTGGTACATGAAATTGCAAGCCCAAGAGCAAGGATTTTTAACAAATCTTTAAACTTGGGTCGTACCTTGTTATTAGGATTGTTTATCTAGTACCTATTTTTAAGAGAGGGAAAAAAGTGATCAGGGAAATTACAGGCCTATTAGTTTAATCTCAATTGTATGTAAGTGTAACCTATGCCTGTTTGGTGTGGCACTTTATCCCCCTCTAGTGACACCTAGACCACCTAGAAATTGATGAGTCTGCTACAGTCTTGGTTAAGAGGCATGTGGCTTTTAGCTCATGCAGTAGAGGCTCATACACTAAGCTTCAGAAGTCCCAGGTTCAATCCTGGCTGCCGATGACCGGGGGCCTTACATAAAGTCTTAGGAACAAATTTTGAAATAGAAAGTACTTAAGGACATCGAGGTAGACAGTTATTGGGATAAAAATACGACATAGTTTCACAAAAAGTAGATCTTCTCAAAGGAGAAGATAACTAATTTATTTTTTTTTTTTTTAGACAAAGGAAATGCAGTAGATCTAATCTACCTGGATTTCAGTAAGGTATTTGACAGTTCCACATGAGGAAATTATTAGTTAAATTGGAGAAGATGGGGATTAATATGAGAATTTAAAGGTGGATAAGGAACTGCTGAAAGGGGAGTGTCACACTTTTGCCCAACAAATTATGTTCTTCTATGTGTCTGACAATTTTATTCTTTACTATTGTTTCAACTAATTTGCCCGGTGCTGATGTTAGATTTACCGTTCTGTAATTGCCGGGATCATCTCTAGAGCCCTTTTTAAATATTGGCGTTACATTAGCTATCTTCCAAGTCATTCCAGTCACATAGGGAAGTGTTATTACCATTATACAAGGCACTCTTGAGACGTATCTAGAATACCGTGTGCAATTGTGGTCTCCCATGTTTAAGAAAGATGAATTCAACTGGAATAGGTGCAGAGAAGTGCTACTAGGATGATCAGAGGAATGGAAAACCTTCAAAATTAGTTGAAAACAATAGTAAAGAATAAAATTGTCAGACACAGAAGAACATAAATTGTTGGGCAAAAGTCAACATGGTTTCTGTAAAGGGAAATCATGTTTTACTAATCTATTAGAGTTCTTTGAAGGGGTCAACAAACATGTGGACAAGGGGGATCCAGTGGACATAGTGTACTTAGATTTCCAGAAAGCCTTTGACAAGGTCCCTCACCAAAGGCTCTTACGTAAATTAAGTTGTCATGGGATAAGAGGGAAGATCCTTTCATGGATTGAGAACTGGTTAAAAGACAGGGAATGAAGGGTAGGAATAAATGGTAAATTTTCAGAATGGAGAGTGGTAACTAGTGGTGTTCCCCAAGGGTCAGTCCTAGGACCAATCCTATTCAACTTTATTCATAAATGATCTGGAGAAAGGGGTAAACAGTGAGGTGGCAAAGTTTGCAGATGATACTAAACTGCTCAAGATAGTTAAGACCAAAGCAGACTGTGAAGAACTTCAAACAGATCTCACAAAACTAAGTGATTGGGCAAGAAAATGGCAAATGAAATTTAATGTGGATAAATGTAAAGTAATTCACATTGGAAAAAATAACCCCAACTATACATACAATATGATGGGGGCTAATTTAGCTACAACTAATCAGGAAAGAGATCTTGGAGTCATCGTGGATAGTTCTCTGAAGACGTCCACGCGGTGTGCAGCGGCAGTCAAAAAAGCAAACAGGATGTTAGGAATCATTAAAAAAGGGATAGAGAATAAGACGGAGAATATCTTATTGCCCTTATATAAATCGATGGTATATGCCCACATCTTGAATACTGCGTACAGATGTGGTGGTCTCATTCAAAAAAGATATACTGGCATTAGAAAAGGTTCAGAGAAGGGCAACTAAGATGATTAGGGGTTTGGAACGGGTCCCATATGAGGAGAGATTAAAGAGGCTAGGACTTTTCAGCTTGGAAAAGAGGAGACTAAGGGGGGATATGATAGAGGTATATAAAATCATGAGTGGTGTGGAGAAAGTGAATAAGGAAAAGTTATTTACTTGTTCCCATAATATAAGAACTAGGGGCCACCAAATGAAATTAACGGGTAGCAGGTTTAAAACAAATAAAAGGAAGTTCTTCTTCACACAGCGCACAATCAACCTGTGGAACTCCTTGCCAGAGGAGGGTGTGAAGGCTAGGACTATAACAGGGTTTAAAAGAGAACTAGATAAATTAAGGGAGGTTAAGGCCATTAATGGCTATTAGCCAGGATGGGTAAGGAATGGGGTCCCTAGCCTCTGTTTGTCAGAGGGTGGAGATGGATGGCAGGAGAGAGATCACTTGATCATTACCTGTTAGGTTCGCTCCTTCTGAGGCACCTGGCATCGGCCACTGTCGGTAGACAGGACACTGGGCTGGATGGACCTTTGGTCTGACCCAGTATGGCTGTTCTCATGTTCTACCTTATGAGAGGAGACTCAAGGAACTTGACTTATTTAGCCTAACCAAATGAAGGCTGGGGGTGATATGATTGCTCTCTATAAACACATCAGAGGGATAAATACCAGGGAGGGAGAGGAGTTAAGTTAAGCACTAATGTGGACACAAGAACAAAGGGTTATAAAATGACCATTAACAAGTTTAGACTTGAAATTAGACAAAGGTTTTTAACCATCAGAGGAGCTGGAACAGCCTTTCAAGGGGAGTGGTGGGAGTAAAAACCTAACTGGCTTCAAAACTGATTTTGATAAATTTACGGGGGGCGGAGGGGAATGATATGATGAGACTGCCTACAATGGCATGTAGCTAATCTGTGGCTGCTAGTAGCAAACATCTCCAGTGGCCACTGATGGGACACTAGAATGTGAGGGCTCTGACTTACTACAGAGAATTCTTTCCCTGATGTCTGACTGATGGGCCTTGCCAAAATGCTCAGGGTCCAACTGACCACCATATTTGGGGTCAGGAAGGAATTTCTCCCCAGGTCAGATTGGCAGAGACCCTGAGGTTTTTTGCCTTCCGCTGCAGTGAGAGGCACCGGTAACTTGCAGGTTTAAACTAGTGTAAATGGTGGATTCTCTGTAACTTGAAGTCTTTAAATCATGATTTTAAGACTTCAGTAACTCATCCAGAGGTTAGGGATCTAGGAGTGGGTGAGCGAGGTTCTGTGGCCTGCAGGCCAGACTAGATGATCATGATGGTCCCTTCTGGCCTTAAAGTCTATGAACTAAGTTTAAAACATGGCTTGTGAGTGACCTTTCAGAGGTAGGAGTAAAACCCTATTGCACAGCTAAGTGTGCAAGACTATCCTTGCAGAAGCAGGTGGTCTAATGAACAGGATATTGGACTGGGAGTCAAGAGTCATGGGCCCTATTCTTGGCTCTGTCACTGAGCTGCAGTGTGACTGTGACGTTGCACTCCATATGACTTATGGAAATATGCTAATGAGTTTGAATATAATGTAACTGGAATATGCTTTATGCAAAAGGTCTCTTGTAAGGTATCACTTCAAAGCTTATAATCTACTGAGTGTGTTCATCCTATTTGTATGAATGTATCATTCTTGTATCTGAAGCTAGAAATATGAAGTATTACTGTGAAGTTCTATTGTAACTACGCAAAGTGTGGGCCATTAATGGTGGTTTAGAATCTTGATGGCACCCATTAACCAGGACAATTGGTTGTAAATGGCTCTGTTTACTTGTAAGCCTTCCTGTGTTCATGTGAGTAAGGCTGGAAAGAATGGAGGCTTCCCGTCTCACAGGAAATGTGACCATGTCACCTGGTACTGGAATCCATCTTA
The DNA here is from genome assembly GCA_003942145.1 of Platysternon megacephalum. Taxonomy (NCBI): domain Eukaryota; kingdom Metazoa; phylum Chordata; order Testudines; family Platysternidae; genus Platysternon; species Platysternon megacephalum. The sequence continues at coordinate 2,317,720 of QXTE01000149.1, read as the reverse complement.
AACCTGGTGCTTTTCCATTTAGAAGGAGGGGTGGGAAAAAATTCCCACCTTGTGCCAAAGCCATAAAAAGGGATGGAACAGAACAAAGGGGGCTCAAGTCATGAGAAATCCCCTAGTTACCACCTGAGCTGGAACTAACAAGAACTGTACCAGGGGAAAGGATTGGGCCCAGACTAAGAAGGAGTCTAGTCTGTGAAAGAAGCTTATTGGAACATCTCTGTGGGTGAAATTTACCTGTATTCAGTTTCTTAAATGTATTAGGCTTAGACTTGCGTGTTTTGTTTTGCTTGATAACTTACTTCTGTCTGTTATTACTTGAAACCACTTCAATCCTACTTTTTATACTTAATTACTAAACAAAAGTGATTTTATTAACCCAGAGTAAGTGATTAATACCTGGGGGAGCAAACAGCTGTGCATATCTCTCTATCACTGTTATAGAGGGTGGACAATTTGAGTTTACCCTGTATAAGCTTTATACAGAGTAAAATGGAATTATTTGAGTTTGGACCCCATTGGGAGCTGGGTGTTTGGGTGCTGGAGATAGGTGACTTGCCCCCAAAGCTGCAGACTGTAACCAAAACTGCTCAGCAGGTTTCCTATCTCCTCCCACTCTGTCTGCGTTGTCTAGATTGTAAGCTCTTCGGAAGAGAGACTGTCTATAACTATGCATATAAACAGTCTCTAATATAGGGGTAGGCAACCTATGGCACATGTGCCAAAGGCAGCACGCGAGCTGATTTTTCAGTGGCACTCACACTGCCCGGGTCCTGGCCACCGGTCTGGGGGGCTCTGCATTTTAATTTAATTTTAAATTAAGCTTCTTAAACATTTTAAAAACCTTATTTACTTTACATACAACAATAGATTAGTTATATATTATAGACTTATAGAAAGAGACCTTCTAAAAACATTAAAATGTATTACCGGCACGCGAAACCTTAAATTAGAGTGAATAAATGAAGACTCGGCACCCCACTTCTGAAAGGTTGCCGACCCCTGCTCTAATACAATAGAGCTCAAGATCATAGCTGGTATGACCAAGTATCTGGTTTTCGACCGGAACACTCGGTTGAAAAGGGACCCTGGTGGCTCCAGTCAGCACTGCCGACCAGGCCATTAAAAGTCAGGTCGGTGGTACTGTGGAGCTAAGGCAGGCTAGACCCTACCTGTCCTGGCACCGCACTATCCCCTGGAAGCGGCCAGAAGGTCTGGCTCCTAGGTGGGGGGGCCATGGGACTCCGCATGCTGCCCCAGCCCTGAGCCCCCCAAACCCGAAGCCCCCTCCTGCACTCCAAACCCCTCATTCCTGGCCCTGAGCTACCCCAAAGCCTGCACCCCCAGACGGAGCCCTCACCCCCTCTGCACCCCAGCCCAGATCCCCCTCGCACATGCTGAACGCCTCTGCCCTACCCCCCAGCCTGGAGCCCCCTCCTGCACCCCAAGCCCCTCATCCCAGGCCCCACCCCAGAGCCTGCACCCCCAGATGGAGCCCTCACCCCCCTGTACCCCAACCCCCTGCCTCAACCCGCAGCCCCCTCCCGTACCCTGAACCCCTCATCCCCAGCCCCACCCCAGAGCCTGCACCCCCAGCTGGAACCCGCACCCCCTCCCACACCACTACCCCAGCCCGGAGCCCCCTCCTGCACCCTGAACCCCTCATTTCTGGCCCCACCCTGGAGCCCGCATCCCCAGTTAGAGCCTGCATCCCCTCCTGCACCCCAACCCCCTGCCGCAACCCAGTGAAAGTGAGCGAGGGTGGGAGAGAGCAAGCCACGGAGGGAGGGGGAATGTAGTGAGTGGGAGGCAGGACCTCGGGGAAGGGGCAGGGCTAGGGTGTTCGGTTTTGTGGGATTAGAAAGTTGGCAACCCTAATCATAGCTGAGGCTTCTAGCCCCCATTGTAATATTAACCCTTGATCCCAACTTCTGATAAGTATATGCTCAATGCATGAGGAATGGTAATTGCAGTAGTAGTAATTCAGCTAGTAGAACTGCAGATATTCTTCTTAGTCATGTATCTAGTGAGATACTCATTACGCTATTTAATAGANTTTTTAGAAGGTCTCTTTCTATAAGTCTATAATATATAACTAAACTATTGTTGTATGTAAAGTAAATAAGGTTTTTAAAATGTTTAAGAAGCTTCATTTAAAATTAAATTAAAATGCAGAGCCCCCCGGACCGGTGGCCAGGACCCGGGCAGTGTGAGTGCCACTGAAAATCAGCTTGCGTGCCGCCTTTGGCACGCGTGCCATAGGTTGCCTACCCCTGTAATAGACTATGGTAGGGGTTAGAAGAGGAAGTCGGTGAACTTGGGTTCTATCTCTCATTCTGCTACCGATGTATACTGTGATCTAAAGTAGTTATGCTGGTACAGTACAAAAGTGGTAACCCACCCCCCACCCAGTGTGGATGTAGTTGTACCAGTATAGCTTATTTCCCTTATGGTATGGGAATGTGGTAAACTGGTATAAGGCATCTTTATACCAGTAGTTATTTTGGAAGAAAAAAGTCACACCACTAACAAAAACAGTTATACTGGTACAAAAACTGCTTAGATCAGGCCTCAGTTTGTCCATATGCAAGCTGTGAATATGGATACTGAAGTCCAGGGAAAGCACCATGTCAAGAAGTACAGGCCTTTTAGGGCCCCCTGGAGAGGACCCCATGGCCATGATACACCCCACCTAGTAGCAACCCTATAAGAAAGCCCCAGCAATCTTAACAGTGGCCTGGGTCATTAACTTAAATCCCAGCAAAGTTTTTAGTCAGCTGAGGACGACACATCTAGCCAGGAAGTAGTGAGCCTAGTTTGGCTAAGAACTATTTATCCCATAGTCTGTCACAGACAGCATACAGACCCAGGACTAGAGCTGTGAAATAGTTAGATGGGTGTTGTTATTTATATTAAAATACCTTACCAAGTCCCAAGAAGAGATAGGAAAGTAGAATTCAATTGCAGGATGTATGCTGTAGAGGTAGCATCTCTGTTCCTCCTCCTAACTGTTCTTACCTTGAAATAATAGAGTAGGTATTTTAAGGTAACATGTTAGTGAAACTTTCTTTAATGTTGGGAGAGACTGTTTATTACTGGCTGTGAGACTCCATTTTGAGTCAGATAGGGGGGACTGACTGGCCAGAATTTATAAAGGGCGGAGTTAAGAGATTTATCAAATTGATCTCTAGGGTTGAGGAGCAATGCATTTTGGTTTGGGAACTTTGTCTGATTAAACTTGAGGTTCATAGCTCAGAGGTTTATTTTAGCTTACAAGTATAGCCTAAAAAATTTCTCTACCCTGGGAATTTAGCATAGCTTCTATGCTTGCTCTAGCTTTACAGAGCTCTCTCCAGTTCAGCTCTCTATCCTAGTTTTAGAAGCTTAGTGTGGGTTAGGAATTCATCCTGGACTGGGACCTACAGTGGGAAGACTTCAGTTAAAGGTTTGATTTAGCAGCCTCTTTGCCTTAAAGGAAGGCTTGTTTATTTCTTCTGAAGCTGCTTTTGTAAGTTAAACTAACATGTTTCCCAAAGGATCTTAAATTAAAACTCCCTTATTCTATTTTTTTTTCCTGTTTCCCTTCACTGCACTTATGAGTCAGTGCCCCACAGCTCACATGTTGTGACTCTAGTGGGACAGCATTTAAAGAGCTTTGTTTCGGTGAAAGAAATCTATTGCTATGGTACCAGAGAAAGAAAATCTTCCCTACTTAGATCATTTCTATGCTTTTGGAAAGTTCTGGGTTGTTGGAGGATTTTTGTGTGTTTAAGGATTTAATTTGCATGAAGACAATGTGGCCAGTCTGTGATGTGTTTTGTTTTGTGCTCTACATTAAACCTGAAGAGGCTGCTCTTTTTACTTAACCCAGGCCTTCTGTGAAGTTTCTTTCCAGCTATACAGATTCTGGTATTGCCTTAAGCAGCATAATAGAAATGCCAACATCATTCCACGTATCTGAAGGTAGCAGGGTGTTGGGTATCTTATCAGATGGTCATCTCTGGACATTGCTGGTGGCAACCCCCTTGTCTTTGGCTAGTAAATTCAGTCTTCTGACTTGTAGTACGTCAGGTGAATTTTCAAGATGTGAAGATAGCTATTGTTCATCCTTTGATCAAAATTACTGTGGAAGTTCAAAATAGTATTAGATGTAGTAATGCCTTGCAGCAGTGAGTTCACAGGTAAACTTGTGATTTAAATATATCACAATTTATTGTGTGCTCATGTGATTATTGGGGAAATATAAGTAGTTAGTTCCTGCTACGAGATACATGAGGTAAGAGGAAGATCAACGTGTCTCTTCTAAAAACTTCAACTTCTTAAAAAACAAAATGGTCCCAATCTTTAGTCTCTCCCTTTCCTCTTGTCTAATTACTGTTGTAATTATCATTTTCCTAGCAATGCTCTTACCAAAGAGTTACTTAACTGGGCTCATGTACTTGGCCTTCCAGCAACTGTTGTATTAGGGAAGAAGTCCCTGTGCAGAAGCAGAGTCTAGGACTGTTGTTACTGCGCTGTACTCTGCAGGGATAGCAGCACAGGCATGTCAGAAAGGCACACAAACAGACAGGGATGGAGGGACTAGGTCAGGAATTCTCACAACAAATTTTTTGGTGGCTTCAGAACGTGGCCACCAACTCTTGCTGGTGGCCACTCTGACAATTTTTCCTAAAATACTTAACTAACTTTAGGAAAAACAAATAAATATGCAAATATACATGTCTATATCATTGTAATTTATTTATGTAGGGTTGTTTGGTTGTTGTTTTTTTGCAAACTCAATAACAATAACGTACAGTTGTTTCTATTCTTTACTAGACATAAACAGAATAGAAACAAAAAATAAAATGCTTTGCATGTTGTCTTGTGGTGATGTTTTTTGTTTTGTTTTGTTTTTTTAAGACTTGCTCACTAGTAAGCCTGCTGCTGTGAAAAGTGATATGTATATGTTTGTTAATAGCATTTTTCACAGAATCAGACTTGCTAGCTAACTGGGAGGCAGTGAAAAGAGATATTAATAAACATACAAATATCACTTTTCACAGCAGATTTACTCAGCCCTGGCAAGCTGGGGGACAAATTAAGCCCCGGATGGGGAGGTGGATAGGGAGGCAGCGGGGGCCAGGGGCGATGGATGGGAGCTGGAGGAGGCAGCGGGGCCCAGGGTGATGGGGGAGGGGGGAGTTGTGAGCCTAGGGCCAGGGAAGAGAGCCCGCCACCACATAGCTGGAGCCCGAAGCCCCATGGCTGGAGCTTGCCACCCACCACCCCAGGTCTGAAGCCGAAAGCCCGAGCCCCACTGCCCCCAGGAAGGTGGGAAACTTACACTGGCTGCCTGCTCCTCCTGTGTTTCTGGCTCCCGATGGGGACAGGACCCAATCACTTCTGGTGGCCCTGGGAGAGGGGCCACTGCTCTTCTCCTGCCCCAAATCACCACCCAGGAGGCTGTGGCTGCAAGAAAAGCCTCTGGTGGCCGCATGTGGCCATTGTGGTCGCATTTGAGAAACACTGGACTAGGTCTTGTGTTCTAATAGCAGCAGCATGTAGGGCTGACCTTGGTCACTGATTACATTGCTGAGGCAGTGTGCTCTGCCCCTGGTGGAAGCATGTCATTTGTCACTCTTTATTCAACAGCAAAGGCTGATGAAAGGAGCCATGTCCAACTTAGAGGGTTACTGAATGTAGAGAGAGATGCTGGGAGATCTCCAAAAAAAGGAAATGCTGGGAGAAATCCAAGGGGAGGGAGAGAGAGGGAAAGATGTTTATGGGTTAATTTCAGGGGAGAGATTGTACTTGGGGGGATTTTGGCTACCACTTCAGTAGCTGAAAGAAATCAAGAAATAAAACTTCTGTAAATCCGCCTACTTGATTGTTTCATATTGTGGTATTGTGGAGGGGACCTCTCTTGATAAAGAGTGCTGCTGGATTACTGTAAAGTAAAACAGATGTTATCTATGCATGAAAAGTGGAAATAGGACCAGATTTTTGCCCTCTCAATTGTAAGAATTCCAGTGTCTGGACTTGTTTTCCAGTGATGCTCTGCTCTCCCTTAGAGGGAAGAATGTTAAGTGTTGCAGGTGGTTGTCAGAATGAAGCACACATACACAGAAGCAATATGTATACCACATATCCACATCTTTCGGCACTTAATATCAGTGAATGCAAAAATCACAGAAATTAGGCTTGTTTGCACAAGAGCTAAATTCTGCTGTTACATAGTAGCTATGTATCTAGCAAGATATTTCCTCAGTAACTAAACACTACACCTTAACAAGAAAGAGTTGAAATCGTCAGTTCTTTGGCCATTATTGTCTTAGAGGGAGACTTGCTGTAAACCAACCTCAGATTCCTCTTGAAGTAGTAGACTTATAATTGTTTGTCTGCAACTCTCTTTTTACCCAGTAATAGTACTTTCACACTCAAAATTAACGCAGGTATCTCAAACACATGACAGTAATCAAACACTTAAAGGAAAGATGATGCTTGGCTCCATCTTGAATAGTCACACAGTAAACAACATTTGTGAAGTAGAAATAGCTTATTTTTATAGAACTAATGTGACTAGTGGCATGATTTCATCAAACACACATAGCTTTCAGCAAATGGCAGAGTAGGTTTGGTGTGTGAGTAAATAGCTTGCATGAGCGAGGCCTATGCTAATATCAGTCTCTCCACATCTTTTCCAACAGAATTTGCAGTGGTTTGTATGAAACTTCTAATTAAAAGCCTGTGTCTGAGAGGTGCTGAGCATTCACAACATCCACTAGCTCGAGCTGGTTCAAGCACTTCCAGGCCACCTGCAGTTCCCCACAATTGAGGCCCCTCCTACATAACCATCCATGCACTCCCATGTGCTTAGAATTAAACCTGTATATTCTATGCATCTTCTAAAATGAATCAAAGACAAGCCTGATTTTAGGCTCTAGGTAGAAGAGAGGCTATGTGGGAAGGATGCAGCAGCAGGGCAAGGACAGGCTGTGGNGGCCTCGCTCGGCTTTTTTTTTTTTTTTTTTTTTTGCTCAGCCCCTCCATGTGTCCCGATATTTAGGCTGTGGGGGCATGAGGAGAGGGGGGTGAAAGAATGCAGAAGGGATGGAGTCAGATGAAGGAAATGGCCTAACAGAGGCAGCAGTGAGGCAGCAGCTGCAGAGGTGGGATCAGAGAAAGCCCTAACTGGGGACAGCAAAGCACCCCTGGACAGAGGAAGGTGCCAGGAACTACTTAACTGCATTTGTCAGTGTTCCTCTTTGCCCCAGTGGCAGTCCTGTATGGAGCGCAAAGGAGAACTTTCTTTGTGTGTCTCTCTCTCACCATCTCCCTGGGGGCATTGCAGGCTGGGCACCCTTTTTGAGCCAGCCCTGCTAGTCTCAAAGGGAACTGAGGGTGCTCTGTACCTATTCAGATCAGGCCCTAATTGTATCAGTTGCTCATGTATGTACCGATTTGTATTTATCTCTGTTTGTAAGAGAGAAAGTTGGACTTAAACCTGTTTAACAGCTATTGAACGGAAAGCCACAGAGAAAGGGGATATCACTGGCCAGGCAGAGTGAAAATACCAATTTAAAGTACAAATTACAGTAGGCCTATTGTTACATATGCTTATAGGTTCACAACTAAGAGTTCAGCAGTTACTATGTAGAATGAGAGGCATGTGTTTGAGGGGATCTCTGAGTCTGAGGAGGGACTGGTGCATTGCTTAAAAGTAGAGCTGACCAAATAGTTAAAAAAAAAACTACCCTGATTCATAAATATTTTCATATGATTAAAGTGTTGAGTGCAGTGGGCTGTCATTGATTGGGCTGTGTCACAAGGATGGGGATAGCTACCGAGTATTTAATTTTAAAAAAAAGTTTGCGAATCCTGGAAGTTTCACAAATTTGAACTCCACTGTTGTCTGAAAACCCACAATGGATAGTGCAGTAAATGTTTCAGTTATCCACCAGGGAGCATAAACAATACAGAGTGCTGCGTGTGTGACCACAAATAATTACTAGTCAAAGTGAACAGTCAGTAACACAGGCTGAAAAATTATTCATAAATTCCAAATTCTTTGGTGGATACATACATTTGAAGAAGATCAGGATGGGATCAGGAATGATTCACTAACCTCAATCCATAACAAATATTATTGGTAACAAATAGTGTGACTAGCTGTACTCAAAGCTTTCTCTTTTCCACCACAGCTAGCTTAGAGGGGCCTTGCAGCTTTGGGAGAGAGTCAGTCTGGTTTCTTTACTGCCAGTTTAGATTGCCATACTATAACTGCATCTAACACATGGAGAAACCCTTTTTTGGATTAGTAGAGATTAGGAATTAGTGCTTGTATGTGGACATAGTGAGCCCCTTGTGCATGTGTAACGTCGACAGACCCCAGTCGTCGGTGGGCGCGATCGAACCTGGGACCTCTGGGAGCTTATTTCATGAGCCTCTACTGCATGAGCTAAAAGCCAACTGGTTGTTAGCTAAGGCTGTAAAGCAAACTCATTTCTCTCTTTCTCTGTCTCTCTCGGTGCCACTAGATGGGACAGAACACCACACTACATCCAGGAGGTGTGTGAATTACACATGCACCATGGATAGCAATGGTTAGGATGAAGGGAAGGCTATGCTTAAATAGCTATGGTCCCATCATTGCTTAAAAAAATTGGCATTGTAACTAGACACTTGTTATAGTCTTTTCAGACCCAATATTGCCAATCCCAAGTGGTCAAAAGTCATGAGCCCCCCAAAAATAATGAGATTGGCATAAAAATAGTGATTACAAAAATTGGGACTTCTTTTGTTATTTATTATTATTTGTATTACTATCGCACCGAGGAGCCCTATTTATGGAGCAGGACAACATTGTGCTTATATTTGCCTTCTGATTTTTGAGCTTTTACAGTTCACACTTTCAAGCTTTTCTCTATAACCAAGACAGCCAGAAACTTAACAACAAAAGCAGCTGAGATTCTCATGTAATCACATGACTCCAGGTGCTGGGGCTTTAAGAAAATCATCAAATATTTTTGAGACTTGCCACCTCTTCAGATTTTGTTGCAACACTGGATACAATATTATTAGGGCTGTCAATTAATCGCAGTTAACTCACACAATTAACTCAAAAAAATTAATCATGATTAAAAAAATCAATTGTGATTAATCGCACTTATAACAATAGAATACCAGTTGAAATTTATTCAATATTTTTGGATGTTTTCTACATTTTCAATATTGATTTCAGTTACAACACAGAATACAAAGTGTACAGTGCTCACTTTATATTATTATTTTTGATTAAAAAATATATGCACTGTAAAACTGAAACAAAAATAGTATTTTTCAATTCACCTCATACAAGTACTGAAGTGCAGTCTCTTTATCGTGAAAGTGTAACTTACAAATGCAGATTTATTTATTTATTTGGTTACATAACTGCACTCAAAACCAAAACAGTGTAAAACTTTAGAGCCTACAAGTCCACTCAGTCCTATGTCTTATTCTGCCAATTGCTGAGATACTGCCGCCTGCTTATTATTTACAATGTCACCTGAAAGTGAGAACAGGCGTTCACATGGCACTTTTGTAGCCGGCATTGCAAGGTATTTATGTGCCAGATATGCTAAACATATGTGCCAGATATGCCCCTTCCATGCTTCGGCCACCATTCCAGAGGAGATGCTTCTATGCTGATGATGCTCGTTAAAAAATTTATGCGTCAATTAAATTTGTGACTGTACTCCATGAGGGGAGAATTGTGTGTCTCCTGCTCTGTTTTACCCGCATTCTGCATATATTTCATGTTATAGCAGTCTCGGATGATGACCCAGCACATGTTCGTTTTAAGAACACTTGCACAGCAGATTTGACAAAACACAAAGAAGGTACTGATGTGAGATTTCTAAAAATAGCTACAGCCCTCGACCCAAGATTTAAGAATCTGAAATGCCGTCCAAAATCTAAGAGGGATAAGGTGTGGAACATGCTTTTAGAAGTCTTAAAAGAGCAAAAACAAGGACTCCTCATTGTTTTTGCTGATACAGACTAATACGGCTACCACTCTTAAAAGAGCAACACTCTGATGCGGAAACTACAGAACCTGAAACACACAAAAAGAAAATCAATCTTCTGCTGGTGGCACCTGACTCAAATGATGAAAATGAACATGTGTCAGTCTGCACTGCTTTGGATCATTATCCAGTAGAACCCATCATCAGCATGTAAGCATGTCCTCTGGAATGGTGATTGAACATGAAGGGACATATGAATCTGTAGCGCATCTGGCACGTAAATATCTTGCAACGCTAGCTACAACAATGCCATGTGAACGGCTGTTCTCACTTTCAGATGACGTAAACAAGAAGCAGGCAGCATTATCTGCTGCAAATTGTAACCAGCCTTGTTTGTCTGAGTAATTGGCTGACCAAGAAGTAGGACTGAGTGTATTTGTAGGCGCTAAAATGTTACATTGTTTTATTTTTGAATGCAGGTTTTTTGTACATAATTCACAGTTGTAAGTTCAACTTTCACGATAAAAAGATTGCACTACGGTACTTGTATGAGGTGAATTGAAAAATACAATGTTTTTGTTTTTTACAGTGCAAATATTTGTAATAAAAAATAACTATAAAGTGAGCACTGTACACTTTGTATTCTGTGTTGTAATTGAAATTAATATATTTGAAAATGTAGTAAACATCCAAAAAAGATTTTAAATAAATTGGATTCTTTTGTTAACAGCGTGATTAATTGGTTATTATTGGTAATTAGTTTCAAATCCCATTTGAAAGTATCACTTGATGATTGCCTGTTCTGTTCATTCCCTCTGTGGCACCTGGCATCGCCCACTGTTGGGAGACAGGATACTAGGCTAGATGGACCTTTGGTCAGACCCAGTATGGCTGCTCTTATATTCTTAATGAATAAACAATGCCAGAAAGTGGAAATAAGTGGTGGATGTTGAGCAGAAAGACCATGTTTTGTTCTGTGACATCAGCCCAATACTCATTTATTGGGGAACTGTTGCTTAAAAATGCAAGCTGCCAACTTCACTTTGAAACACACCTTTCTGCTAATTATTGGCTGGAGATGGTTTTTCTGCAGTATTGGATTAACATAAAGAAGAACAATACCGCAGCTCCATTACGAAGGGTCTCTTTGCAAGATGAACAGCTAAAACAGTGTCAAGAATCAGAGGGGTAGCCATGTTAGTCTGGATCTGTAAAAAGCAACAGAGAGTCCTGTGGCACCTTTAAGACTAACAGAAGTATTGGAGCATAAGCTTTCGTGGGTGAATGCCCACTTCGTCAGACGCATGCTCCAATACTTCTGTTAGTCTTAAAGGTGCCACAGGACTCTGTAGCTAAAACAGTATTTATTAAAGGGGAAAATGTAATCTGCAGAAAACAGCAAAAATTGTGGGAAGATTTGAATAGCATAAACTTCAATTTTCTTGAATTCCTGTGTGTCTCCCCCCCCCCCCGCTACCCTATGCCATTACTTTCATGTGACTCATTTTCTGAAAACTTCTTCTCCCATTCTTGACTCAATCAGCTCTTAACTTATAGTGAAGCAACAAACAAATGCTTCCTTTCTTTGTCCCTTCTGTTTGACAAACATTTTCCCTAATACAGACCAGAATCCTGGAGTTTTCCTTAGGCATGGCAATCTTTTTTCATATCTCCCTGATTCATAAGTCTGCCTATTAACACCTCTGGCATATTGGTAGAAAATGCTACTAGAGAGTCATCCCTGTGCTGAAATCCTTACTTGTATTTAATTACACCCCATTTTAACTATAGTAGTTTCTGCTTTGGTGTTCCCAAATCCTTTGTGTCTAAAATCCAAATTAATATAAAACAGCAGCCGGATTGCTCTCTTGCGTTAAATGGCAGGACTATCTCACACACAGCATCTGCTGCTTTCTCTTGCTTTGTAAATCCATTTAGAATGGGCTCTCCGCTGACTTTCCTCTTTCTCTCTCTAGCCACATATAATAACTTTGTTCTTCTATGGTATCTTCCATCCAAAGAACAGAATGCTGTACAACCTGTAATTAAATCACAATCTGAGGTAGATAAGGATTATCTTCTCCTTTTTATAGCTGGTGAAACTGAGACACAGAAGTTGAGCCTTTCCCAAGCCAACACAGAAAGTCACGGCAGAGTTGGAAATGGAGTTCATGTCTCTTGACTCTGCCTTCTGCATTAACCACTTGTCATGGTCTCACGGGACCTGTGCACTCTCGGCTCTGTACGTTCCCTGGGAGGAACCCCCTTCAGTATGTGACAGCATTTGTTGGGAGTCACTTTCTCTCTTGGGGATTAAGCCCGGAGCTCCACCACCTCCTGGAACCCCACCTCTCGGAGCCTTCAGCACACCTGTCTGTCTCCATGAGTCCCCTCAGGAAGTCTATTCACTTTGGACCCCCAGGACCTCCACACTCAGAGGGAGCAATGCAACCCTGATCTCTAGATTGTAATGACTCTCAGCCAACGTAAAACGAAGGGTTTAATGTACGTCTGGACACAGCACAAAAAGTTCTCAGGGCCCTCAAGCCTGTCCATCTGGGTTTGTCCAGCGTCCAGGTGGCTCAGGCTGCCCTTTGTCCCCAGTCCAGAAGCCACGTCCTTCCAGCTGACTATCCTATATATATCACCTTCCCAACAGCCCCTCCTCCATCCTTTGTCTTTGGTCCTGGGCAAACAGATCACCGGGGCCCTCTCTTCTGTCCTTTGTTGCCACTGGCCAGAATCGGCTAGTCAGATCAGCCCTTTGTCCTCCCACTGGCCAGAACTGGCTTGCTCCCAAGATGGGGTGAGACTCCAGGTCACTGGTTGCTAAATTCTAGTGTCCTGGCTGTTGTCCGGGGTCCAGGCTGCTATGCGTAGTCACACCTGGCCCTCTGCAACAACGAACACCCTCTCCCACCCTCTCGTTAAACACCCACAAAGAGGCACACACCATATTAATGCAAAACACTAAGTAAATCCCCCACTTAGTCACACCACTACACAATGCTTCCTCTCACTTTACCATAGGTAAATCATGACCACCTACTCCCCAACTTGCTGCAGTTCCTCTTTCTTCAGATGGGGGTTGCTCTTATTTATCCTGCTCACTTTAGAACGCTTTCCAAACCAATAAGTTACTTTCATTTTTCACACCTATTTTGCTTGGCCTTTTTTGTGGAGCATTCAGTGATACTATAAGGACATTGCATTACTTATAGGCTGATAGACAGAGAAGCCCAGTCAGGTTAAACAGTCTCACAAATTCACCCTGATCTCAGACGCTTTGGTCAGCTTTCTTACTATGGCAAGGGAACTTCTTTATAAAACTACTTGGTTAGGATCAGGCTATTCATTCATATTAGGCTCAGGTATGGGTGCTTTTCCATTCAACAGGAGCACCATTTAGGGATACAAACCTGCACCTACATTCAAGTGTAGACAGTGGACAACTGAAGACAGTGGGGTTGCGTAGGTGTAACCTCCGGCAGAATTTGGCCAATGGAATCTTTATTACTGGTGATGATGCATGAATCAGAAGGAACACAGCTTCACTTCCAGATCTCCATTGAGAACTTTTTTCCTATCCAGTTGTAAATGATGCAAATTTGGTCTGGAAGTCATTGATATAGGAAGCATAGAATGTTGTTATGCCACTCTGAGTCACTTTTTACAGCAAACTACTTTTTTCTCTCTCTTTTCCCCCACCCCTCACATGGTGATCTATATTATCACAACCTTATCAAAGGTTTTCTTCCAGTGATAAACAATGTATCTGAGTGTATACCATGAAAACAAATTATTGGCTCCATAGAGTAACTTGCTTTGCTTGTGGGAGAGTTTCAGTATTCTCTGACTTGTGCAAGGCCTTCATTCTGAGTTCTCCTTCCACCTTCTTTTAAAACAGTAGTCTGCCTAAAAGAAATAAACAAGTACTTTCTAACGCAGCCTTAGTACTGCCAAAATCGAGATCAGCAGAGCTGGTAAAGCTGGAACTCCCTCAATATAAACGAGAGGAAACTTGCAAGGTGTTCTTTATGACTAGTCCTCTGTTTTGGAACTCACTTCCCTCCTTGGTCTGCTGGGCCCAGATCCTCAAAGGTATTTAAGATCCTAACATCCACTGAAATCAGTGGAAGTTAGGAGCCTAAATACCTTTGAGAATCTGTGCTGTAGAGCCTAGATTTGTTGACCTTTTGATCATGCTGCGAAGCCCATCTTTTTTTCTGTTCTCTAATGCAACTGAGGTAGATATTTCTGGCCAGTTCTCTTGCATTATTTTGTGATTTCAGTGTGTGGGATAAGCACCCAGAGCACAAGATGGGTGCTTACTAGTAACATTTTAGAAAACTTAAGATATAATGAATCATACATTCATATTCACCACTTTTTTTAGCACATTTGGGTTGAATTCAAAACAAGACCTGCAGTCTTTGGCTGCAAAACAAAGTATGCATCCCTTGCAACACCAGAAAACGCTTGAAAAGCCCTTGGAAAGATCCCAGGTTGTCCGAGGGTGAATGTGGCTTGAAAGACCAGCATCTTTGCACCAGAAGTTGAGGGGCCAAGTTTTTCCCTTCCTATAAATCTCCGTTCCTAAGGAGAGCAGGGCTCGGAGAGGCTTCTTTCTCCCCATTTCTCCATTCTCAGAATGTCGTGACATGTCCTGTTTTTAGGGCCTGACCCAGTGTCCCTGAGGGTTTTACATCATTGTTTTGTGCCAGTTTCTGTGCATTCCTTCAGACTGGCCATATGTAGGCGCTGCCTGCAGCTGAGCCAGGGAATGTGACGATAGGTTGCTGGAACATATGTACTCATCAAGGACTGCTCCACTTGTCACATGTTAACATCTTTCCCATGATGCCTAGTTGTTGGCTCTTCTTCTCACTAGTCCTCAAGCCAGTCTCCCTCTCTTTACACAGCCAAATCCACAGGGTATCAGGGAAGGGAGAGGTGGGGCATTGCATGTCATAATGAGCGGGCACCCTCTTCTCCCCTGATGCCTCAGCTCTCCTGGCCGGGCCCTACCAAACCCACCGTATACATGCCTCCATGACAGATGGCCTGTTTTCTTGTGGTCACCCTGACAGAGAAGAGCAGGCTCTAAACAACCCTTCAAGAACTCGGTGGAGGGAATGGAAGTGACCATGGCAGGTTGCTCCCACTAGAGGTGTTGCAGTGGGAGGACAGGGAAGCAGGTCACGACAGGCCTCAGAGCATCTCTGAAGCTTTTTCTCTTTATCCTCTCACAGGAAATCTCCACACCACTTGTGTGTGTGTGTGTGTGTGAGGAACAGGTGACGACAGGCTGTCTCCCTCTATGGAAGTTTTTATACTTCTGAGGAGAACAGCCTGTGACAGGTTTTCCCCACAACAGAAATCTCCACTCTAGAAGTAGAGGCAGTGATGGGCCCTTCTAGAACCTCCTCTGCCACAAAGCCTGGTGGCACACTCCATCTCATGCTGTGTGTCGCTGTTCTGTAGTTGGAGCCATATGGTTAAAAAAGCCAAGCCACCCGAGGATTCCCTCCGAAGGATACAGTTGAGGAGATCCACAAACCTGTAATCTCTGAGAGACTAGAACTTCATGTGGATAACTACAATGTGATAGGTGTATGTGGACCCCTATCGCTGATATGATGCAGTATGTCCCTAAGGAATGCCCTAGTGAGCCAGACAATGAGATGGAGATTTGGGGAAAGGAAGATAAATCCCAGTAGGGGTTTCCAGGCTGGGATTTCATCTGGCAGTGCCTCCCTGCACTGAGGGTAACCTGGGCAACGCTAGGCTACCTACCTGCACAAGAGCTAATTGGGTGTAGCTGAAGCTAGTTGCACTCAGAGCCTTAAAAAGGACTTATCGCTTCACAGAGAAAATGGATGGAAATAAGGCTCTGATGCTCAAAGGTATTTAGGCTTGTAACTCCCATTTAAATCAGTGGAAGCTAGGAGCCTAAAAAGTTGACGATGTGGGTCCAGCTTTCTGGAAATCAGGCCAGGGAGACACTAGAAATGCCTTGTTTAATATTGGTGTGGTGTTTAGATGCTGTTTAGTTGCATGAAGGGAATAGGTTCAGAGACTTTACAGATGTTTGATTTTTGGTTGCACCTTAAACTATAAGGGAATCTGAAATGGTGAGGGGGGGTTTCTGTTTTGCCTGGGACGTGTGCTGTGTCAGGCCAGCTGCATGGACCTTGCCTCTGCCACATACAACAGCAGAAGTGAAAATGTGCTTGTGGGAGGACCAGTGGATATACAGTATACTGGATGCTGAAGCATATTAAAGTTTATTGCTTTTAGCTTCCAGGGGATGGACTAGATTCCCTAATGGGTCTTTTCAATCTATTTAATTAAATACTGTCTGTATACATGTCACCCTATAAAAGTAGGGAACAACTGAGTTCTTTCCCTGAGGATTTTACAGCCTAAGTTAAACAGACTATACATTTCAGACATAATGTTTCAGATTACCCCCATCCCCACTCCAAAAAGCCCTCTACCCCATAGCGCTTTCTATACCTGATAAAGGAGAAGAGCCAATAACTCCATGAAGTCTGCTAGGAACTTCAAAGTCCCTCTGTGCCAATGGCTCAACCGCTGCCATGGTTTAGGCAGACCTGAAGAAGAGCTCAGTGTAGGTTGAAAGTTTGTCTCTTTCACCAACAGAAGTTGGTCCAATAAAAGATATTATCTCACACTCCACCCACCCTTGTCTCTCCCAGTTAAGGCACCTTAGTTTCATAGCCACCCATACACAAGCTAGCATTACAGCTGGCTACCTTTGACTGCCCTAACCCAATAGGATCAGGTACCCATTTTGTAGCTAGATGAACTGGAAGTGACCTTTCAATGTAAGATGAGGCAAGACTCAAATCCACAACTTAGAACATAAGAACGGCCGTACTGGGTCAGACCAAAGGTCCATCTAGCCCAGTATCCTATCTACCGACAGTGGCCAATGCCAGGTGCCCCAGAGGGAGTGAACCTAACAGGTAATGATCAAGTGATCTCTCTCCTGCCATCCATCTCCACCCTCTGACAAACTGTAGTAGAGCACCTCAACCATTCAGCTACCACACCTAGTCCTAGAGTGGGGACTTCGCTATTGCCAATTTATTTTACATGGAAAACCTTCAGATACTACAATGAAGGGCAGCAGGACAAAACCCCAAGATAGAAAAAACTCTAAAATCAACCAGATGAAGGTCTAATCTCTGTACCAAGCAAATGTATTTTTATATCCTTGTTTAGATTAATGTTGAGAAGTTTTACAGAAGTATGCTTTAAAGACAGGTGTGACTGAGTAGAGGCTAGCTATTTAGGGTGAGAGAGCTCAAAGCAGCAAAATATGACATTGTGTAAAGTGCTGTATGTAAAAGGTGAGCCATAGGAAACATAGGTGCCAAAATAGTACTTAGACCTTATGTTAGCACCTTGTGTCTTTGCTTTTCAGAACACTCTACAAACATTAGTGAATTAACACTAATGGCTTGCCTACACAGGGAAAGCAGTAGAACTATAGCGGTATAATTTACCAGCACAGCTCTATAACTCCCCACGTGGACATTGGTCCAGAAATCAAAGTCACTTTTTCCCTGTAGCTGATGTACCTGTACTTTCCAAAGGGACAGATCAACCCTGACGCTTGACTGTGGGGAAGTGGAATTCTGAGGGGGGGACGCTCCTGGCTCCCAGCTAATTGGGGGTCACACCCGCTGAGCTCACCTCCCCCTACTTTGCAGACGGGGCGGGAGGCAGAGGAAAGTTATCATGCTGATCTTCAGGGCAGCTGAGGACCTACCGCCTCCGTCGAGAGCGGAAGGTGCTGGGAGCCAAGGTAGCGCAGCGGGGCCCAGCTCCTCCTTCCCCCTGAGGCCCGGCCGCCCCTCTGGACCGGACCGGGGCAGCGCCCTGCCGGCGGCGCTGCGGTGGCGGGGCCAGGCCGGGCCTGGAAGGGAAGGGGCATGGCTCTGACGTGCGTGGCTGGGATTGGCAGCCGCCCGCCCTATATAGCAACCGGGGAAGGTGCCTCGCAGCTTTCCCAGGAGCGTTTCGGGGCTTCTCCAGCAGAGAGAGCTAGCAGGGCACCGGCCGGAGTAAGTTGCATGCCGGGCGGGGGCCGGGGCTCGGGGCACCCGTCGCCCCTCGCCCGCTGCAGCCGAGGGGCCGGGCCGGGCCCGCGGCACCAAGTTGGCTGGAGAGGGCGGCGCGGGCAGTGGAGCCAAGCTGCCGACGTGGAGGCTGAGACGCGGCAGTAGAGGAGAGAGCTGCTTAACCCTCTCCCTGCCCGCGGCCCCGCGCCCTCTCCCTGCCCGCAGCCCCGCGCCGCCGCTTAGAGCCTCGCTCCCGTAGCCCCCGGGTGCCGCCGCTGGAAGGGGGAGGGGGCGAGACCTACGTGTCACTAGTGCGCATGGGCCCGGGTTCGCCCGGCGCCGCCGCCGAACTTTGCACGAACTTTCTGTCCGGCCTTGTCCCGAGCGGGGTGGGGGGCCAGTGACCCCCGGGGGGAGCGGGGCTCTGTGCTTCAGCTGCCTGCGCGCCTGCCTCCCGTGCGGGCAGGACGCTGTGCCCTGGCACAGAGCGGGCTCGGGCTCGCTGCCTGCCCGCGGGGGTATCTCCTCGCTGGGCCCCTGCCGCCGGCGTTGTTAGCTGGGCGCCCACCTGCTGTTCGAGCGTTCGCTGGGTCTGCGCCTTGCACGTGGGGCTGTTCCCAGACCTGCTGCTCGCGGCGGCTGGCTCCATTTTCACCGTTTGTCTCTCTCTTTTTTTTTTTTCCTTTTGCTCGAGGGGGGGAGGGGTGCATCGTTGAATTAACGTGGGATTTTGATGATGACGCTGGCAGTGGCCACAAGAGAGCAGTCAAGCACCCTCCCCTCTACCTCGGTTTCAGGGCTGAATGATAATTCCCTTCTTAAATCAGCCCAGCCAACATCCCTTCCACCCCCAAAACAGCTCAACAAACATTTAATAAGAAGGACGAAGTGTAACTTCATTGTGGTGTCGCTGCTAACTTTCTGTGTTGCTTTGACTGTTTTACTTTTTAAGATTGTTGCAAGTTAGTCATTTTTGGAGCTGGGATTGTGAAATTTCTGACATTGTTCGTAGCTGATATTTGTAAGAATCGTACAAAGTTCAGTTGTCCCCACCACCAGGATCTTTGCAGACTTACTTTGGTCTTTTAGACTTCTTTGCTAGAAACCACTCCATAGTTTGTTAATCTGCACAGCACATCGGAGATTTTAGTGTGCACCAAGAAAGTCCCATCGGGTGGGTTAGCGGGTTTCTGGGTAGGTATATTTGTCTGGGTAGGGCTGTGTTTAATTACCTACCTTGATCTTCTTTCTCTATATGTATTTGGAGAGGATGAAATAATGACGGTAAATAAAAGCAAGGCATAAGGAGTTGGGGGAGGCTGGTTACAAAATCAATGTTCTGCTTTTAATTACTTGAGAATGAGGGTGGCTGACTCATAGACCCAATTTTATCATTTGAAATTACTTTATCTGGAGTGTTTGGGCGGGACTGGGTGAGGATGGCTTTACAGAAATTTAGGGAGGGGGGGATAAAATGTTGTTTCCGGGATGGGGCTGTCTAGTGGGAGGGAAGATTTAGGCTTTGTCTAGACTAGGATTTAAAGGTGTACTGCTAACATTTCCTGTAATCTAGTGTAGAGAAAGCACACTGCTTTTAATGTGTTCTCTGTGTGTTAAACCCTAGGAGGGAGCCTAACTTGCACTTTATAGTAGTATAACAAATGTTAAAGTATACAGTGTCTTGTCTGCACTGGACTCCTAAGATGTCAGCCACCAGTTATGCCTCTTATCCTAGCCTAGACAAGAGCCAGAGTTCCTGGATCTATATGAAAGGAGGGTTCCCCTGAATGGCAATGTGTAGGTGAGACTGAGTAGCGGTCAGGCATGGCAGAGAGATTCTGGTTAGGTTTTATTAATGAGAAGGTTTTCTGGATGACTCTCCTTTTAGTGAAGAAAAAAGGGTGGAGGGCAGTGGTTCAAATACCTACCACCAGAAGCTGACTAGAGGGGCTTTACACCCGGTTAGACCTGGTGTACTGAAATCTTTAATTGTAACAAAATGGCCTGCCTTGGGATCTTGTCCAATGCCAAATCAGACTTGCAAAATGCTATTTGTCCGGTGTAACTTTTTTTTTTTTTTTTTTTTAAAGGGGAAAGGAAAAGGAGTAAATAAAATAAGCGTTTTCATTAGTTTCATGGTGAAGAGCAGGTGAGGTGCTGGTGATTTCTCTGACAATTTTGCAAGGCTGATTTAAATAATAGATATTAATGTGTGACTAGGCTTTCAGTAATTTGGTCCATATAACTGCAAGTGCGGGGTTCTGGTATTTGTGTCTCTTTCCTTGCCCCCCTCTCCCAAGTGACTTTAGTTTTAGAGTCTCAGGTGACTCATTGCAACCACTTCCTTTAAGAGGTTATTTCTATGTAGGTATCACTGTTAGAATGAATATCAGAGTAACTTACTAGCTTTCCCCCTTAATGTTATCCTGTTACTTCTAGTTACCTTCCCTAAAGAATTCCTGTCCTTCCTTGGTGTGTATGTCAAATACTTGTAGAAGATCATGTCATCTCTTAGCCATACTGTAAATGTTATATGCCTCACAAATTAATCCCTATCGCCTCCTAATCATTCGGGTTGCTCTTCTGTAGTGAGGCTAAAAGTGAGACTCCAATTTGTCAGTATCTTCCTAGTAATCTAGGTACACAGAACTGAACACAATATTCTTGGTGTGGTGCTCTCATAGAGAGGGATTGTTACCTTTTTTTCCTCCATGACATGATTACTCTTCATCTGCAGTTCAAAACTGACCTAGCTTTTTTTCTTTGTTGATGTATCACATTGCAAACTCATATAATTTGATCTCTGCTATCAACTCTAGATCTCTTTTTCAGTATTATCATGTCCCTGGTTCCTCTCCAACCAGTGAATATCTGTTTGTCTATTCTTCTCCCCCCTCCATTCATTTTCACACACACCCCCACCTCCAATCTTTAGTCTCACTATTATTGTGCCATATATCACAAGGCCTAGAAAAGTATAAATAACTGTCCTTAGGGACTAGGCATCTTGGATGTATGTATCTATAAACTTGTTTGGTGATTAAGGAGAAATGGATTAAACTTCATTGGAGTTGGGACTAGTACAGTAGCTTTTCAGAGCACTTAAACACTGGTTAGACAAGTTTGTTAATCAACTTATAATTGACCATATTGAAGAGGACAAGGATATTGTAAGGGGCATTATCTGGTGTTTAACAACTCTTAATCTTTCTGGGTGGCCTGTATAAAACTCAAGCTTTTGTGAATAAAGTAGTCTTGTAGATGCAGTTAACTAGGGAGGGATTTGATAGGTTTACTGGCCCTTTAAGGTTGCACCTCCCCCTCATCGCTTTCCCCTCCCCCTCTCTGAAGCTATGAATGGTCACTAGTACAGGCAGTGCTGAGGTGGCATTTGCGAAAATTACTTTCTGCTCTACACTGACACTGCTTGCTCTGCAGGGCACTCCTAAAGTCTTTCTAAACTTCAGAATGGTTTGAAAATCAGCCTGCACCCCCTCACAGGTGTGCACATGTACAGATTTCAGATAAGAAGTTTTTGTTTTTTTTAAATAGGTAATTAGCCTTTCTTCTCGCTTTACTTTAGGCATAAGGCTTCACTTAAGCAAAATGTCCAGTCCCTTTTAGAATCTGCTATGAATGCCTTTGTTAGAATATGCTTGCATTATAACAAATTGTCTGAATTACTCTCGATCTATGTGTGATCGGGATAGATTGCTTTTCATCTGTCAAGTAACAATTTACTAGAAACGTTGGTAAGAGGAAACTACAAAAAAAGTAAATCTTGTCACTTTGAAGGCAGCCGAAGCTTGAGTCAGTTTAACAGCTTCAGCCTTAGGAGAAGTGACATGTAAACCAGTCACCAGTATCCAATCATCCAGGGGTAGTCAATTATTTTTTGTCAAGGGTCCAAATTTCTTGGTCAAGGTATAATCCAGGTCCAGACTCCAGAGAAAATAATGATTAGTAAATACAAAAATTTTAGGGTCCTTTCCAAAGCATCTGGCTGTCCAGATTTGGCCCACCGTCCACCTATTGACTACCTTGTCTTAAACTGACTAAGGTGCAGGCAAGATCAAAGGTGTATTTGAAATTGAAATAATTCCAAAGCTAGATTTTGGGGGGGGGAATGAGATCAAGGATACTCTGTCGCATGAAGAACAGACTGAAATTTCCCCCAGATCAGATATTGCATTTATGAAATGCTGATGTAAGTTTAACCAACATGCCTGATGGGACAGTATATTCTGTCCCACCTTTAACATCAAAAAGGGCACAGGCTATATGGGATCTGTGAGGCAGCATAAAACACCTGAAATCAGAGACTGTCTTGAGAGGCTGCCTGACCAAGTGGGGCCAGAGTGATGGCACTCAGAGGCTGAAATTGGGAGGGCCAGGGTGAGGGCATGGGGAGAGAAGGTGCACTTCCAAAAATAGAAGGGCGGCTTGCATTCACTGTAACTAACCTGTCTGGACCGCATAACCTGTCTACCATGTCACTCTGCAAGACCAAACTGTTGTATTTTAATCTCCTCTTGTCAGTATAGCTTGTTTTTAATTAGACCGGTTGGATCTCAGATTGTCTTGGTGGAACTTTCACAGACCATCCTGGAAAGGTGAATTAATTTTTCAACCTCAGAAGGAAGAGTGTGGAGCCTACACTGCTCTGTCGGGGCTATCAGGGTATGTCTACACAGCAATTAAACACCCATGGCTGGTCCTGATAGCTGACTCAGGCTTGTGAGGCTTGGGCTACAGGGCTGTAAAATTGTGGTGTAGATACTTGGGCTGGAGCCTGGGTTTGGGACATCCTCGCGGGGTCCCAGATATCAGGCTCCAGCCCAAGTCTGGATGTCTGCACCACAGTTTTACAGCCCTGCAGCCTGAGCCCAATGAGCTGCGAGTATTTAATTGCTTTGTAGACATACCCTACGTCAGAAGGATGCAGAACTAGGGACTCCACTCTCATAGTGGGTGTTGCTGTCAGGGCTGTGGTCTGACAGGTGTACAGGAAACAACCACTGACCATGAACAAGAATTGAGTTTTAAGGTGGAAAAGGTGGCTGTAGTTATAAAATACGAGTGGTCAGGGAGTAGAAATATGCCATAATGTTCTTAACTAATCAGTCTCTAGGCTGGTTATATTTAGGAGTGCATCTAACTGAAAGCACTTTTTTCAGCATGTTTTGTAGAGTACGTGCAATAAATACAGATGAAGTCCCTATTCCGAAGATGGGTAAGCAGGTCCGTGAAGGGAATCACACCTTGGGGCAAATGACAGGACACCAAAGCTTTGCAGGGTCGAAGGGAGCTGACTCCAGCCACCCTTTCTGTTTTCTGTGCATTTGATTATATATGTGATGTAGTTTAACTTGATTACCCAAATGAGAACCATTTTAATTAAAAATAGATTAAAATGGCACATGATTTGCCACTGCTGTCCAAAAATGCTGATCCTGTTGAAAATCTAAATTGTGGCTTGCCATGTAGTCTCATATGTATTTGTTCTTCATACACACATTTCCCATGTAGAGAAGTCTGCCTCTTGTTTATAAATCCTTTTTCAGAACAAAATTTTAATAAAAACTTCTGAGAGTACCATGTTGATCCCCTTTGCCTAGGAACTGCAGTTCATCCAGTGGGCTTCTGAAATTTCCAGTGGCACAAAGCCATGAGCACATGGCTTGTTGGGCGAAAAGAAAGTATGGCCATACTTCCCCAAAGGTGGGGCATCCCTTTGGTTTAATAAGTGGCCCATTATCTGAATGTACTGACTTGATGGCCACTTCAGTTCTGGCCTGGCATGACCCTCAGGACTGCAATGTATCTCAGTTTGGGTAATTGTGGAGACTAACAATGTCCATTCAGTCTGCTCTACCAATAATAGAGCAGTAATTTACACTGCTAAACCTCAGGGATTCCTGTTCCTAAATACATTGCTCTGGTGTTAACTGCAAGGAGAATCACTGCAGCTGGTGTGGACTCAGTGACACCAGCAGCTGTGCTCCAAAGTCCCTGTCAGATGGGCACTAAATTAGGTCACAGTGCACCAACACCTTGTCCTTAACCATAACCATTGAGGAGCAGAGCATGTGCAAAGTAAGCCCACTCCTGGTTAGCAGGAAATTGTGTTCTGGGAAATCTGAATCACTGCCAGACACCAACGCACTGCAGTCTTCAACATGAATGGATTCAGGTTCTAGGCAGTACAGAAATCTGCGACTTCTGTGTAGATCGTGACTGCTTATGGCCAGGATAGTAATATTCTTTCTGTATCCTTACTGCTATTCACAGGTCATGGTTGGGTGAAGACCTCTTCAGCCATACTTGTGTCCATAATGTCAATACCTCTGGCTGAAACTCTGATCCTTGGCACAAATAGGTTGGGAAGGGTGTGACTTAGGTAACACACTTTCTTTGACTGTACCATCATGGGTTAACCTGCTTGGGGCTGTAAACCTTGATGTTATCACACCGACTCTGTCATTAGAATCATAGAATATTAGGGTTGGAAGAGACCTCAGGAGGTCATCTAGTCCAACCCCCTGCTCAAAGCAGGACCAACACCAACTAAATCATCCAAGCCAGGGCTTTGTCAAGCTGGGCCTTAAAAACCTCTGAGGATGGAGACTCCATTCTTACCATTGACTAGACTAGAGTTTGTCTCTTAGGTTAGAGTATTAGCCATACATACAAATATATTGGCATATTTCGTCCAGAACATGTTGCTGGCAGTGCTCTAATTTAACAGAATGGCTAGCTTCACCTTCCCTCAACCTTTTCCCCTTGTATTCCCTGCTGACTACAATAACTATAATATAAGTAACTTTAATGTTTGTTGTTCTTTGAATGCTTGTTCATCTCAATTCCAATCAAGTGTGTGCGCATGAATGTGTATAGTAGCCGGAAGTTCTCTCCCTCTCCCCCCCCCCTCCCCCCCCCCCTCCAAGCAGCATCCGTCGGGTCAGCCTGGGCACCCCCTGGGGTTGCGCCTTCATGGCACCCAATAAAGGGCCCAGCCGACCCGCCACCCACTCCGCTCCTTACCACCAGTGATGGTAGCTGGAACTTCCCCTTGCTCTTGCTTCAGCAAGCGGCTTAGCAGTAATTTCGGTTTTCGCTGTTAATAGTTAGTTTCCCCTCTCCTCCCCCTTATTTGTCACTGGGACATGCCGCGATTCCTGGGCTTCAAGACTTGCCAGGACTGCCTAAAAGTGACCCCCACGCCTCCTGTTTATGGTGTCTGGGCGAGGGTCACCAAAAAGATCGCTGCAAGATCTGTTGGGAATTCCGACCAAGAACTCTTAAACAGAGGGAGCAGTGGCTTAAAATCCTCCTCATGGAGGCAGCTCTCCGACCTCAGTCGGACAAAGGTGCTGGAGATCCCGCTTCAGTACATTTTTCTCCCGGTGTTCTACCCTAAGCCGCATTCCGGTAGCAGGGAGCAGACTTCACTCACTGGATGTCCGCAGGGCACTAGCCTTCTACATGGAGAGAACGAAGTCATTCAGAAAGTCGATCCAGTTATTCGTGGCAGTGGCGGACAGAATGAAAGGTCAGCCGATATTGTCACAACACATCTCGTCATGGATAGCGTCCTGTATTCGTGAGTTCTACAACTTGGCGGGGGTTCCTGCACCTCCAATCACCGCACACTCCACCAGGATGCAGGCTTCATCAACAGCGTTCCTGGCTCATGTTCCCACTCAGAATATCTGCAGAGCAGCGACGTGGTCCATCCATCCATCCTTTTGCCACGCACTATGCGATTACCCAGCAGGCCAGAGATGATGCGGCCTTCGGACGAGCAGTGCTCCAATCAGTGGACAACTCTGACCCCGCTTCCTGAACTTGGGCTTGTGAGTCACGTAATTGGAATTGACATGAACAAGCACTTGAAGAAAAAACAACAGTTACTCGCCTTCTCGTAGCCCTTGTTCTTCGAGATGTGTTGTTCATGTCCATTCCAATACCCACCCTCCTACCCCTCTGTTGGAGTAGCAGGCAAGAAGGAACTGAGGGGGTGGCGGGTCGGCAGGGCCCTTTATTGGGCGCCATGAAGGCGTGACTCCAGGGGGCGCCCAGGCCAACCTGACGGATGCTGCTAGGGGAAAAATCTTCCGGCTATTGTGCACGTGCGTGCACACACACACCTCATTGGAATGGACATGAACAACACATCTCCAAGAACAACAGTTACGAGAAAGTGATTAAATGTTTTTTGTAAAACCAAAAACTAAGGGAACCATCATGTGTCTAGGCCTGATCCCAAGGCCAACTGAAGACAGTGGAAAGACTCCCAAAGATCTTCAATAAGTTTTTGGATCAGGCCCTTACATTGTGATGATCTTGCTACTCTTGTCCTTTCCTCCTCCTCTTCCCCCACCCCCTGTGGTCAATCACCATCACTTATTGTGTCATGTCTCGTTTAGATTGTGACCTCTTAGCAGCAAAGACTGGGTCTTGACTTTTGTGACACTTCTAGCATGCTTTGGGGCAGTCAAATAAATGATAGAGGTACTGGCTTATTGAGAAGGTGGGGAAAGGATTTAGGAGATGAGCATCATTTGTGGAACACTTAGTGAAAGCCTCTTCAAAGCAAAACTGCAGTACTTGGAGTAAAAGGTGGCCATGTGCCTCCAACTGATGATTAGATGTTAGCTTTTGGGGTTGCCTATATGCTAACTTCAAAATCT
The DNA here is from genome assembly GCA_003942145.1 of Platysternon megacephalum. NCBI lineage: Eukaryota > Metazoa > Chordata > Testudines > Platysternidae > Platysternon > Platysternon megacephalum. The sequence continues at coordinate 2,290,948 of QXTE01000149.1, read as the reverse complement.
CTGAAGTTCTAGGGGAAGCTCTCTTGACAAGGTGGGTATACCTGGCAGGGGGATTTAGAATATGTTTAAAGACTCAAGTTTAATGTCTAGTGTGTGTTATAACCAGCACCTGTCTGCATGCAGCTATGTCTCTCTGTCTTGGGTTCTGAGGAAGAGTCTGCATTGATTCACCCGGGCTTCACTAAGTTACATTCCTAACTTCTGACTACTGTCAATTTTATTGGCAGTTTTTCAGGTTGTTTCCTCCAACTAGATGGATTGCTGTTGATGCTGTGGTTTTCAACCCTGAAACTTCCAATTCATATCCTACATCTGTTACTAATCTGCTGTATTCCAGCCTTACACTATATAGGCTTTTGTAGGCAGGGTAACTGAACAAAGTTTCCTGTGGGATTTAGCTTTGTGCTGGTGATTCCCTATGGTTGTGGTTAAACAATATGGAGGTGATGCAGCAATCTGTGAGTTAGTGTTGGAGCTTCCTTGATGATGGGCAAGTTTGAGATGGCACAGAGGCTTACTTAGTTTGAAACAAAAAATACAGTAAAGGCAACACTTTTGAAATCCTACAGGATTGGGGGGGGGTGTCATATTTTCTTTTGTCTTGGAGCAGAGTTAATAACTATTTTTTTCTTTCTATAAAGCAAAAGCTGGCAGGCTGACAAACAGGCAGCTAACAGGACGGACTTTCTGGCTACTGACCATTTAGCTGGTAAGTTACTGTTTGTATATATCAGACTTTCCTGTTCCTGGGCCACTTGCTCACCAAAGAGAAATTACCAGTGTTCTGCAGTGACCATCTGCCCACAGCTATCTTTTCTCATTATGGACCTTTCTTGCATGATGGACCTGTACTTTAGAGAGCACCTTTCTGCAGTTTTATCCCATCCAGAGTCAATGTATGGTCATTGAATTTAAAAACAACCAAAAAATCCACCTTAATGATAAATGTTGATAGGATGATTAGAGGGTGCTAGTCTACTTGTGTTCCCCTCTTCTGTAGGCATAGGCTGTGGACATCCCACCCTTCTGAACTCTGAGCACTGAGTTTAGAATGTGGAATGTTGAGCTGTGTTAAGGTCAATACGTTCTGTTACTGGATTGAATGAAAAGCTTGAGACTGGGAGCTGCCATAGACCGCTTTGCTCCTTTAAAGCAACTGTTTTTCAGGGCTCTTTGTCAGGAGAGGGACTTAACTCCAATCTTGCTCATGAAGCAAGTTTCACACAGCTTGTATGAGTGTTGGTCATAGTGATTCTGGCTTGCCAAGCTAGAGGTGAGGTGGAGCTGTAGTTGATCATGAAAGGGGGGGGAGGACTCGGAGTGTCAAGGATGAATCTGAGAGAGAACCTGGCTAAATACTTAAAATCTAGATTTGTTGCTAATGTTTGTTCCGTGATAGTACTCTAAGCATAGAAAGCAGTGGGGAGAGGACAAGAGTCCACATAGTAGAAACTAGAGGCATGGGCTTGGCAAGATACAGAACCTTCCTCAGTATCTGTACTGTCCTTTGTGATCACTGCAGAATCAAATCCATTCGTCAATAGGAAAAAATTATTAGAGGTGGATTTTGCATTTCCCTGCCATGCAGAAGTGTGGTTGCTAATTAAGAGATCCCTGCAAATCTGCAGATCTTCGCTTTATATCCGCGGACCATGTTTGCAGATTGGATGTGGATACAAATTTTGTATCCATGCAGGGCTCTACTAATGAACTCCTATTTATTTTGTGTGTGTGTGTGTGTGTGTGTGTCACTTACCATCAATTTGTCCCTAGATGACATATGTACAAATGAGAAATGGTTTCCCCTTGATACTGACAAGAATCTCTTAAAGTCGCTGCTTCTTTCCTGGGCATGGTATGGGGGAGGTGTTTTCACTTTTATGGAAGCTCTCAGGTAAACACAGTGGCTCCTTCACTCCAAATTAAGTTTTAAACTAGTCTCTTAAATTCTGCCCATTGAGAAGTCCACCTCTCCCTGTTTTTGGTTATGGTGATGCTGGTGATAAGCAGTGCTCCCTTCTCTCTCCCAGTGGCATACCCGGATTGTGTGTAGGTGGGAAATCGACAATGAGCTCTGTGGCAGTTTTGACCCAGGAGAGCTTCGCTGAACACCGCAGCGGCCTGGCTCAGCAGCAGGTGAAAGGTAAGATAGTCACACAGTTCCTATGAAATCCCACTTGATATTCGCTGCACAGATGAGGTCCCTCCTGCTGCCTACAAGTGCTTCAGAATTGCAGGGTACTTGTGGGCAGCCAAAGAAGAGGTCTCCTTATTCAGAGTATGGATGGGCCATCAGATTATGGTTACCCACCTAGAGTAGAATGGTAGTATTTCATATCTATTTTGCCCAGGTGTAAATGACCTGAGAGAATCAGGCCCTCAGCCTCTACAAGGAATCCTTTAAAGCAGATTGTGACAACAGTGATACACACTGTAGAATAGGGTGTATCTGGGAGAGCAACACAGTGATGTGAGAGTATTTGCTCTTTTAGTAGCAGGGTCAGGCACCATAGGCTGTTTCCTGCCACACTCTCACAGGTTTTCATGGCCACAGCTATGTGGGAGAAGCTACTGGTGGACTCTGTCTCCCATCCTTCCAACACAGTGGGCCAACTCTAACTTGAGAAGAGTTGCACCTACTTCACAACAGGTCTTAACTTGGTCCAGTGTACCTAGAGCTCTTGCTAGTTCCCTAGTGGATCATACCTGAGCTCCCCCCCGCCCCTTGCCCAATATCCAGGATTTTGCTGGACTTGCTCTGCTCTGTTTGCTCCAACCCTCCATCTCCCTGAGTCTCTTCACCTCAGCTTGACTCCACACCTGCCCCTCCTACCTTCCTCTCCCTTGCCCTGTCTGCCTCATCCTCTACTTTTCTTTGCATATAGCTGATCCTCCTCTTAACTGAACCCACCCTAAATAAATGCATATTGTGGCACTAATGTGCAGTTTGTTGCCATCACTTTGTTCACTCTGCTGGCGTGTTTTGCTCTTTTCCCCACCCTGTGTTTGTCATGTCTGTTTAGATTGTAATCTCTTTGGGGCAGGGACTTGTCTACTTCTCTCTTTGTACAGTACCTACCACAATGGAGCCCTGTTCTGGGTTGGTCCTTGGGCACTGCCATAATAAACCTAATTATTAATGATCATTCCCAATAGTGCATAACCTGCTTCCCTCAACCCTACTTAAATAGACATCTGCAATGGGCATGAATGGGAGAATTGCTGGCAATTAAAACTTTGTATTGTTTGCCTCACTGCAGTTGCAGCTTTAAACTCTGAAGAGGAAAATGACCCTCCAACTTATAAGGATGCCTTTCCTCCACTCCCTGAGAAAGCAGCATGTTTGGAAACTGCCCAGGAACCGGCTGGTGCCTGGAGCAAAATTCGACCGATCAAGGCTTCTGTCATCACTCAGGTTGGTGGAAGCCAAACTTCTCACCCCCCTGCAACAGTGTGTCTTCTCCCCATTCCAAAAATAATACAGATGAGCATCCCTTAAGAACTCATTAGGTAGTATGCTGAGGGAGGGTGGAGAGTGGTCGTCTCCTCTCCAGTGACCCAGGGTACAGGGAGAGGAAGTACTGCAGGTGAAAGTGAGATATGCCAAGAGGGTTAAACCGAAGGGCACTGCTTGCAGAGAGGAGTATGCCCAGCATTGCTGTGATAGAGAGTTCAGTGGAAGAGGAGTTAGCTAAGAGTCTTATTCTTGTCCGTACACCCTCATTTGATAAATAGTATTGGTAATCCTGAGAATGGACAAGAATATCCCGAGTTCTAATACCTAATACTAAAACTTTGAAAGGATATAAAAGCTCATGCTTCAGGGCTTAGGTCTCGTTCTAACTCCCCTACCCTAGTTAGAGATGAACTTCTCTGGGAACAGACTATCCCACATCTGCCTTCTGTGGGGTTCTTGCACCTTCCTCTGAAAGCATGTAATGCTGGCATGCAGAAGATTCCTGTGGCATAAATAAAGCATCTTATTAAAACTGCCAAGAATTGATGGCTCAGCCTACTGCATGAGTGTCTTAATTTTGTGAAGGGTGAAGATTCAGTGTAGTAACCCAACTCGTAGCCTAAGCGGTAGGGCTTGTCCATATAACTCAACAGCCTGTGTCACGCTGAATAATCTGCCCTAGCCTCACCTGTTATATGGGTTGATCAGGTGTTTCATGTACCGCTGGAGGAAAGGAAATACAAGGACATGAACCAGTTTGGAGAAGGAGAGCAGGCCAAGATCTGCCTGGACATCATGCAGAAGACTGGAGCTCACCTGGAGCTCTCTCTCGCAAAGGACCAGGGCCTTTCAATCATGGTCTCTGGCAAGCTGGAAGCAGTCATGAAAGCTCGGAAGGAGATTGTCGCTCGGCTTCAGACACAGGTGAGTGTATCTAACTGTTCTCTTCTACTTGTCTTTGCTCCTCCAACAAGATGCCCTGCTACTTGGAGGCCTTTGGGCGTGGGTGCTCATAAACTGAAGGGTTGTAATTAGATGACTAATCTAGTTTTGCCTTGCCTCTTTCAAAATGCACAGATGATGAATTGGGATGGAGACCAGGCTTGAAATAGGGTTCAAAGCTAATTACAGGCCATGGTGTAAACTCCTCCCCAGCTAGATCCCTGCAACATCTGCTATACAAACAAGACATTGCACCTGGAGAGACTGCAGACCCCTCACAAGAAGCTGGTATTGCCTGGGAGATGGTTAACTGTTAGTGTAGTAATATACATACAGATAAATGGGGGAGGTGAAGGACTAGCACTGGAATGGGTTACCTAGGGAGGTGGTGGAATCTCCTTCCTTAGAGGTTTTTAAGGTCAGGCTTGACAAAGCCCTGGCTGTGATGATTTAGTTGGGAGTAGGTCCTGCTTTGAGTAGGGGGTTGGACTAGATGACCTCCTGAGGTCCCTTCCAACCCTGATATTCTATGATTCTAAGGAGAGGAGTTACTAGATAGTAATACAATCAGGGGTTTTTGATGACATAGCTTACAAGTGGGACTTGAGTTACCAGAACCCCATAGATGCAATTGTTTTCTCCTCTCACTGCTGCATGTTTTTATAATCTGTCTGAGGACAAGAGAGTATTATCAAGGCTTTCTTTCTATTTTTTTAACATCTCTCAGCTCACTTTTGACTTGCCGTTAAGGTTTCTCAAATGCATTTCCAGTAGAGGCAGTTGCCATTGATAACACTAATGTACACACCACAGCAGTACCTTTCCACCCACACATCGCACCCAACCAGATGGTAAACAATGATACAAGCTCTAGAATGGGGCACATCTGGGAGTGCTGTAGGAGAGCACTTTTTGCTCGAATATAGCACATCGGGCTAAGGTTTCCTATCGCACTTGCCCAGAGTCTTTTTCCACCCCTTCCTCGTCCCTGTATCTCTTGGTTTTTAACACACACACACACACCCCCCCCCCCCCCCCCCCCCCCCCCAAAGAAAAAGCAGGCAGTAGAGTTGAAGCCCAAGTTGTCTATAGGCTACACCGCTAAGGGGTATGTGTGTGACTTTAAAGTCTCTATATACATGAACTGGCATCAAGAGATCCCATAGGATCATAAGCCACCAAGATAGCAAAAAGGTTAAAACTGAAGTGATGGGATATACAAGAAAAGGAAATATTCCCAAGCACATACCTAACCCTTAATGGCAGATTCAGAGAGTAGGTTCTGAAAAAGTAGCCTCTACAGTCCTGGGATGACTCCAGGAACAGTGCCTTTTGCTAGTAGAGCACATGTTCAAATGTACCACTTCAGTAGTGAGCAAAGGTTACCATATAATAGCTGTCTGCTCTCTGTGAAATAAGTGGTCTTGATCGAGTACCTAGTGAACGAGTGCCCACATGCTAAGGTCTTGCCAACCTTAGCAGCAGAGGCCAAAAGTCTGAATCAACACTCACCCTCAAGGCAGTCTCTCTAAACTGTAGCTGCAGTACAAAGTTGCTTGCGCTGCTCCTGCCCATGGTGTATCTAGGGGACCTTGCCATCAGCGACTAGGGGACTTCGGTCTCCAGAGCTTCCTTCTCATATCGCTTACAAGATCTAAATTAACTCAAAATACTGCTATTTGGGCGAGGAAAGCAATTAATCTTTCATTTTTGTTGGTAATACAGGCTCCACAGAGGGAAATAATCAGTATCTTATTCCTGAGACAGAACATAGCCCCTGGCTAAGGGGACTTGTCTTGTTCTGTAACGCCATCCTGAGAGGCAACTAACTTGGGTCTTCTGTTTCTGACCATGACAGATGAGTACTCATTCCAGTGTTTGGTTCCTGTGTTGCAGGCTTCAGCGACAGTTGCCATTCCCAAGGAGCATCATCGCTTTGTCATTGGCAAGAATGGCGAGAAGCTGCAGGACCTGGAGCTCAAAACTGCAACCAAAATCCAGATCCCCCGCCCGGATGACCCCAGCAACCAGATCAAGATCACCGGCACCAAGGAAGGGATAGAGAAGGCCCGACACGAGATCCTGCTGATCTCCGCCGAGCAGGTATCTGAGTGGCACCTTCATCTTCCCTGCCTCCTGGGAACAGGTAGATGCATGCTGTCGCACAAGATGGTGCAGCCTCATTGAACAAAAGGACCTTAGTTCAGTGGAGAGACAGTGTTGTGTTTAGTGGTCAAAGTGCAGCTCTAGGAGTCAGGTGCCCTGGCGTCAAGCCCTGCGTGCCACTGGCTCCGTTCCTCCACCTTTCAGTTTCTACAAAGACAGATAAGGTGTATTACCATTTTAAAATGTTGAGATCCTTGGGTGAAAAAGGCTATAGGTGCCAGGTGAAAGGAGGAGGGGTTTCATGGATGGGAATGTTGTCATGATATAGGTAGTAAGGCTCTTACAGGAGCTGAAGATTTAAGGGGTGGATTTTAAAAGGATTATGAACACAAGGGATACTTGTATCCAGGGGTATAGGGCACTCTTGTAGAGAGGTAAGAAGTCTGCTCTCCATAGTGGGGACTTTCCAGCACACTTTACCTAGAACATACCCATGGAGCTCTGTGAATAATCTGTCTTGTTTTGCCTTTGTGAAGGATAAGCGTGCAGTGGAGAGACTGGATGTGGATAAAGTGTACCACCCCTTCATTGCTGGCCCTTTCAACAAGCTGGTGAGTGAGATCATGCAGGAGACAGGGACGCGCATCAACATTCCACCACCCAGCGTCAACAAGACAGAGATAGTCTTCACAGGTGAAAAGGAGCAGCTGGCCCAAGCTGTAGCTCGTATTAAGAAGATCTACGAGGAGAAGGTATGGGTGCTCTAGAGAGAATCTCTTTCATAGCTGCCTCTTCCTCCCTATGTTATGTTACCCACCATATACTCCTCTTGTTGACCCCTTTTTGTTACCCTTCCCATAAAAGTTTTAAGTCTGTTGGATCTGGTCAGCCGTGTTGCCCATCTGCTGTTGGAGAAAAGTGGGTCTTGTGGTGTGGTGAGGTATTGAATGTTCAGCTTCTAAAATTTCTTCTGTGGTCAGCCTGCCACAAGGAGTTGCATCTGATCTAAATTAAAAAAAAACAAAACCCAAAACTGAGGGAAGGAGGAATTTCAGGACAAATGGGGCTTGGAGACTAGCTGGCTTGTTACGATAGCTGCAGAGTACATGTCTCTCCTGTTAACTTTCCATTAGCTGCTGTTGACATTCCAGCTATGAATTGTACGACTGCTCCCCCATGGCTGAGTCTGAATACTTTACCTTTGCTGAAATCCCTATCCTATAACTCATGTACTTAATGCAGTCTGGGTATCACCGTGAGAACACAATTGGGAATCAGGGTAGGTACGATATACATGTGTGCATGCACATATGGCCGTCCTTGCCGCAGGGAGTTTAATCTAATAGCAGATGGCACGCTTTACTTCAAAATCCTTATAAGCACCAGATTTGATCATAGATCCCAGCAAGAGCCCAACTTTTTTTTTATTATTATTTAAATTGTCCTGGATTACCCATCAACTGGTTCATTCTTTCTTCCTTATCCTGCACCTTTCTGGGCAAAGAGTTTTACTGTATCTGGTGGCTTCCCCTCTTTTCTTTCCCTGCCACTTGTGATTGATTGCCCTCACACCTCTTCTCCACACAGAAAAAAAAGACTACGACCATCGCAGTGGAGGTGAAAAAGTCCCAGCACAAATACGTCATCGGCCCGAAGGGGAATTCCCTGCAGGAGATCCTGGAGAAAACTGGAGTCTCAGTCGAGATCCCACCCACTGACAGCAGCTCTGAGACGGTGATACTGCGTGGCGAGCCTGAAAAACTTGGGCAGGCATTGACTGAAGTCTATGCCAAGGTAATGCATAAATAGTACGTGTCAGCTTAAGTTGCCAAGCCATGTCTTTTAGATGGGGGGACCCCCCCCTTAAGCAACTTTCTGCACTACTCTGGCTAAAAGGCATAGATTTGAATGGATCCCCGAGCATCTGGAGGCCATGAGCATCTCCATTGTGCTCTTGTATATGGATATCTAACTTGAGAACTCTGTACTAACAAGGCTGGTGCTGAGATGCAAGCTGCAATAGCCCTTGTATGGTGGGTATGTTGTGATGGGCCTTCATAGTCATTCATGTTCATAGTCTTTCCTCTCCCCTAGGCTAACAGCTTCACCGTCTCCTCAGTCTCTGCCCCCTCTTGGCTTCACCGTTTCATCATTGGAAAGAAGGGACAAAATCTGGCCAAAATTACTCAGCAGATGCCAAAGGTATAGACAGTTTTCCCTTCAGAATATCTCCTTTTTATATAGATTCAAATAATCAGTAAGACAGACTGAACTCTTCATATGAAAGTTTGTGCAATTCTTATTAAACAACCGCAAGATGTAGTAATTGCATCTCTGTATGGTGCTGTCATCCAAGGGCTTCAAAGGGTCATAAGCTGATTTTTTTTTTTCCCCACCATCTGTAAAATGGAGATCATAGGTGGAGTGAGGTGCCCAAAGTCACTGTGGAAGTCAGGAATAGAACCCAGGTCACCTGCTCTAGACACTCAACCATGTGGCCTTTGATATAGGTGGTCGTCCCTTCATAAAAATAAGCAAAGGATAACATGCAACTTGTGTGCTCCCCAAGTGGGAGGGAAACAAATCAGCCCTCAGCAGCAGAGATGGATGGCTTTGTCATGGCCAGCAGCATTGATCTGGGTTGCGTGTCTTGAAGCTCTTACGGCATTCCTTGTCTTGTTTAAAGGTTCATATCGAGTTCACTGAAGGGGAGGATAAAATCACCCTTGAGGGACCCACAGAGGACGTGAATGTGGCTCAGGAACAGATTGAGGTCATGGTCAAGGATCTGGTGAGTTGGCATGTTGTAGCTTCAGTGGGGTAAGGCTCCGAGCTATTGTAAAAGTAAGAAGAATGTGGAGATGGCAGTAACAAGAAACAAGGGCTAGCTTGCATATCCTCTTTTATAAACATTATACCCCCAGATGGGGGACAGGGATGTGACAAAAAGCAGGCAGTCTAGACACGTAAAATGAGTTGAAATTAAAGCATTCATCATGAAGCATCCTCTGTCTCTCTGACCCTCAGTAATTTGCTTTAAGACTTACTAAGAGATGGAGTGGTGTTGATGCAATACAAGAAGACTCTTCCGGGTGGTGGTAGCTGCACAAGAGAAGGCTTTCACTTTAGGACTGGTGAGATTGCATGGGGGCTTAGTGTTTCACACACTGGGCACTACTAGTACAGACCAGAGTAACTTAATGATGCTGTTCAACTCAGCAGCAGTAGGAGTGTTTGTGGTTAGTTGTCAAAGGGCTAGCATTGATATTCAATTATTATGGACAACAGATGCAAAAACTAGTGCTCTGCAGTCTGCCTAACCCTGCACTGCTCTTTGCAGATCAACCGGATGGATTATGTGGAGATCAATATTGACCACAAGTTCCACCGACACCTCATTGGAAAGAATGGAGCCAATAGTGAGTGAGATGCCTTTTTATGGGCAATGTAATATGCTCTTACAGCCATATTTTATCCATCTCCTTAATCTTCATTAGACAGTGGCTGAAATTCCATGGGCCGTGTTAATATCACATGTTATCTTTACACTGATCAGCAGCTTCTCAAAAGGGCTGTTCGCTCAAGGAACATTAGATGAGGCGCAAGCTACAAAACTTATTTTAACTCTTGAAGTTGTCCTGGAGGATTAGATGGGTGTGAAACCTCTTCATCCAAGATGAGGGGCCTCCCTCCAGATCAGGGTGGAGAGTTAACTCAAGAGGAAAGGTTTAACTAATAGAAAAAATGATCTGGAAAGATTGTCCTGGAGAGTAGACTCTAAGTTCATGCCTATTTGTGCCTGCAGAAGGAACATCTGATTCAAGTTGTTGTTGTTCCAGGAATAAAAGTGGCAGATACTGCATTCCTTGTATCTGTAGACACTGTGCTGTCTGTTCTTGTAGGTTCTTGCTGAGTGTTTTCTATTGTGCAATAGACAATCCTGCTTTTGCTGAGCTCCCAGGTGGAAAAGCTTTACCTCACCACCTCTTTTTAAAAATCCCCCTCTTCTCCTCCCCCCTTTGGAGAGGCTGGCCTAGGGTTCAGGTAATCCCTATATAAGAGAGCTGTTGTAATGACACCTCCTAGCTTCCAGTCCTGCACTGGTAGGTGTGACAGAATGGACGAGTGTTTCAGCAAAATCCTTCTCTTGCAGTTAACAGGATCAAGGATCAGTACAAGGTGTCTGTGCGTATCCCTCCAGACAATGAGAAGAGCAACCTGATCAGAATTGAAGGAGACCCTCAAGGTGTCCACCAGGCCAAGAAAGAGCTGCTGGAACTTGCTTCACGTATGGTGAGCAAGAAAGCACCACAGAATTGACTTTGACTAACAGAGACCCCATTGGCAATGTGTCTACACCATTTCTTATGACTACTTCTGGAATTAGAGCAAAGGTGGCCTTTCCCCACAACCAGCACTTGTGTACAATACCGTACTCTTGCTGGAAGCAGAGTAAATTTAATGTCTGTCTATGGGTGTTTGAGTCCACTTTTCAGCTTTAGGGAAAAGTAGCTCTAGTCTGGCATAGAAGATGAGTTATCTGAAAGATGTGACTGCCTGATCAATTGCCATCCAGCAAAATAAAGAGCATGGAGCTCATCCTGATGAAAACATAATTGTCATCTATATGTTCTCAGGAAAACGAACGTACCAAGGACCTAATTATTGAGCAGAGATTCCATCGAACCATCATTGGGCAGAAGGGTGAGCGGATCCGGGAAATCCGAGATAAATTCCCAGAGGTAAGACTTCTAGCGAGCTGCAATTTGCAATCTGTGTGTGGCTCTGTCCCTCCTTAGCAAGAATGTTCTTTAACACAAAGACCCTTTCTACTGAAGGGTTACTGATTCTTGGGACAGAGGAATTGTGCTGTGTTATGCCAGTCACACCTTTGCATGTTACGTGATTCTGCCGTTAAGTGACCACCTCTTGCAGGTTATCATCAACTTCCCAGACCCAGCACACAAGAGCGACATTGTCCAACTTAGAGGACCCAAGAACGAGGTGGAAAAATGCACAAAGTACATGCAGAAGATGGTGGCAGACCTGGTATGAGAGCTTACTGTGTTGTCTTCCCGACCTCCCAGTCTTTAGTTTTGGGACAGAGGATAACTCTGTGCTGATATCACACTTGAGCTTTGTCTGAAACCTTAGAATGTACAGCAGATGGGTGAGACACCTGCATTGTGCTGATGTTTAGTAATGAAGGGACAGTTCCTCTTCCAGTGGCTCCAGGATAACTGAGTGAGAAGGGGATCACCTCCCAAACCCATAGCTTCAGTCTGTTTTGAGTTAGTTTACTTTTCTGACCTTCTCTCATCAGCAGTCAGGCACCTTCTAGGCAGAATGGTAAACAGAGGCTCTTTTCCAGGTGTTTTAAGAAATCCTAACAGAAATAGGGTGAGGCATGACCAAGCTTGTTGGTGTGACTTCATCTCCTCAGCTAACTAATTCTATTCTTTCTCTTTGTAAGGTTGAAAACAGCTTTTCTATTTCTGTTCCCATCTTCAAACAATTCCACAAGAACATCATTGGGAAAGGAGGTGCCAACATCAAAAAGGTGACGTTGCTACTGGCCCTCAAATGTTCTACAAAGTTCCTTTGTTCTCTCTGCCTTCAGCTACCTTCCACTCATCAATCCCACCTGCTTGGTGGTGAAGTAAAACTTAACCTTCTAGAGCTTCCTCCTGCATGCTCAACCTCAAACATGTATTTGTTTCTTATTGCAGATCCGTGAGGAAAGCAACACCAAGATCGATCTCCCAGCAGAGAACAGCAACTCAGAGACAATCATCATCACTGGCAAGAGAGCAAACTGTGAAGCCGCTCGCCACCGAATTCTCTCCATCCAAAAAGAGCTGGTAACAGGAACTGGTTAATTGAAGGTGTTATAAATGGAGCGCACAGGCCTGACAAAACATAGGTGACTTGACGTCACCTTAAATACTCAAAAACGATGCAAACTAATTATACAGGAGGTAGTTAAACTTAAAGAATCCAGTCTCATGTGTTGAGTTCATGGCTTGAATGTTAGCATGCTTAAGATCAAAGAGCCCAGCTTCTCAGCAAAAGATACTTATGGTCCTTTCCCAAGAGGTTCTTGTCTTATGCCTAATTGTCTTGGCAGTTTCTTTAGTCAGGCCTCCGTATCCAACTTGTTAGGTTGCAAATCCTGACAGCTGATACTAAAAATGCCATATTAAAGACAGCTGAACTCAAGGAAACTTTAAAAAAAATAAAAAATTCTTTCATTGTTCAGATTCTGAATGTTAACAGTGCTAGCAACTGAACTGCTTAATAAAATGTTTAATACAGAGGTTGCTTTAATTTGAGACCAATCTCCCCAGATAATTGAGGACCACCAAATTGAACTGAGTCCTCAAAACATAGCAAGCTTTGTCAGGTTACCAAAGTAGGCAAAGAAATCTACCTGCCTAATCCTGAGAACATCTAGGAAAGGCGACAAGTCCAGGATACAATTTCCAGTGGTATGTATTGCAGCCACTTGTCTCCATGTGGAGGTTTTCATGAATCCAGCCAATACTTCTGACCAGAATCTTTTTGAATATACATTATTCATTTCTCTTCTGAAAGAAGCATCATCTACTAAAACTCTTCTTTGTGCCCAAATGGTAACAGTGCCATGGGGGGGTGGGGAGTTAATACTTTTCCCAGTGCCCATTATTGTGCTGGGAGACTGGCATGTGCTGGCACATCCAGCTGCTGCTTGGCAGATATCCCAGATCCTCTGCTCAGATTTGCTTTTTAATAAGCGGTTGTGTGGTCATCTCCCAGTACTGAAATCCCAATAATCTCTGTATTCTGATATCAGCAGAAGAGGAACAGACTGCCTGGGTCTGCTTCCCCCTTACCTCAACAGTCTCCTCCCAACAGCTTGCCATACAATCCAACCTTAATGCCCTGGCTTCTTCTCCTAGGCTGACATCACAGAGGTTGAGGTCTCCATCCCCTCAAAGCTCCACAATTCCCTCATCGGTGCCAAAGGTCGCTTCATTCGCTCGATCATGGAGGAGTGTGGTGGGGTCCACATCCACTTTCCCACAGAGGGCTCTGGCAGCGATACCGTCACCATCAGGGGCCCTGCTCAGGATGTGGAGAAGGCCAAGAAACAGCTGCTGCACCTAGCAGAGGAGAAGGTGAGCCCTGGGAATAGGTAGAAGGATCAGACACAACCAGTCTCTTCCCTCTTAATGTGTGACCAATCCCCCTCTGTGTGCCTTACCACAAGGAGGTGCTGGGTGGCGTGGACAGTATAAGGGGGGCCCCAACTTTTGGGTCATTATACTCATACTGTAAATGCAGTCGGAACACTGGTACCACCACTCCAGAACAAGAGGGCCTAATCCTGGTGGTTTTCGAGTTAGTAAAAGAACTAGCTGCTTTGCCAGCAAAGTGACTTAACCCCTTTGTTTGATTTGCCCGTTGCTCAAATGCCTCTTTGGGTCAGGATGAAGGAGCAGAAACGTTGTTCTCTTCCAACACCCCCACCCCACACACACACCCCTCCACCCCACTTGGAATTGAAACACACTGGTGTGTGACTGGAGTTAGTTAAACTCCGAGAGAGGCAACTTTCCTTCACTCCTCCCTCCTATCTGGCCTTAGCCCATGCCTGCAGATTCCAAATGAGTGGCATTATTTTTTCACATCCCTTGATATAATTACGGATGTAATTAGGGTCTCAAGTGACAGGACGTTACTCTAAGGCCTGGTCCACACTGGGGGGGGGGGATCGATCTAAGATACGCAACTTCAGCTACGAGAATAGCGTAGCTGAAGTCGACGTAACTTAGATCGAATTAAAATTACTTACTTCGCGTCCTCGCGGCGCTGGATCGATGGCCGCGGCTCCCCCTTCGACTTTGCTTCCGCCTTTCGCACTGCTGGAGTTCAGCAGCCGACGGGAGAGCGATCAGGGATCGATTTATCGCGTCTACACTACACGCGATAAATCGATCCCCGATAATTCGATCGCTACCCGCCGATCCGGCGGATAGTGTAGACGTAGCCTAAGATGCATGACTGGCCACTTTAGTTATTAACAAAACTTTCCTGGAAATGGCTGCCTGATGAAAGTGCTGTGTACTCTCATGTTATGGGCCAGACACGCAGCTGCGGTAAGCCTGCGTAGCTGGCCAGTGGCGTGACACTGGCTTATCCTGCTATGGGTCTGGCCCATCTTGTGAATGAGCAGTTCTCTGGCTCACTTGGTCCTACTCCCGTCTGCTGTCAGTACCATTTTAATCCTGCTGCGTTCTTACTGGATTGCGTTGTGGCAAATCAGAAGTAAGGTGACATCCTCCCAAATGCAAGTTCTCATGGTGCAAACATTCTGATGCCTGGAGGACATGAAGTAACATCTCTGACCTTGCAGATACCAGAATGCTTCTAGTTTGCTTTTACTTTGAAAGATTGGATTTCTAGGCTGTGACTAGTCACGCTTAGCCAAATGTGCATGTACACAAACTTATTCCAGAAGTTTCTCCATATATTCTGATGGTGAAATAATTGTGTTTGCATGTACTCTTGAGTACTCATTTGTGCTTTGTTCTCTGGGGGGGGGCTGACCTCCATTAGCAAACTAAGAGTTACACAGTGGACCTTCGTGCCAAGCCAGAGTACCACAAATTCCTGATTGGCAAAGGTGGTGGCAATATCCGCAAGGTGCGTGATAACACAGGGGCCCGCATCATCTTCCCAACCTCTGAAGACAAAGACCAGGAGCTGATTACCATCATGGGGACCGAGGGGGCCGTCAAGGAGGCTCAGAAGGAGTTGGAGGCACTCATCAAGAACCTGGTGAGGGAGGCTTCCTCCATTCGCTTCTGTCTTTCTATCCACACTTCCCATGTGTGTTTCTCTGCAGCGTAGGTGGTAGCAGGTGCTAACCTGTCAGTTGGGAGGAACTGCTTGGCCCTGGATATGGATGACATGTCTATTTGAGAGGCCCTGGTAGGAGCTCAAGAATTAAGATATGCATGTTTATCATTAGAGAAGTGGGTTGTGTGTAGAGGAGTGTCTCATGTTGTGAGCTATGGAAGGGATTTTTCTAATCCAGAAGTAGAGTGCAATGAATAAACACCACTGTGTAATGTCTCCTCTCCTCAGGATAACGTGGTTGAGGACTCCATGGTGGTGGACCCCAAGCACCACCGACACTTTGTAATCCGGAGAGGGCAGGTTCTCCGTGAGATTGCTGATGAATACGGCGGTGTGATGGTCAGTTTCCCCCGCTCTGGCACCCAGAGTGACAAGGTCACCCTCAAGGGAGCAAAGGACTGTGTGGAGGCAGCCAAGAAACGCATCCTGGAGATCATTGAGGACCTGGTGTGTGTCCCAGCAGGCTTGTTTTAATAAGAAGCAGCCACTCTATTTCTTACATGTATCACAAGTCCCTTTTCTGTACCACCCCTCCTCCCCCCCCAAAAATCCCCTGCTCCATGTAATGTTTTCGCCCAGTCTCTGACCTGAGGAACCTGGGGCCCATGTGACCTGCCATAGTGTATCTGGCACTCTGAGCCTGGGTCAAAACCTAGGAATCTCCAGGGTAACCCCCTAATTAGATCCTAGCCTAGGAAAGGTGCCTGGCCTCCCCAGCGCCCTGGCTGGGAGGAGATACACATCCCCTTTTGGCCATCCCTTAGCCAGCTGTTTGAGGTGACAGTTTCTTCTTGGCCAAGACTCTGCTGTGTTTCCTGTGCACTTCAATTCCTTAATGCCTATGAGTCCTCCTCCGCTCAAGGTCCCTGCCTCCCCTCTCGTTGTAGGAGCAGAAGGGTGGTGGTTAGGGGTCCCTATTTCTCTTCTAGGTATCTTTCTGGCTTGCTCTGTTCAGCCCTTTGGTGTCTTCTGGGGGAGCTGAGCTGTACTTTCAACACTGTCTTATTAAAGAGTAGCTTTCACTTGCTCCCGACTCTGGCACATACCGATCTGGGAGATGGTGCACAAAGCACTTCAGGCAATGGGTGCTAACTTTGGGGTTCCTAGCTCAAGAATTGGAGCCAATCCTCCCAAGGCTGGCTCTTACAACTCACCAGCGGTTAAGTGCCTGTGCTCTTGTCCTTGCCTCCATAACAAGCTGTTCCCCACCCTCCCTCCCCCTGAAGAGCCTCGTGAGGGAGAGGTATGTGCATGGGAATGGAGTTCTGGTCTGTGGCCCTTGGTCAGGTGTGGGGTAGCTTTTGGAGGACAGGCCGCCTTTTGTTTCTTGGATGCAGAGGTACAAGGGATTCTGGAAATGTATTGGACAGAATAATTGTTGCTTTCTCCCAACTAGGGCTGTCGATTAATCGCAGTTAACTCACACGATTAACTCAAAAAAATTAATCGTGACTAATTGCAATTTTAATCGCACTGTTAAACAAGAGATTACCAATTGAAATTTATTAAATATTTTGGATGTTTTTCTTCATTTTCATATATATCTTGTATTCTGTGTTGTAATTGAAATCAAAGTGTGTATATTAATTACAAATATTTGCACTGTAAAAATGATAAACAGAAGAAATAGTATTTTTCAGTTCACCTCATACAAGTACAATCTTTGTCCTGAAAGTGCAACTTACAAATGTAGATTTTATTTTATTTTTATTTTTTTTAATTTTTTGTTGTTGCATAACTGCACTCAAAAACAAAACAATGTAAAACTTCAGAGGCTACAAGTCCACTCAGTCCTAATTCTTGTTCAGCCAATTGCTAAGACAAACAAGTTTGTTTACATTTTCAGGAGATAATGCTGCCCTCTTCTTATTTACAATGTCACCAGAAACTGAGAACAGGCATTTGCATGGCACTTCTGTAGCCAGCATTACAAGGTATTTACGTGCCAGATATGCTAAACATTTGTATGCCCCTTCATGCTTTGGCCACCATTTAAGAGGACATGCTTCCATGCTGATGACGCTTGTTTAAAAAAAATTAATTAAATTTGTGACACAATTCTTCCCCAAGGAGTTCAATGTCCCCTGATCTGTTTTACCCTCATTCTGCCATATATTTCATGTTCTAGCAGTCTCGGATGATGACCCTGCACATGTTTTCATTTTAAGGACACTCACTGCAGATTTGTCAAATCTGCAAAGAAGGTACCAATGTGAGATTTGTAAAGCTAGCTACAGCACTCGACCCAAGATTTAAGAATCTGAAGTGCCTTCCAAAATCTGAGCAGGACTAGGTATGGAGCACGCTTTCAGAAGTCTTAAAAGAGCAACGCTCCAATGTGGAAACTACAGAACCCGAACCACCAAAAAAGAAAATCAATCTTCTGCTGGTGGCATCTGACTCGGATAATGAAAATGAACATGCGTCGGTCCACACGGCTTTGGATGGTTTTCAAGCAAAACCCGTCATCAACATGGACGCATGCCCCCTGGAATGGTGGTTGAAGCATGCGCATCTGGCACATAAATATCTTGCGACTCTGGTTACAACAGGGCCATGAGAATACCTGTCCTCACTTTCAGGTAACATTGTAAACAAGAAGCAGGCAGCAATATCTCCTGAAAATGTAAACAAACTTGTTTGTCTGAGTGATTGGCTGAACAGAAAGTAGGACTGAGTGTGGACTTGCAAGCTCTAAAAGTTTACTTTTAATTTTTTTTATTTTTGAATGCAGTATTTTTGTACATAATTCTATATTTGTAAGTTCAACTTTCATAATAGAGATTGCACTACAGTACTTGTATTAGGTGAATTGAAAAATACTATTTCTTGTCTTTTTACATTGCAAACACTTGTAATCAAAAATAAATACAAAGTGAGCACTGTACACTTTGTATTCTGTGTTGTAACTGAAATCAATATATTTGAAAATGTAGAAAACATCCAAAAATATTTAAATAAAAGGTATTCTATTAACAGTGTGCTTGACAGCCCTAGTCCCAACCTTTTGCCTCCACCCTGTTCCCTTCCTGCCTATAACACACGACTATATGAACTTGCTATGATGATAAATCTTTGAGAATCGCATTTTGATCAAGTGGGAGGGAGTGCGTGACAACAGGTGTCACCTGAATAATTCACCTGCTTTCTCTGTCAAACATGCAGGAAGCTCAGGTGACAATAGAGTGCACCATCCCCCAGAAGTTTCACCGCTCCATCATGGGCCCCAAAGGTTCCCGAATTCAGCAGATAACCCGTGACTATGGTGTTCAGATCAAATTCCCCGACAGGGAGGAGAACCCAGGTATGATGCTTTGAGAACTGTACTTCACTGGAAGCTGAGGCTGTAAGAGTGGCTGTTCCCTACTTCAGTGTTGCGGGGGTGCTCTGAGCTACCCAGATGGCTGGGGGTTGTGCTGCTGCTTCGGAGGGAACCCAAGTCATGCAGTTTAAGTCCCTCCCTGCAGAGGGGCGATGTGGGCGGGAGCCTTGCCGGTGGACACTGCTGCTTTGAGCTGTGCAGTCCTTAGCCTTCCTCCAAGCCTAATACTAAAACGGGCAACCATGACAGCATCTCGTTCTCAATATGGACTAGAACTGCTGTCCTTTTGCTTCCGTCTCCTTAGGCTCCTTTAAGAACCAGGCCAAACTGCAGTGGCAGGAGAGAGCTATTGTTTGGTGTACAACAAACAGCAGTAGAGGTTCTATAAACTTCAAGTCCTTTACCTTTAAAATCTTTTGGAGATGGAGAACTTTTAAACAAACCACCTCTCCTTACCCCTCTCCCGCTCCCCCAAGTGAAAGGAGAATGGCTTGTTTGCTCCACTACATATTGCCAAGTTTGGTCTCTAATGTATACCCCACACACAGCAAGGCTCATTGATTCCTGGCTGCCTTAAGTTTAACTGCACATGTTAAATAAGGTGTGGGGGAGGGCTGAGAGGGGGGGAGATCTCCTACCACTTGGAGGTGGTGAACAGAGCATGAAACTAGACAGCAGTCCTGACGGATGTAGAATATGCTGCTTTTAATGTGAAATATTCTGGGTCTGTGCACTTCATAACAGCTGAAAGAAAAGCTACTGGGAATGTGGGTTCTCAGTCCAGCATTGCTGTCTATGTGTAATGCTTATTACGATAATCTGCTGCTGCTGAGTAAACAGAGGGTGCCAAACAAAAGGGGCAATAAGAGGAATTCTTTCTTGGGCTGGAGAGAGGCTGTTCTCCTATGTACAGAGCAGGGCATAATGGTGGACTCTCTACAATCCAGGATGGAGCCACGGCAGAGTTAGCACTGATGGTAGGTAACCTCTTGTACTAATGAAATGCTATTAAAATCTCACTTTCTTTATGGTGAATGTCTGTCGTCCTCCCTGTGTGCCTTGGGGTCCTGCTGGGCAAGGTGGAGGGTTTGTACTGATCTCTGTGGGACTAATACCGCTTATAGAAACTCAATTTTGTACTCGCTGAGAAGATTCTTATTCTGTTTGTTTCCATGATCTCAGCCCCTGCCACAGAACCAGCCATGCAGGAGAATGGAGAGGAGAGTGGGGAAGGAAAGGAAGCTAAGGAAACTGATCCCACTTCCCCAAAGAAGTGCGACATTATCATCATCTCTGGCCGCAGAGAAAAATGTGAGGCAGCCAAAGAGGCGCTGCAGGTATGTAGTGCTGCTGGGTCTCAGCAGGACTCTCAAAGCTCTTGTAATCTGCTTGTGCCCTGCAGCAGGAGGCGCTTTTTGAATTCTCTGGGCTCTGGTGCCAGGTGGCCTTGCTCAAGTTGGTGTCCTCCTGGGGCTAACGTGGCATAGGTAGATTATGTTGCCTAAAGGAAAGGGGTTCCCTTTATTGCATCTAAACTTCCTGCTCTTTAATGACTTGCAGGGTGGGTGTGAATTGACCTGTCCTAGTAGGTTTTAAAGGCTCCAAGCAGTAGTGGGAGTTGCTTATGCATAAGACTTGTCCTTTCAACCCTCCCCCATAATACAAGAGCAATCAGTGTTTTCTGTATCGTTCCTCAATAAAGTCACTCCGAACCTTTTCCAGGCTGACTAGTTCCAGCCTTGGCAAGTTCTCATCCATCGCTCAGGCCATGTCTCGACTACAAAATAAAGTCGACCTAACTTAAGTTGGCATACAGCTGCCACAGTAATTACATGTCTACACTTTGCTTCTTGTGTCAGCGGTGTGCGTCCTCACTAGCAGTGCTTGTATCAATTGTACTGTCAGTGTGGGGCATTGTGGGACTGCTTCTGAAAGCCAGTAACCGTTGACAAAAGCACTACAGCGTCTACACTGACACTGCGTTGACCTAACTATATTGACTCTGACACTCATGGAGCTGGAGTTAAGTTGGCATAGCAGGGCAATTGCATTGGTGAGAGTAAAATTTAAGTATAGACCAGGGGTAGGCAACCTTTCAGAAGTGGTGTGCCGAGTCTTCATTTATTCACTTTAATTTAAGGTTTCGCGTGCCAGTAATACATTTTAACGTTTTTTAGAAGGTCTCTCTCTGTCTATATTGTATAACTAAACTATTGTATGTAAAGTAAACAAGGTTTTCAAAATGTTTAAGAAGCTTCATTTAAAATTAAATTAAAATGCTGATCTTACGCCGCCAGCCCGCTTCCAGCCTGGGGTTCTGTTCACCTAGGCCGGCAGTGGGCTGAGCGGGGCCTGCGGCCGGGACGCCGGCTGGCAAGGGGCTGGCAGCCGGGACCCCAGACCTGGGGCGGGGTTCAGGGGTGCAGGGCAGAAGGGTGGGGGTGCAGGGCAGAGGGCTGGGGGTGTGGCGGGGGGGGAGTTCAGGGATCAGGAAGGGATATGCCATGTTCCACCCCCTTCCCCAAGGGCCCAACCTCTTCTCTGTCTCCTTTACGGAGCACGCTACGGCTCAGCTCCCCCTCCCCCTCGCAAGGGGGATCAGCTGATCAGCGGCGGGGAGGGGCAGGAAAGCACCAAGCTAGGGAAAGAAGCGGGGGGGAGCTTGGCTGCTGCAGGACCAAGCTTCTGCCTCCTGCCCCTGCAGGGGAGAGCGGTGGGGCTGGGGGCCGGGACTGCGGCAGGCAGCGGCGTGCCACCCAAAATCGGCTCACGTGCCGTGTTTGGCACGCGTGCCGTAGGTTGCCGACCCCTGGTATAGACACTTCCACAGTTAGGTTGACATAAGCTGCCTTGAGTCATCCTAACTCTAATGGAGACCAGACCTAAGTGTTTCCATCCTTAATCTAATGACTTTCTGGGCCTTTTC
Source organism: Platysternon megacephalum (assembly GCA_003942145.1). Classification (NCBI taxonomy): domain Eukaryota; kingdom Metazoa; phylum Chordata; order Testudines; family Platysternidae; genus Platysternon; species Platysternon megacephalum. Next base: position 2,269,294 of record QXTE01000149.1, on the reverse strand, counting down.
AGCCTCCACTATATTTTAAGGTGAGGCTATGATAATGGGGCACTGTACTCCAGAGGAGGCACCATTGTTAATTCTGAGTATATTCTTTAGTATCTAGTGCATTCTCATAGCTTTCACTGCTGCTGTTAGGCTTTCTTCTTGACCTACCCATGAAGACTCCCTGGTCTCTTTCCTAATCAATGGCTTAATGATCTTTTGATCAAATGTATTAAACTCTGCAGGATTCAGGAAGTGCCAGATCTTTCTCCCGTTCAGGACAGGTGTGGCTAATCTAAAGCACAGCAGGGCTGTCATTCAAAAGGCTTTGGGAGAAATTGACCTTGGCTATTAGGAAAAACTTTTTCACTAGGAGGGTGGTGAAGCACAGGAATGGGTTACCTAGGGAGGTGGTGGAATCTCCTTCCTTAGAGGTTTTTACAGTCAGGCTTGACAAAGCCCTGGCTGGGATGATTTAGTTGGGGATTGGTCCTGCTTTGAGCAGGGGGTTGGACTAGATGACGACGACCTGAGGTCCCTTCCAACCCTGATAATCTATGATTCTATGAAACCTGGCCCTTGACTCTGCAGAGTGTTTCTGCTGGGTAAACTCTGTGCTCTTCCTCCCCCATGTAGGCGCTGGTTCCTGTCACCACTGAGGTGGAAGTGCCCTTTGACCTTCACCGTTACATCATTGGTCAGAAAGGAAGTGGAATCCGCAAAATGATGGACGAGTTTGAAGTAAGCTGGGTTTTGTCTCCCTCCCTTCCCTGGATCCCAGAGATCCTGTTGCTGTGAATGCTGCCTTTTGGGAGTGCCAGGAATATGGCCAAATCCATGGCCCCAGCAGTCACTAGTGTGCCACTGGTATGGCAGGTAGTGGACAACAAGTGTTTGTTTGATTCAGCCACTAGGAAGCTGCAATAAGAACATGAGTCTAGTATTTGATCCCTCCTCCCCTTCCCCCCCAGGAGTGGGAGGAATGGGCTATGCACTGAAGTTCTGAACTGAATCACTCCGAATGTCACCATCTTTCTGTGACAAATTTTGAAAGAGAAAGTAGTTTAGGACATACAGGTGAACGGTGATTGGGATAAAATGTAACATGAATTTACAAAAGGTAGATCATGCCAGACCAACCTGGCCATACTATGCCATCCTTCTGCGCTGCTGCTGGTGGTGGTGCTCTCCAGCTGCTGAGCTCTGAAGGTAGTGCCGCTGCCAGAAGCAGTGCAGAAGTAACGGTAGCAGTATCGCAACCCCCACACAATAACCTTGTGGGCCCCCCAACTCCTTTTTAGGTCAGGACCCTATAATTACACCACCGTAAAATGTTAAATAGCTGGAATAATGAAATGTATGATTTATTTCAAATCCAGTGACACTGAAATTGACCAAAATGGACCATGAATTTAGTAGGACCCTAGTGATGGGATTTCCTACAATGGCATATGGCCTATCAGACACTGCTAGTAGCAAAAATCCCCAGTGGCCAGAAACAGGACACTAGATGGGGAGGGCTCTGAGTTACTACAGAGAATTCTTTCTCAGGTATCTGCCTGGTTGGTCTTTTTTCCCACATGCTCTGAGTCTAACTGATCACTATATTTGGGGTCCAGATGGAATTTTCCCCCAGGTCAGATTGGCAGAGACCCTGGGATTTTTTGCCTTTCTCTGAAGCCTGGGGCATGGGTCACTTGCAGATTTAAACTAGTGTAAATGGTGGATTCTGTATAACTTGAAGTCTTTAAACCAGAGGTGTCCAAACATCTGGCCCGCGGGACTGTCCTGCCCGTCCCTTGAGCTCCCAGCCAGGGAGGCTAGCCCCCGGTCCCTCCCCTGCTGTTCCCTCTTCCCCTGCAGCCATGCCACCGCACGGGCAGCGCTCTGCGGAGCAGCAGCATGTCTAGCTCTGGCCGGGCGGTGCAGCTGCCAGACATGCTGCTCTGAGCGGTATGGTAAGGGGGCTGAGGGGGTTGGATAAGGGGTGGGGAATCCTAGAGGGCAGTCAGGGAGCAGGAGGCGGTTGGATCGGGCGGAGGTTCGGGGGGAGGGGCAGTCGGGACGGGGAGCAGGGGGGTTGGATAGCATGGGGTCCCGGGGGACCTGTCAGGTGTTGAGGGGGACAGGGAGCGGGGGGGTTGGATGGGTCAGGGGTTCTGAGGGGGTTAGTCAGGGGGCGGGAAGTGGGAGGGGGGCGGATAGGGGTGGTGGCCAGGATGTTTGGGGAGGCACAGTCTTCCCTACCCGGCCCTCCATACAGTTTTGAAACCCCCAATGTGGCCCTCGGGCCAAAAAGTTTGCCCACCCCTGCTTTAAACCATGATTTGAGGACTTCAGTAACTCAGCCAGAGGCAGGGTGGATAAAAATCAATGCTTTTTTTGTTTTGTTTTTAAATCAAAAATCTGTTTGTTTGGTTTTTTTAATTTAAATCGGAGTTTTTTGATAACGTTTTCCTCAAAAAGCATTTTATCTAAAGATAGTTTTAATTAAGATACATTATAGCTCAAAGATATCTCATCATGGAATAGGGATTATAAATTCTAATTCTATAGTATGAGACAATATATTCATGTAATGTTTAATAAAAGTTTTGTGAATGAGTTCCAATATTTCACGGATTAGGGACCCATCTTATGGGGTTCCAGGAGCTTCTGTATAGATCATTTAGGTTAATCTTTCTATCTACCCAATGGGACTCAGTGCTCAGTCTAGAAGATACCATGAGAGATGCTTAGTTTTGCAGTTCTCAAACTGTGGATTTGTCTCTCCAGAGATAACATGCTTGTTAACAGCAAAAATGTTTTTAAATAAATAATATAGAGGTGAGAAATAACAGACCTCAACCCTATTGTCCCTCTGCAAATTTGTGTACACCGTCAATCCCTTACCTCTCTCTAAAACTGCAAAGTTTCAAAAAGTTGGATGAATAGAAGATTGTTGGGGGCCGGAATAGATCTGGATAAGGAGACGGAGTCTGGAGATAAATGTGAAGGGAGGGACAGGCAGTAGAAACACAAGTGAAACTGTTTGAGCAGCATATTCCAGAAGTCTTGAGGTCTTTCTGCATGTAGCCTTCATTGATTTGAGAACTACCATACCATTCTCTCACTAGAAGGGAAAACCTATAATGGCAGCAGGCCATAAAAGAGACACAGTTTGGGAATATTTAATGAAGTTTCTCTACCTGTGGGTAAGACAGGCATGTGTGCAAAATGCAGACAGTGCAACAAAGAAATGCAAGGCCTGGTTGCCCGAATAAAACAACATCATGAGAAGTGTTCCTTCTCAGGAGGAAGCTGCGTTGAAGATGATGAAAGCAACATGTCTGAACATGCAGGATCTTCAGGTTGGTCAACTTCTTTTATTTCATACTACTTTCTTTAGGACTGCCTGTCTTCCTTCTGGACTGTTCTTGAATTCTCATGTTTGAGCAAAAAATATAGTTGTTACTTTATGGTACTATCATTTTAGATGCAGTTGTGATTAAAAAATAACTGAAATAGGCAGATCTTCCTTTTACAATTTCACCTTTTAAAGTAGTACTGAGTGTCGGTGAATGCAATGAGTAATACTAAATGAGCAGTATGGTAATAATAATTAAATAACTGCATTGACTTATTTTGTTTAGGAGACTCCATCCTCAACATACAGGATTCTGAAGACTATCCACCTTCAAGATCACCACCATTTTCTATAGTTTCAGAGTTATCTGCCAATGATAGTGTTTCAGTCACATCATGTATGTCACATAGCCACAGTCTATCCCCTGTAGCAAAAAGGGGAAAAAAATCTCCATCATCCAGAAACAACCATAGATAAGTTTGTGATAAGACCCAGCAGATTACAAAAAGAGGTAATAGATGAAAAAATTGCCCGGTTTGTTTATGCAACAAACTCTCCTTTCCATATGATTGAGAACCCACACTTCATTAACATGGTTCAGTCATTAAGACCAGGATACAGTCCACCCAACAGAGCAGATTTTGCAGGCAAATTGCTGGATAAAGTGTACGAAAGAGAAATTGAGCCGTGTGCAAAAGGTCTGGAGGGTGAAATTATTAACCTGAGTCTTGATGGGTGGAGCAATGTCCACAATGATCCTGTTGTATGTGCTTGTGTGACAACAGAAGAAGGGAATGTCTTCCTTTCAGAAACAATTGATACATCAGGAAATGCACAGACAGCAGAATACTTACCAGAAGTAGCAGTGAAAGCTCTAACAAACTGTAGGGGAAAAAAATTCAAATGTTTAGTATGCAGCTTGGTCACAGATAATGCTGCAAATGTATCCAAGATGAGAAGAAATTATTTAGAAGAGAGTGGAGAGAGTCCCAAGCTAATAAACATAGTTGCAGTACTCATTTGATGCACTTCCTAGCCAAAGACTTCAGTGTTCCAGAAATAAAGGCTAATGTTGTTGAAATTGCAAAATACTTCCGTAACAACCACTTTGCAGCAGCTACTCTGAAAAAAGTGGGAGGAACCAAGCTAACTCTCCCACAAGACGTGTGATGGAACTCAGTAGTGGACTGTTTTGAGCACTATATCAAGAACTGGCCTAATCTGATGACTGAACAAAATCGTGAAAAAATAGATGGCACTGTCACAGCTAAAGTTCTCAACATTGGGCTTAAGAGAAATGTTGAACACATGCTGAGTACCTGAAGCCTATTTCTGTAGCCTTGAACAAAATGCAGGGAAATAGCTGTTTTATTGCTGATGCTGTTGAAATTTGGAAGGAACTGAGTGAGATCTTAAAAAGAGAAATATGCAATGACAGAGTTAAATTACAAGCATTAAAAAAATGAATGGGACAAGCACTATCTCCAGCTCATTTTCTTGCAAATATTCTCAATACTCGGTACCAGGGTCAGACCTTAACTGCTGAAGAAGAGGAGTTAGCTATGACATGGACATCCAGCAATCATCCCTCCATAATGCCAACTATAATAAACTTCAGAGCTAAGGGTGAACCATTCAAGAAATATATGTTTGCTGATGATGTTTTAAAGGAAGTCACACCAGTGACTTAAGCACTTGGATTCAGAGACTGTTGAAGTGATGATGATCTCATTTTTAACAGCAGTAGCTTCTTCTGCCGGTGTAGAAAGAATATTTTCTTCCTTTGGACTAATTCATTCCAAATTGAGAAATTGTTTGGGACCTGAAAAAGCAGGAAAGCTTGTTTTTTCTTTTCCAGATTATGAACAAACAGGAAAATGAAGGTGAAGATGACTGAGTTAGCTGCAGAAGCCAATATTTTAAGTTTCTCATGTTGAGCTGGCTGACATAGTCGATTTAACTTTTTTGTTTTCTTTTAAAAAAACATTTCATTTAACTATTTTAGTTAAAAACAATTTTAACAAAAACCAACCTGATTTTAAGAAACTTGAATGTTTTTAACTAAATTCAAAAATTCACATGCTTGTTTTGTTAAAATATTATGTTTGCTGTTGAAGAAAAAAATCCAGAATACATAACGTTGTTTTAGTTAAATAAAACAATTTAAATGTCTGTCTGGTGATTTTCTCCTCCTAATACAGCATGGCAAGAAAATCCTCCAAATATTAATGATTAACCTGTTGAATTGGAGATAGTTCACCTCCCAATGACTTCATAAATATCTGCTTCAATTACCTTTTGGTAAATGAAATAACCAAACAATTATTCATTTTCTGATATAGCTGTAAAACTAATCTGAAAAGTTTTTAAAAATAAATCACTTAATGTATAGTGTGTACCTTCTAAAAATGAAATCTACATCTATCTCTGAGTTGTGAAGAATATGTATTAAGGTTATAACAACCAACAAGAATGCACTTTTATGTAGAAATCCATAATTAAATCGAGTCTTCCTGACTAGTGATTTAAATCGTGATTTAAATCAATTTGATTTTAAATCAAGTCCACCCTGATTACAGGGGTGGGTGGGTGAGGTTCCGTGGCCTGCAATCTGCAGGAGGTCAGACTAGATGATCACAATGGTCCCTTCTGGCATTAAAGTCCATGAGATGCAGTTAGAATTCACCTGGAATAGACTGGCACCAGTGTTTGATTTCTGCAGCCTCCTGGCTGATGCCCTGGAGGCAGGTTATTCCACATCTGCCTATTGCAGGGCTCTTCTGAAGCAACTGGTACTAGCCACCGTCAAACAGGATACTGGACTAGATGGACTTAGGAATGGCCAGTGTGGGTCAAGACATGTGTACTGGTAGCCACAGGGCTGTGCTGCTCAAACCTTTCTCTTTCCCAAACCTCCCTAGTTTGTTGCAAGAGCTACCACATACCAGTTGCACAGTCAAGAACTAGTTACACAGTGATTAATTAAGTTTGCTTTGGTTCCTTGGTGGTGGTGGCCGGGGCAGTGAAACTGCAACCTCAGCAGTGAAGAGGTGGCGTGTGGACTGGCTGTAGTGTGGGTCCATTGGCCCAAAAGTGACCACAGGTGTTTGTCATTTAGGTGAACATCCAAGTCCCTGCCCCTGAGCTTCGATCTGATGTCATCAGTATCACTGGGCTCGCTGCAAACTTGGACCGTGCGAAGGCCGGGCTGCTGGAGAGAGTGAAGGAACTGCAGGCTGAGCAAGAAGATCGGGTAAGCCCTAGTGCCACAGCCTGCTCCCTTGTCCCTCTTGCTCCTAGGAGAACCAGTCACCCAACCCTCACCCCAGGTGTTGTCTCTAGCTTTGTGTAAAGGAGTCAGTGATATCAGAGGATGTATAGAGGCAGAATGCACCCTTGTAAATAGTGTGTATTTGGCCTGACATCTGAGCTTTTAGGGTAGGCACATGAGATCAGCCTTTCAGACCCCCCTCTGCTGCCTCTGACAGCTGCGCGCCGCCCTCTGAACCTGGGCAGTAAGGTGAAAATGATCTGTGGCCTCCAGAACAACATTCTCTGCCAGCTAGGTGAAGTGGAAGCTCATACGGATTGGGCTCTGCAGCACTATTGGAGGCAGCTTCCTTGGCCTAAGATAAGGAATTTAGAGTTACGAAGACTTGTTTGCTTCTGCCTCAAGTTAACTTGAAGGCTGAGTTACAAGCTCCCGTAACCCAAGTTGCTGCACTGTAACCAGGGCAGTTACAGCCCTGTTAGCTACTAACCTGATGGTAAGAGGCCACTCCACTTTGTGTGTTACTCAAATGTAACTTTAATTAAAAAGATCAAGTGGATTCTAAATAGCCCAGCTGTGCTGTGTGATGAAAAGGTAGTGATCGGGCTGTCCAGTCTTTTTATCCTAGCTTAAACAAATAAGCGAGGCATTTGGAATGGGGCAGTCTTTCTGCAGTGAAACCAAGCATACAGTAACTGGTTTGGCCAGTGGCTTGTGTCTCAGCGCTCCTCCATCTGACCTGGAAGTGGAATCTGCTGTGTAGACAACGGGTGAAATCTTGGCCAATTGAAGTCATCTGGGGAGTTTTGCTATCGGCTTCAGTGGAACCAGGATTTGACCCAATAGCTTTTAATCATCGCTCTGAGGAATGCTTCTGAATCCCATGAATCCCACGTGAAGTGTGGTAGTTTGGTCATCCTCCCTGGCTCCTCTGCTCTGTTGGGTTCCCTCTCTACAGTCCCCAGGACGGAACAACGAGGAGCTGTCATGAGCAGGGAGCTATGGGTAAATGAGCAGAAGCACAGGCCAGTGGCAGACGTGCACACAGCTACTTTGGCTCTGCAATCATGCAAATATGTTCAGGTAGTGCCACCCAGAGCAGCCACTGTGGGACAACCTGGGGCATGTCACAGGAAAGCAAAAAACGCCCCCAGAATCTTCCTAAATGTGTGGTGTCCCCTTACAGGCGGGATACTTGAGAGATGGAGGTAGAAGTTTGACATAGACAGGAATGGATTTAATTGGTCAAACCTTGGTGTATACTCTGCTATAGCGCTCGAGAGGGTCTCCCTTCTCATTACAGGCCTTGCGAAGCTTCAAGCTGACTGTCACTGTGGACCCCAAATACCACCCTAAAATTATTGGAAGGAAGGGGGCAGTGATCACCCAGATCCGCACGGAGCATGAGGTCAACATCCAGTTTCCGGATAAGGATGATGAAAACCAGGTGAGGACTGGAGGGGGATAAAGCCTTCTGGGGCACAGTAGAGGCTCTGAGTAGAGCACACGTGACATTTCCAGCAGCCTCTCACTGCAAAATGCTGATCAAAGAAAAAACACCACAAGCCTGTCCCAGGTAGGCCAGTCTGACACTACACTTGGTTTCCAGCCCAGAGTCTCCTGTAGTGTTGCCTTCCAGTCAGACTTCTCCCTAAGAGGTCCAGGATGGGTTTGCTCCCAGCAACTCCATTCTAACTTCCTCCCCAACCTGCTTTCCTAGTCCCAGGATCAGATCACCATAACTGGCTATGAGAAGAACACGGAGGCAGCCCGAGACGCCATCATGAAGATTGTGGGCGAGCTGGAGCAGATGGTCTCTGAGGATGTGATGCTGGACCATCGTGTTCATGCCCGCATCATTGGAGCACGGGGCAAAGCCATCCGCAAAATCATGGATGAGTTCAAGGTGAGCACAGAGAGTATGCTGGATCCATTGCAGGGGCTGCTGTACAATGGTTGGGGTAGCTTGAACTACTTCAAACCCAGGACTTTGGGGCTCTTAATGCCCATGCTTTCTGCCCTCTGCACAAATCCTGACCTGGGCTGCAAAGGCTGGAGGGATGATAGTGCTGATGTATTACAGGGAATCTCTCCGTGGGCTTGACTGAGATGGAGATGGCTGCACACAGGAGTCAGGTGATGGGAGGCAAGGCCCCAGTCTGTCTAGCTGCACAGGCCTTGCTCTCTTCCTGTGCTTACTGTAGTCTGAGCCAGGGCTGCATGCCAGGGCATAGATGGACCCGTGGCTCCTTCATACACTCCAGGCAGCAGAGTTGATTGGACATCACAACTGGGAATGGGTTGAAGCAGCCTGCTCTCATCCCTTCCGTGCCCCCCTCCCTCCCCCCCCCCCACCTTGAGCAAAATGGGATCTCTGGAAATGGTGACCCAGGGTGTCAGCTGGCTGGGGCTACAGAGCTGTTTAACTGCAGGGTAGATGCTCAGGTTGTCAGGCCCTGGCTCCAGCCTGAGCCCAAACAGCTACATTGCAATTGTATAGCCCTGCAGCCTGAACCCTGGTCGGCTGACGTGGGCCAGCTGCAGGTGGTCAGTTGCAGTGTAGATGTATGCTGAGTGTCTGTGGCCTGGGTGGATTTAATCTGGCAGACCTGCTTCTGTGAGATTCCCTCTGTGCTGTTCCCAGGGCTAAGCCACAACTGTTCTTCTGGTGCCTCTGCCCGTGGCACCTGTCCATCACAATCACAATGGTCTGATCATTTCACACGTTCAGACCTGAGCTGAATGGCTCCTCCCAGTGAGAGGAAGTGGCTTTATCTGCTGCCCTGTTACTGATTATGGAGCCGGGGTGGCAGAAGCTTCCTAAAAGTGTCAGGGGGGCCCAATGGTTACCGAACCGAGGCCTGCCCCTTATCCCCGAGGCCGTGATCTCACACTGTCCCTTCCCCCGAGGCCCTGCCCCCTGCTCTCACTCCTCTTTCTCCTCCACCACGCTCACCCTTATGGCTTTTAAAAGTGATGGGGCCATGGCCTCCTGGTACCCCCTGCTTGGAGCCCATGAAGAACCTGTGCTATCATTTAGGCACCTCTCTGAGGGGCGTTTGACATTCCCAGGGCCCTGGGTACTCAGCTCTGCAAGACCACTAGGGAATCTGGCAGCTTTTGATAAAAATCCAGAGAGTCCCATATGCTCTGTATTGAATTTGCTGTTGGATTCAGTGTTTTTGGTGCCCTTACATCTTTAACACTTTCAGTGGGTTCAGATTTTCCTGCTGAAAACACAGCTGCTTTATGGAAGCTGTTTGTGACCAGGGGGAGCTGAGTAGGGGGCAGCTTGGGTTTTTGGGTCCCTCGCAGTGCGTGGGAGACACTTCTGTTCTAGACAGCTTCACTGTAATATTGGATTACCTTCCAGCAGTGCCCAAAGCAACAGGCCAAGCACCTGTCTCAGGCTGGATTAGGATTGTTTGGGCTCTTGGAAGAAAGGCCTTAGCGGTGTCTCTCTTGAAATGATCAGCAGTGAAATAATGAACATCATTGACACTGCATTTGTCTTTTAGCTTTGCCATGAACAACCCACTGATCGCCCTGGCGGGAGCTCATACCTCTGAGTCTGTGCCAGGCTGCAGACCTGTACCTCCTTTCTGTCTCTTGGAAATTGGGAAGGCTGGAAAGCTCTTCTTTGAAGAGGAAATTGTGGCATCTCGAGCACCACTCTGTCCCTGGGGCTCTAGAGTGTCTAAAACAAGTTGAGAGCTGCTGGCGAATCCTGGAAGCTCACTAGAACCCTCTGGTTTTTGCCAGCAGTCTAGTGTCATGAGGCGGCACTAGCAGTGGTTTGACAGAGGAGGTGATAGCTGAGGATGTGTAGTGGTTAGAACTCCCACCATCATAGCGACTGGTAAAGCATGGCGGGTTGTAATGGCAGTGGCAGCGATCGCCTGCGTTCTGGCTGCCAGAGATCTAAGCGCTCTGCAGAAGTGGGTACTCTGCCCAGGGCGGGTGCTGGTGGTAGAGCAGCTCAGCCCTGCTGGGCTCTGGGCTGCACAACACTACAAAGCTGTGGGGTGCTGAGCGAATGGCAGCAGTGGCTGGAGAAGGGTCCGATCCCCCTGCTCCCAAGATGAACAGACTCCATTCTGCTGGGAATGAGGCTTCCTGCTGTTTATGGGCTCCAGCTCAGCGCTCCCTTGTACTGGAAACCAAACACTCGACCGGGGCTTGGTATGGTCCAGTGCAAACGAGCCCTCTGACTGTGAGCGCCTGTGGGGTCATCACTGCAACCTAGCCATGGACCTCCAGAATAATGAGCCAGCTGAGAGGGGCTGGTGCACATCTAAAACCCTCTGCTGTGCCTTGCATTCCAGGTGGATATCCGCTTCCCCCAGAGCGGCGCATCTGACCCCAACTGTGTGACTGTGACCGGGCTCCCTGATAACGTGGAGGAAGCAATAGATCATATCCTGAACTTGGAGGAGGAATATGTGAGTAGTGGAGGAGGCAGGGACGTGAAGGCCAGAAGAATGGCTCTGGTCTGTAGCATAAACAGCCCAGTTAACTTCCTTGTTAGTGGAGAGTATAGGCCTAAAAACTACAAGTCCCTGCTGTGTGTGCATGCAGGGAGCTCAGCGAGCAGCTGTGGAAACTTACGGGGCATCTCTAATACGGGCGTACTGCTGCGTGATGATGATCACTGATGTCCAGATCTGTCTGGCTCCTGCTACTTGTGGGCAGAGGAAGCTAGCGTTTTCCTCCTCCCATCCGTCTCTTACACTGTGCTCATGGCAATTTCAGCTGTTCTGTGCAACTGTCCCTAGAAGTTAGAGCCCCGAGTAGGTGTTGGCTTGTGAAGCAGTGTCAAGGCAGCCTATGTGGCCACTGTCCCGTGCCACTGAAGTGAGGCGGGGTAAATGAGTGAATAGAGCAGCCAGTCAGATGGATGTCATCTGCCTGTCTGAGGGGTGCAACATGCTAGTCTTAGGCTGCTACTGGCAGCCATCGCTGTTTGACGCTGTGGGGGAGGGGAGACTCCATTGACCAAGTAGGGAATACAAGGAACATCACCATACAAAGAGAACCTGTCTCCCTGTGCTGCCCTCTGTCTGCAGCTGGCTGATGTGGTGGACAATGAGGCGATGCAGGTGTACATGAAACCCTCCGGGCATGAGGAGTCCAAGGCCCCATCCAAGGGATTTGTGGTGAGAGACGCCCCCTGGGCAGCAGGCAACAATGAGAAGGTGAGTGCTGCTTCTGCTATTGCACCTCCAGAGGTTCCTCTTCCTAGAGACTGTTCCTTTGAGGGAGCAATGCCTGTTCTTCTTTGAGTGCTTGCTCATGTCGATTCCATGCTAGGTGTGTGTGTGCCCATGTGCACAGATGTTGGAATTTTTTGCCTTAGCAGTATCTGTAGGGCCGGCTGTGGTGCCTTTTGGAGTGCCACACTCATGTGCTGGTATATGAGGAGTCGCCGTCTTACGACCTCAGTTCCTTCTTATCGCCCCTGACGGACCGTTGGTTGGAGCAACTTCCCCTTGCCTCGCAAGTGAATAATGGGTTTTCCCCAGCACCTATTGTCTGTTCTCTTTGTATATAGTTGTTTACAGTAGTTGGTAATTAGGTATTAAGTTGTAAGGGTTAGTTTAGTAAATTAGTCTCAGCAGGGATTTTGCCCTGGCGTGGGCCCTGTCATAGAATCATAGAATATCAGGGTTGGAAGGGACCTCAGGAGGTCATCTAGTCCAACCCCCTGCTCAAAGCAGGACCAATCCCCAACTAAATCATCCCAGCCAGGGCTTTGTCAAGCCTGACCTTAAACCCTTTAAGGAAGGAGATTCCACCACCTCCCTAGGGAACCCATTCCAGTGCTTCACCACCCTCCTAGTGCAAGTTTTTCCTAATATCCAACCTAAACCTCCCCCATTGCAACTTGAGACCATTACTCCTTGTTCTGTCCCCGGATTTCAAGCCTTGTTCAGCCTGCAATAGGCCTGTGCCTGTTAGCGACCCTCATAGCTGCTGCCTGAAGTGCTTGGGAGAGTCGCACGTAAAGGACAAGTATCAAATTTGCAAGAACTTTTGACCCAGAACTCAAAAGGAGCGGGAAATTCGTCTAAGGGCCCTTCGTATGGAGGCTGCACTTCGTCCGGCGTTGGAGCCTTCCTGCTCCAACTCTACGCCTAGCACCTCGGCGTCGGTGAAAAGCATTCTGCCCGGCACTGAGCTCTGTCCGGCACCGCTCCCCTTCGCCGGTGTCCAAGAAGCACCTGAAAAAGTGAGGCTCCCGGGCATAAAGAAAGGAGGGACAGGGCCCCCTCAAGGATTGAACTTACAACCCTGGGTTTAGCAGGCCAATGCTCAAACCACTCAGCTATCCCTCCCTCCAGGCAGCTAGGGACCAGAGAGCCCTTCCAGTGCATTGGAGGTGGCTAAGGCTCCCCGCTTTCAGGGCAAGCCAGCTATGAGACCACCTCAGAGGGTAGTTGAACACCGTCCCTCCCCAGAGCAGAGGCAGCATTCCACTACCAAGGTCCCTGACTCGGCAACCTAGATCTCCGGTCAGATGGCCCAGGTCACCATCACCGCAGTCCTGGTCTCCACCAGCACAGAAGACCTGCAGTGAGGCATCGGTCTCCGTACACCCAGCACCGATCGTCCTTTCACCAGCCGATGGCCCGGTGCAGGTCTCCGCTGGTACGGGACATCTCACATTCCCGGCACTGGTCTCCATGCACCCGGCACCAGTCCTCAGAGAGGCACCGATCACCTTACTTGAGGCACCGTTCCCTGGCGCCTATGGTCAGCCACCAGAAGCAAAAGTCTACAGTCCCGCCTTGGTCACTGGAAGGGGACTCGTCTAGGTCAGAGTCGGACTTTAGCCCCTCGCCGCGGCAGCAGCAAATCTTGTGGGCACCGGAGACCATCTCTGCTCCCACAGTGCCGGCATGGTAGCAGTCAATGGCCAGCCCTATTGGAATGCGTGGGGCATGCTGGTGATGCTGATGCCCTTCTCGCACCATTCCTCCCTTGCTGCTTCAGAGAAGCAACCCCCTGCAACGACCGTACCAGACTCAGTGTGTGGCGTGGACTCCAATGCTGGGGTAGAGAAGCAGATGCCCACTCCAAAGGAGCCCTCCCTCAGTGGTGCAATCTTCATCCTTGTCAGATGAGGCAGTAGCGTGGCCCTCGCATGTCAGTCCCTGCGAGGACTTTAAAGAGCACAAAGCCCTGCTTAGAAGGGTGGCTTCGAACTTGGGCTTGGAAGTGGAGGAACTGGCGGAGCAGTCGGGCAACTTGTTCAACATTCTAACAGCGGCAGCCCGATCACAGGTCACACTGCTGGTACATGAGGGGATTTTGAAGATCGCCAAAGCCCTATGGCAAATCCCGTCTTTTATTCTGCCCACCTCCAAGTGGGCAGAAAAGAAATATTGTGTCCCCGCTAATGCGTTCAAATATTTGTATACCCATCCACCCCCAGGGACACTAATCGCCCTTGCCTGTCCCTTTCATTGGCCGCAGATACAAGTGAGTTCCACATAGAAAAATAGAGATGCCTGGAGGCTGGACCTTTCCAGAAGAAAAGTTTTTATTCTACCAGCTTTCAGTTCAGAGTATCAAACCACCAGTCTTAGTTGGGGAGATAAAATTTTAACTTGTGGGATTCCCTCAAGAAGTTCTGACTCCCTGCCTCAGGAGTTTGCTACCATCCTCGAGGAAGGTACCAGGGGTGGCGAGGGGCTCTCTCCAGATGGCCTGGGAATGCTGCCGATTCCTGGCTTCAATCCTTGGGTCTGTCCTAGGAGATGCAGTCCTCCATCCAGGACCTTCCCTTCTAAGGCAATGGGCTCTTTTCGTAGCAAACGGATGCGAGGCTGCATGGACTCGAGGATTCTCAAGCCACTCTGTGGCGTATGCAGGCCTAGCGAGCGAATGGCGAGAATGCGGAGAAACTAAATGGATTCTTTGCTTCAGTCTTCACGGCTGAGGATGTTAGGGAGATTCCTCAACCTGAGCTGGCTTTTGTAGGTGACAAATCTGAGGAACTGTCACAGATTGAAGTGTCACTAGAGGAGGTTTTGGAATTAATTGATAAACTCAACATTAACAAGTCACCGGGACCAGATGGCATTCACCCAAGAGTTCTGAAAGAACTCAAATGTGAAGTTGCGGAACTATTAACTAAGGTTTGTAACCTGTCCTTTAAATCGGCTTCGGTACCCAATGACTGGAAGTTAGCTAATGTAACGCCAATATTTAAAAAGGGCTCTAGGGGTGATCCCGGCAATTACAGACCGGTAAGTCTAACGTCGGTACCGGGCAAATTAGTTGAAACAATAGTAAAGAATAAAATTGTCAGACACATAGAAAAACATAAACTCTTGAGCAAGAGTCAACATGGTTTCTGTAAAGGGAAATCGTGTCTTACTAATCTATTAGAGTTCTTTGAAGGGGTCAACAAACATGTGGACAAGGGGGATCCGGTGGACATAGTGTACTTAGATTTCCAGAAAGCCTTTGACAAGGTCCCTCACCAAAGGCTCCTACGTAAATTAAGCTGTCATGGGATAAAAGGGAAGGTCCTTTCATGGATTGAGAACTGGTTAAAGGACAGGGAACAAAGGGTAGGAATTAATGGTAAATTCTCAGAATGGAGAGAGGTAACTAGTGGTGTTCCCCAAGGGTCAGTCCTAGGACCAATCCTATTCAATTTATTCATAAATGATCTGGAGAAAGGGGTAAACAGTGAGGTGGCAAAGTTTGCAGATGATACTAAACTACTCAAGATAGTTAAGACCAAAGCAGATTGTGAAGAACTTCAAAAAGATCTCACAAAACTAAGTGATTGGGCAACAAAATGGCAAATGAAATTTAATGTGGATAAATGTAAAGTAATGCACATTGGAAAAAATAACCCCAACTATACATACAACATGATGGGGGCTAATTTAGCTACAACGAGTCAGGAAAAAGATCTTGGCGTCATTGTGGATAGTTCTCTAAAGATGTCCACGCAGTGTGCAGAGGCGGTCAAAAAAGCAAACAGGATGTTAGGAATCATTAAAAAGGGGATAGAGAATAAGACAGAGAATATATTATTGCCCTTATATAAATCCATGGTACGCCCACATCTCGAATACTGTGTACAGATGTGGTCTCCTCACCTCAAAAAGGATATTCTAGCACTAGAAAAGGTTCAGAAAAGGGCAACTAAAATGATTAGGGGTTTAGAGAGGGTCCCATACGAGGAGAGATTAGAGAGGCTGGGACTCTTCGGCTTGGAAAAGAGAAGACTAAGGGGGGACATGATAGAGGTATATAAAATCATGAGTGATGTTGAGAAAGTGGATAAGGAAAAGTTATTTACTTATTCCCATAATACAAGAACTAGGGGTCACCAAATGAAATTAATAGGCAGCAGGTTTAAAACAAATAAAAGGAAGTTCTTCTTCACGCAGCGCACAGTCAACTTGTGGAACTCCTTACCTGAGGAGGTTGTGAAGGCTAGGACTATAACAATGTTTAAAAGGGGACTGGATAAATTCATGGTGGCTAAGTCCATAAATGGCTATTAGCCAGGATGGGTAAGAATGGTGTCCCTAGCCTCTGTTCGTCAGAGGATGGAGATGGATGGCAGGAGAGAGATCACTTGATCATTGCCTGTTAGGTTCACTCCCTCTGGGGCACCTGGCATTGGCCACTGTCGGTAGACAGATACTGGGCTTGATGGACCTTTGGTCTGACCCGGTATGGCCTTTCTTATGTTCTTACGTTCTTATGAGAAAGCAATTCCAGCCACCTCCTAGGCCTTGGCCTCCCTGGCAAGGCTCTTTTAGGAGAAAAGAGAGACAGAGGGTTCAGTCATTGTCTCCCCTCCACCTCCTGTTCGCCCACTCAGCCTAGCCCAGCAAAACACTGTGGGGGCCAGAAGCACTCATTTTGAGGGTGCACTCAAGGATGGCACTGCAGTCAATTCTCAGGATCCACCTTCCTACTCCTTCCTCAACCGCCTGTGTCACTTCCAGTCAGCATGGTCGCAAGTAACTTCAGACCATTGGGTGCTCAGTATAATATCTCTGGGCTACACCCTGCAATTCTCTTGGTGGCAATAACGTCAGCCTGTAGGGTCTCTGAGATTAGGGTGCTTATCTCAGAACCGCCCTATATGGTATTCTACAAGGTCCAGCTGCGGCAGCACCAAGCTTTCCTGCCCAAAGTAGTTTTACAGTTTCATACCAACCAAGTCGCATACTTACCAGTCTTCTTTCCAAAACCTCATAAATCAGATGAGGACCATAGATTACATTCTCTGGATATCAGGAGGGCGCTAGCCTTTTACATAGAAAGGGAAAGGAAAGGATATGGGATGGGTTGCAAAGGATTGCAAGGGCGAATAGGAATCGAGAGGGCTTGTAGCCAGAGGGAACAGAGGATAGACCGGAGAATCGCACCGTCACCAGGAAAAGGCAGGTCTACGTGATTGGAGACTCCTTACTGAGAATAGACAGGCCTGTAACCAGAGCTGATCCAGAGAACAGAAGGGTGTGCGGTCTGCCAGGTGCTAAGATACGGGATGTGGATCTGAGCCTGAAGAGGAGCATAACGGGAGCGGGAAAGAATCCACTGATTGTCCTTCATGTGGGAACGAATGATACGGCTAGATTCTCGCTGGACCGTATCAAGGGAGACTATGCCAGGCTGGGGAAGACGCTTAAGGAAATCGAGGCTCAGATGATCTTCAGTGGGATTCTGCCTGTTCCTAGAGAAGGGCAACAAAGGTGTGACAGGATTATGATGATCAACAGATGGCTCAGGCAGTGGTGCTATAAGGAGGGCTTTGGGATGTATGGCCACTGGGAGGCATTCATGGACAGAGGACTGTTCTCTCGGGATGGACTTCACCTGAGTAGGGAGGGAAATAGACTTCTAGGATGGAAGCTGGCACAACTGATTGAGAGCTTTAAACTAGGAATTGGGGGGAGATGGTTGGGAGATGTCCACGTAATCTCCATGCCGGATTTTAACGTTGAGGGGGAAGAAAACGAAGTAAGAAAGGATACAGCCGTGGGTAGGAGAATGGACATATGGAGGAAGGGTAGTGTAGATAGCATTCTAATAGGTGATACTGGGGGTAGAATGTCTGGGCCTAATCGGGTAAAGAATGTGAGTGAAGCCAAACAGCAAGAATTAAGATGTTTGTACACCAATGCGAGGAGCCTAGATAACAAAATGGAGGGACTAGAGTTACTGGTGCAGGAAGTGAAACCGGATATTCTAGGGATAACAGAAACATGGTGGAATAGTAGTCATGACTGGAGTACAGGTATTGAAGGGTATGTGCTGTTTAGGAAAGACATACAATGCTACTCCACCACCTTTGCCTTTATTTCTATCAATGATGAGGTAGACCAGGGGTCGGCAACCTACGGCACGCGTGCCAAACATGGCACGCGAGCCGATTTTCAGTGGCACGCCGCTGCCTGCCGCAGTCCCAGCCCCACTCGGCCCCACCGCTCTCCCCTGCGGGGCAGGAGGCAGAAGCTTGGTCCTGCGGCAGCCAAGCTTCCGCCTCCCCCGCTTCTTCCCCCAAGTGGTGCGTTCCTGTCCCTCCTCCNTTTTCCTGATC
>QXTE01000149.1:1607479-1630734 GCA_003942145.1 Platysternon megacephalum | reverse complement strand
CCCCCCCCCCCCCCCCCCCCCCGGTATTAATATATACTCTGGGTTAATAAGTAAAAAGTGCTTTTATTAAATACAGAAAGTAGGATTTGAGTGGTTCCAAGTATTAACAGACAGAACAAAGTTAATTACCAAGTAAAATGAAACAAAATACACAAGTCTGAGTCTAATACAGTAAGAAAACTGAATACAGGCAAAATCTCACCCTCCATGGTGTTCCAGTAAGCTTCCTCTTACAGACTAGTCTCCTTCTAGTCTGGGTCCAGCAATTACTCACACCCCCTGTAGTTACTGTCCTTTGTTCCAGTTTCTTTCAAGTATCCTTGGGGGTGGAGAGGCTATCTCTCGAGCCAGCTGAAGACAAAATGGAGGGGTCTCCCAGGGGTTTAAGTAGACTTTCTCTTGTGGGTGGAGCTCCAAGATGGAGTTTTGGAGTCACATGGGCAAGTCACATGTCCATGCATGACCCAGTTTTTACAGGGAGCAGCCATTGTTTACATACTACCCTGAACGTCCTCAGGTAGACTTCTTAGGTGGATTGGAGCTTTCCAAGATTCATTCTCCTTTAAGTGTTTCTTGATTGGGCACTTAATTTGCACATTCCTTTCTCAAGAAGCTGACCAAATGCTTTACTAAGGCTACTTAGAAATCAGGCAAGTACACAGCCAATATTCATAACTTCGAATACAATGACACATGCATACAAATAGGATGAATAAATTCAGTAGATCATAATCTTTACAGAGATATGTTACATGGCATATGTAGCATAAAACATATTCCAGTTGTGTCATATATATATACATTCATAAGCATATTTCCATGAAGCCTTATGGGGTGCACTGTCACAAGAGCCAAATTCATCGTCTCATGTGAGGCTGGCTGGCGCTTGCTCCGGGCTTTGTGTTGCAGAGAAAACCAAAGCGATGAGATGAGAGAGAGTAAGACCCAGGAAACGAAGGAGAGCTGATGCTCGCCACATAGCAGGTCCCAGAGAATAGATGCCATCTAGAGCCAGGACATTGTCATCACAGAACAATGACATCAGCCCACAGTCGTCTCTGGTGCTGTTTAATTAGGCCCAACAATGGACCGCCGTATACTCCTCACTCAGTCATCTGTAATGGGAACAAACCCAGAACTAAAGACATTGGGCCAAATGCTTGGCTGGTGTAAACCAGCATTGCTCCACTGGAGGTGATGGGCCTGATTCCCAGTTGGGATAAAAGAGTGTCGCCCCTCTGACTTCAGCAGAGCACAGCTGGTTTACACTAGCTGAGGAGCTGATCCCAAATGCCATCCCAGCTGTGATGCTCTCCCTTAACACTGCTCTTTCAAGCGATGCCATGCCATGTGACCTCTGGACTAGTTTTCTGTGTCAGGATGTGGACAGGAATTTCCAGTGCTTCTGCATCAGTCGTTAGTCTCGTAGGAAGCAGGGCTCTTGTGAATCAGTCAGGGTGAAATTCCCCCCGTGCTCAGGGCTAGCGGGAGGCCTTGGCACCAGTTATGGAGCTCTCCGAATAGGGCTCAGCCCCAGAGGTGCATGCCCCCTGTGTGAGAGCTTTGGATTGGGAAGCCCCAGTAAGAACAGTTCTGGCTGGAACACAAAGAGAAATCCTATTAGTGAGCTCCAAAGCACACCTCTCTCAAAGCTACTGATTTTTGGACAGCTCCAGAGCATATGCAGGAGGTAGACAAGGGCTGGATCCCCACCCTGCACTTCCCTGTCACTCTAGTGCCTCTCCTAGATATACCGGTTCAGTTGGAGGCCAATGCATGCAAAAACAAATTTCCGGGTCAAGCAATGTATTCAGTAATCTGTATATCTGATCGTGGTTTCAATGTCGCACGGAGCTGAGTTGTGGTGGAGGCAGCTGTGGAAATAAAAGAGCAGGAGCAGTTGTGTCCTGCTGCTGCTGGATTGCAAGGCTGATTCCAGCTCAGCCAACAGAACAGACTGTGTTCAGTTCCTGAACCACCACCCCTGGAATACTGGGGAAGGGGTCCCTGAATGGGGCAGCTGACATTCTGGGTGTAGGGCTTGATCCTGTACGGTGCTGAGCGCTCTAGCCCGATCCAGTGAAACACTGAATCACGTACTTAACTTTAAGCACATGAATAGTGCCCTTGACTTCAATGGGAGTGCTCATGTGCTTATCTTTAACCGTGTTTCCCTGGCTCAGGCAGGGCATGCTGTATTGCAGTCTGGAGCCCCCAGTGAGTGTCAGTTTAGAAAGGATCGGGTGCATCAGAGTTAAAGATGTTGGTTGCTTAAAGGCTGCGGCCATTGGTTTTGTGGGCTCCTAGCGGTGACAGCCTAGTGATTTCTGGTTCAAGGCTGCAGAAACTGGGCCTTGTCCCTTTTTTGGTCCAACCTCTCCCCCTTACTCCTGATCTCCGTTCCCCTTGCGCTGTCTGCCTCCCATCTGAAAGCGGAGAGCCCAGCATCTGGATGGTGGTAAGAGCCACTACTGTCTTCAGCGCTGCACTCAGATTACTGAATTATTGATTTGGAAAACAGCACTCATTATGGGCTCGTCCGCATAGAGGCTGGGCAGGAAAGGCAGCTGCCTGGATTTTACCAACTCTGCAAAGATGAGGCCCAGGCACAAAAGAGAGGAGATGAGAGAGAGATTTTCACCATTGAGTTTTTGTTCTCCAGAAGCGTGCTCTTGCCTTTTGAGCAATGTTTGCTGTGAGCGCTGTTGGGTGTAGGGCTGTTGCGTCATGCAGCGTTTAGGGGAATTCAGACTCGGGAACTGAGCTGCATCGGTAGCAGGGGAGGAGGAGAGATGCCTGACGGAGTTAGATGATGGTGTGATTTCTTGCGGAATGGCTGCCTTCCTCAGAGGATGCAACACAGTTGTAAGGAAAGGTGCGAGCACTGTCAGGGGTCAGAAAAGCTCATCTCTTTGGCATGTGAGAGTGAATTTTCCAGTTAAAGGAGTAGTGGCTGCTGACTCAGCATCTCTCTGATTTCCCCCTCTCAATGTCTCTTATTAACTGTTGACAAAGGACAGTTGTCAGGAAGCAACGCAGGCAGCAAAGACTCTTCTACATGGGAGCAGTTGTCGCCCCATCCCAGGGGGCCAGGATGTGATCTTGCTCCCTTGTTGTATGCCCCAGCGGGCTGAGCCATGTGGGGTTTGTGAGCAGGCAGTGCCATGGATTAAGGGAAAGCTTGTTAGTTAATCCCTCCTAAATTAACTAGATCAAGTAGGATTAATCAGCATGCTCTGATAGGCCTGTCGTTTATCTCCCAGCCATAAAATGTCCCTGTGTCACACAGACACGTCCCTATCTCAGGCTGTGATTGTGTCAGATCTCATGAGCTAAGCAGGGTGGAGCCTTTTGTGGGCCGAATTGGATGGAAAACCCCGGAGGAAAGCTCATGTGCTTCAGGAAGGGCCCCCTGGAATTCAGGAGGTGGCACGCTGCCCTCAGAGCCAGCACTGAATCGTGCCACCAAAGGGTGCTGGGTCACTGTGCCACTGACAGTGCCACCTTTCAGCATCGACACAGGCCCTGTGCCTGCTTCATCTATCTCTGCGCTGCCATTCTGCTATGGCCCTTCTTCGCAGGGCCGGCTCCAGCTTTTTTGCCGCCTCAAGTGGCGAAGGGAAAAAAAAAAGAAAAAACCTGATTGAAGCGGACTGATTGAGCTGCCGCCGAAGAGGAAGCGAGGCACTGAAGGACCCGCCGCCGAATTGCCGCCGCAGACCTGGACGTGCCGCCCCAACAACGGATGGACTGCCACCCCTTTCCATTGGCCGCCCCAGGGACCTGCTTCCTTTGCTGGTGCCTGGAGCCGTCCCTGCTTCTTCGCCATGTGGCTGCATCATGGCAAGCAGATGAAAAGGGCTCTCCTCTGAACTGTAGTCGGGGGGTGGGGGTGTCCTAAAACAGCTGCTAGTAGATGGGAAACGAGGGCTGTGAGTGACAACCTTTGTTTCCTTCCCTTCACTTCCAAAAGGCATCTGCCAGTGCAAAAGACAAGGATAGCCTTGTCCGAATCCTATGTACCTGTGGTAGAAGTGGTACAATACTTGGCTAAATGTACATTACAAAGGTATGACCCTCACTATATTAATTGAGCTGCTCAATACTTTTCTACAAAACAGAATTTTTGGCAAAAATGTCAATTTTCATTTAATTTTGCAGAGTTTTGTTGAAAAAACAAACCTCCATTTTTAAACAATATATTTTGGCCAAAATGTTTGTCTGGTTTCACCTAAATTTCCTGTGAGAAAATATGCACCAGAAGATTGCAATGAAAAATTTCATCTTGAATGAACATTCACAATTTTTTTTTTTTTTTTTCATTTCAAAATGTCTGTTCCACAGGAAAATTTTGCTTTTGTCATTTTAAGCCAAACTGTCAAGTGTGAACAAAAGTTCAAAATCTACATTTTGAAACAAAACACTTGCTTTTCATAGAAAAAGACTGTATTTGTCATTTCAGTATTTCTGAATCAATTTTCTTCTCAGCTTTTCATTATGTGAAAAATTTTGCTATTTTGATGTTTCATGCTGGTTCAGCACAAAAAACTGCAAACTGTTGGACACATCATGGACAATTGCCCAATCTATGCTCATCCTGAAGGTATGACAGCCATTCACATAGCTACCCCCTCAGCTCTGGAATGGACAAGAGACCTTAAGATCCAACTGTAGTCAAAGTATTGCTTTCACTGTTCCCCTATCACCATGCAGAAGAAGCAGCAGCACAAAAATAAATGTTGAAACATTGGAATTTCCTCTGAGAGGGGAATTCCATTTTCCAACCAGCTACAGTTTTGTTTTTTTGATGAAAACCTAAAATATTTCAGTGAAAACGTTTTTTTTTAATAAAAAATGTTTGCAGAGAAAATAAATCATTTCCTGGCCAGCTCTAATATTAGCACAGGACCAAATCCTGATATCCTTTCTCTGTTCTTCTCCAGGCCTTACTCAGTCAAATTTTTGTTTGAAACAAATGGGAATTTTGCCTAGTGTAAGGACTGGGTAAAAACCAAGTAAGGACTGCAGGACTTGATGCATCTATTTTAAATATAACTTTAACAGCATGTGAATTAAAAGATGAGTTTTAATATACTTAAACTATAACTTTAATTCTTTCTTGCTCTATAAGATATGAGATCAACTTTGTTTTCTGTGTCACATGTAGGATATTGTACAGACCACGTGCATGTTTTATATTATTCAAATAAAGGGGTGATACACAGGAAATTTGTTTGTTCCAAATCTGGAAGGGAGGAGGGATAGCTCAGTGGTTTGAGCATTAACCTGCTAAACCCAGGGTTGTGAGCTCAATCCTTGAGGAGGCCACTTAGGAATCTGGGGAAAAATCAGTACTTGGTCCTGCTAGTGAAGGCAGGGGGCTGGACTCAATGACCTTTTAGGGTCCCTTCCAGTTCTATGAGATAGGTATATCTCCATATATCTTTTTATATTATATATTATTAGGAAGCATAGTGGCAATATCTGACTCACCCAGCCCTGAAGCAACTTTTCACTCTGATTTCAATCAGTCTTCCAGGGCCATTATAGAATCATAGAATATCAGGATTGGAAGGGACCTCAGGAGGTCATCTAGTCCAACCCCCTGCTCAAAGCAGGACCAATTCCCAACTAAATCATCCCAGCCAAGGCTTTGTCAAGCCTGACCTTAAAAACCTCTAAGGAAGGAGATTCCACCACCTCCCTAGGTAACCCATTCCAGTGCTTCACCACCCTCCCAGTGAAAAAGTTTTTCCTAATATCCAAACTAAACCTCCCCCACTGCAACTTGAGACCGTTACTCCTTGTTCTGTCATCTGGTACCACTGAGAACAGCCGAGCTCCATCCTCTTTGGAACCCCCTTTCAGGTAGTTGAAAGCAGCTATCAAATCCCCCCTCATTCTTCTCTTCTGCAGACCAAACAATCCCAGTTCCCTCAGCCTCTCCTCATAACTCATGTGCTCCAGCCCCCTAATCATTTTTGTTGCCCTCCGCTGGACTCTTTCCAATTTTTCCACATCCTTCTTGTAGTGTGGGGCCCAAAACTGGACACAGTACTCCAGATGAGGCCTCACCAATGTCGAATAGAGAGGAACGATCACGTCCCTCGATCTGCTGGCAATGCCCCTACTTATACAGCCCAAAATGCCGTTAGCCTTCTTGGCAACAAGGGCACACTGTCGACTCATATCCAGCTTCTCGTCCACCGTAACCCCTAGGTCCTTTTCTGCAGAACTGCTGCCTAGCCACCCTAGTCTGTAACAGTGAATGGGATTCTTCCGTCCTAAGTGCAGGACTCTGCACTTGTCCTTGTTGAACCTCATCAGGTTTCTTTTGGCCCAATCCTCTAATTTGTCTAGGTCCCTCTGTATCCTATCCCTACCCTCCAGCGTATCTACCACTCCTCCCAGTTTAGTGTCATCTGCAAATTTGCTGAGAGTGCAGTCCACGCCATCCTCCAGATCATTAATGAAGATATTGAACAAAACCGGCCCCAGGACCGACCCTTGGGGCACTCCACTTGAAACCGGCTGCCAACTAGACATGGAGCCGTTGATCACTACCCGTTGAGCCCGACGATCTAGCCAGCTTTCTATCCACCTTATAGTCCATTCATCCAGCCCATACTTCTTTAACTTGCCGGCAAGAATACTGTGGGAGACCGTATCAAAAGCTTTGCTAAAGTCAAGGAATAACACATCCACTGCTTTCCCCTCATCCACAGACCCAGTTATCTCCTCATAGAAGGCAATTAGGTTAGTCAGGCATGACTTGCCCTTGGTGAATCCATGCTGACTGTTCCTGATCACTTTCCTCTCCTCTAAGTGCTTCAGAATTGATTCCTTGAGGACCTGCTCCATGATTTTTCCAGGGACTGAGGTGAGGCTGACTGGCCTGTAGTTCCCCGGATCCTCCTTCTTCCCTTTTTTAAAGATGGGCACTACATTAGCCTTTTTCCAGTCATCCGGGACCTCCCCCGATCGCCATGAGTTTTCAAAGATAATGGCCAATGGCTCTGCAATCACATCCGCCAACTCCTTTAGCACCCTCGGATGCAGCGCATCCGGCCCCATGGACTTGTGCTCGTCCAGTTTTTCTAAATAGTCCCGAACCACTTCTTTCTCCACAGAGGGCTGGTCACCTTCTCCCCATACTGTGCTGCCCAGTGCAGCAGTCTGGGAGCTGACCTTGTTCGTGAAGACAGAGGCAAAAAAAGCATTGAGTACATTAGCTTTTTCCACATCCTCGGTCACTAGGTTGCCTCCCTCATTCAGTAAGGGGCCCACACTTTCCTTGACTTTCTTCTTGTTGCTAACATACCTGAAGAAACCCTTCTTGTTACTCTTAACATCTCTTGCTAGCTGCAACTCCAAGTGTGATTTGGCCTTCCTGATTTCACTCCTGCATGCCTGAGCAATATTTTTATACTCCTCCCTGGTCATTTGTCCAATCTTCCACTTCTTGTAAGCTTCTTTTTTGCGTTTAAGATCAGCAAGGATTTCACTGTTTAGCCAAGCTGGTCGCCTGCCATATTTACTATTCTTTCTACACATCGGGATGGTTTTTTCCTGCAACCTCAATAAGGATTCTTTAAAATACAGCCAGCTCTCCTGGACTCCTTTCCCCCTCATGTTGTTCTCCCAGGGGATCCTGCCCATCAGTTCCCTGAGGGAGTCAAAGTCTGCTTTTCTGAAGTCCAGGGTCCGTATTCTGCTGCTCTCCTTTCTTCCTTTCTTTCTTTCATCCAGGATAGTTCATACAATTTTAATTCTGTGCTGTTTATATCTTTTTATGGGTGTGGTCCCCCCAATGTTTGTCGGGTCCTCCTTTCTTATAGGCCTACTCATCAGCTGTGCACTGTCCATGATCATCCCCTACAAACCAGCTTATTTCCATTGAAAGAAGCTTGGCACACAATTTTTTGTTTCTGCTCTCCCACCGCACCTCTATGTATCTGATTCCCTGAACTACTTCAAGTTTGCAACTTGCCTTTCCTCTGAAGGTTTAACAAGACTCTGAATTTGTTTTATTTTAGGGGTTTCATTTGATTATTAAATTGGGTTTGGGGAATTTAAATCATTTGTGTAAAATGCTCAGAACTGGCCCTAACATCCTGCTTTAATAAATGGACGTAGGAAAGCCTTACAAATTCATCTGCCTTGTATCCCATACTAGCAGCAATAGACTAAACCATTTACATCCAGCTACACCTGTTTTAATCATAGATCTGTGACTTTGCTTTCAGGAGTTCTGGTCATTCTGCATCTGACATACAGCATGAACCAATCAACATATCCCATCAATCAGTTATTCCCTGCGAACAGCCTTCATTTCCCCTCCATAAGTGTCTCAGAGCTGGTATTTTTTAGGTCTAAGTGGTACTAGTGTAGAAATGACTTGTGCCTTGATTGAACAGTGCTATTGTGGCAGTAGCATTTTTTTCTTTCCTACAGTAAGAAGAACAGACTCCCTAGTATCCCTTTAGTTCTTGCTTAGTGCAATACATCGCTCAGTGGAAGAAAAGACCCAGCTTTGGCAGATACGACAAAACAAGTTGGTTTGTTTAGCAACAAGGGGAAGACAAAATATATGGCTATCAATGTCCCAATAGCAACCATTGGAGTAAAAGGAGAAACCCTGGAAGAAGTAAGTCATTTTACCTGTCTAGACTGAGATGAGTAATTATGGTGAAACTGTGCTAGATGTTAAGCAACAAATATCAAAAGCAGCAAACAGCTTGCATGAGCTTGAAAAGATTTGGAATAGTAGCATGATTGGCACTGACTCACAAATACAATTTTTTAACATTGGCATCGTGTCTGTCCTCCTTTATGGACATCTACAAAAGAAATTTATAAGAGCAATTCATTCTAAAGTAAATGCCTGCAGAAGATCTTTCAGAGTCCATTGGAAAGAGTTTCTTGCAACATCAGACATTCTTGAGCAAACCAGCCTAAAGCATCAAATATGGTAAGAAGACGACGATGGACATATTTAGGATATTCTTTAAGGATGCCCCTAACACATTTTTCATATCAAGTGACAATATGGACACCACGTGGGAAGAGAAAAAGAGGGTGACCTAGAGGAACATTATGCAGAACAGCAGACACAGACTCCAAATCCATCAACATGACACCCACAAGCCTGAATGGACTAGCTTAAGACTGAAATATGTGGCAGAAAATGAGTACCGTCTGCACCTGAGGCTATGGGAGGATGAAGAGGAAGTAAGAGGAAAAGGGCTATCTGTGGTGATGACTCAAGGAGCAGTGTGATAAGGAGTTACACAACAAGAGATACACAGCGGGCAGTTAGGGTAGCCAACTTCAGTGTCGATAGCACTTGATGGTGTCTGGAAATCTCTGGGCACCTTCCAAAAGGAAATGCAATAAGGGCATGATGCAAAGCCCTCTGAAGCCAGTGGAAAGACTCCCACTGACTGATCAAGCCCGAAGTGAGTGTGTGCTGCCAAGCGAATGAGTGAAAGCAAAGGAAAAGGAAGTGAGTCTTCAGTGTTAAGCTAGAATGTGGTAGCAGTATCCAAACAGAATCCCTTTGAGCAGGTGCTAACTGGAGAGAGAGGGGGTGGAAAACTACAACCATTCTATTCATGTACTGTCTCAGAGAACCTGCAGTTCCCATTGAAACAGTGATAGATATTGAGCACAATAAATTAATCCAATATCAATAAAACGAACAGTGCAGGAGACCCTTTGACTTTGGCTACCTCTAGTTTGTCTTCTCCCTGTTTGGTCCCAGAGGCCTTCCAATTTGGCTCACGTGTCTCTGGGTTGTTCATAAGAGACTGATCAGACACTCACTCCACCCCAGTGTCTCCTCCCTAGGCTACTTTCTCCTCTCTGTCCGAGCTAGGCTTCCCCATGCACTCAAGAACTGCATTTGCAAATATGATTCATTTTTTGTCCTGCCATGAATGACAACCGGCAGTAGCAGCAGCACGCGCAGCAGCAGTAGCAAGCACACAGAACCCAGTCATGCTGGTGGCCTCCCGCTGCATGGTTGTGGGCTGGAACCAGCAGTGCAGCGTGGCAGCACCAGTATCAAAGACTGGATGCTGTGTGGTTGCTGGGCGTTTGGGAAAAGAGGCACCAAGCCAGCATTAGAGGGAGAATTCCAAGCCTCGAGAGAGCACTAGGACATGTGACCTCCAGGATCAGACACATCCATTGTGCAGGAGCTGAGGGTTCTGGCTGGAGGTTCCTAATCCGATGTGCACCAGAGTGTGGGAGCATTCAGAGGGGTGAGCTTGCTGACTGGAGGGAAGAGCAAAAACAGCAGTGCCAGAGTTCTCCTTGCCATCATGAGACCAACAGTAGTGATCAGAGATGCTTCTGCCCTTCACAGCACTGGCAGCTACAGTAGTTATCTGGAATCCAGAAGAGGTAATGGGAAGTGTAGGAGCAGATATAACCGCCACCAGTGGCTGGCCAGAGCTGGCAAAGAAAGGGAGAAAACTGAGCCGTAGCCACTTTCAGCTGAGGATCTGTTGGCCATGCACTTTGCTGAGCCCTTCCCAGTCTTATTCTATATCTGTCGCTCCTTCTGGTCTCAAATCGCACAACCCAGGCCTTCCATTAGCAGTGCAATTTAATAATGCCTCTTTCCCCCCGTCCATCGGTTTGAAAACCTGCTAGGCTTAGCAGCATTACAGTGTGTCTGCTGTGTGTATTGTACCCATCAGCTCCAGCATCTGTGGTGATCCTTTGCAGCCGCCAGGCAACAGCAGCACTGTCCAGGAATTGTAGCGCAGACGGTGACAGGAGAGAGAGCCGTAAATCCCTGTCTGTGGTGTGTGCTGCTGCGGTACACGGGCCTGTGCCTGTCTGCTCCTTGCTGCTGCCGCCATTCCCTCTGCACTCTTAGGAGAGCTCTGCATGCAGCTAACTAGCAACAGAGAGAAAGTCTCTTGCTTTCTTCTTCCTCCCCTTCTGGGCCAAAACATAAGATAATGAATGCCCCAGACAAAACCTCTCCTTCAGCTGGAGGGGAGGGTTAGTGTATAATGTGTCAGTAATGTCAAGGGGAGAGCCAGGTGAGGTTAAACATAAACCCAAATGTTAGCAAGTAAGGAAATGCACAGCCATTGCCATCCAAACCACCTTAATTCTGACCCCCAGTTGTCACCGGCCTCCCTGACTCTTTTCTGTGTTCCTTTCCTACTTCCTTCCACAGCTGTGTTCGTTTTGGATCAAGGCCAGGGTAGAATCATAGAATATCAGGGTTGGAAGGGACCTCAGGAGGTCATCTAGTCCAACCCCCTGCTCAAAGCAGGACCTAATCCCAACTAAATCATCCCAGCCAGGGCTTTGTCAAGCCTGACCTTAAAAACCTCTAAGGAAGGAGATTCCACCACCTCCCTAGGTAACCCATTCCAGTGCTTCACCACCCTCCTAGTGAAAAAGTTTTTCCTAATATCCAATCTAAACCTCCCCCACTGCAACTTGAGACCATTACTCCTTGTTCTGTCATCTGGTACCACTGAGAACAGTCTAGATCCATCCTCTTTGGAACCCCCTTTCAGGTAGTTGAAAGCAGCTATCAAATCCCCCCTCATTCTTCTCTTCTGCAGACTAAACAATCCCAGTTCCCTCAGCCTCTCCTCATAACTCATGTGCTCCAGCCCCCTAATCATTTTTGTTGCCCTCCGCTGGACTCTTTCCAATTTTTCCACATCCTTCTTGTAGTGTGGGGCCCAAAACTGGACACAGTACTCCAGGTGAGGCCTCACCAATGTCGAATAGAGGGGAACGATCACGTCCCTCGATCTGCTGGCAATGCCCCTACTTATACAGCCCAAAATGCCGTTAGCCTTCTTGGCAACAAGGGCACACTGTTGACTCATATCCAGCTTCTCGTCCACCGTAACCCCTAGGTCCTTTTCTGCAGAACTGCTGCCTAGCCACTCGGTCCCTAGTCTGTAACAGTGCATGGGATTCTTCCGTCCTAAGTGCAGGACTCTGCACTTGTCCTTGTTGAACCTCATCAGGTTTCTTTTGGCCCAATCCTCTAATTTGTCTAGGTCCCTCTGTATCCTATCCCTACCCTCCAGCGTATCTACCACTCCTCCCAGTTTAGTGTCATCTGCAAATTTGCTGAGAGTGCAGTCCACGCCATCCTCCAGATCATTAATGAAGATATTGAACAAAACCGGCCCCAGGACCGACCCTTGGGGCACTCCACTTGAAACCGGCTGCCAACTAGACATGGAGCCGTTGATCACTACCCGTTGAGCCCGACGATCTAGCCAGCTTTCTATCCACCTTATAGTCCATTCATCCAGCCCATACTTCTTTAACTTGCCGGCAAGAATACTGTGGGAGACCGTATCAAAAGCTTTGCTAAAGTCAAGGAATAACACATCCACTGCTTTCCCCTCATCCACAGACCCAGTTATCTCCTCATAGAAGGCAATTAGGTTAGTCAGGCATGACTTGCCCTTGGTGAATCCATGCTGACTGTTCCTGATCACTTTCCTCTCCTCTAAGTGCTTCAGAATTGATTCCTTGAGGACCTGCTCCATGATTTTTCCAGGGACTGAGGTGAGGCTGACTGGCCTGTAGTTCCCCGGATCCTCCTTCTTCCCTTTTTTAAAGATGGGCACTACATTAGCCTTTTTCCAGTCATCCGGGACCTCCCCCGATCGCCATGAGTTTTCAAAGATAATGGCCAATGGCTCTGCAATCACATCCGCCAACTCCTTTAGCACCCTCGGATGCAGCGCATCCGGCCCCATGGACTTGTGCTCGTCCAGTTTTTCTAAATAGTCCCGAACCACTTCTTTCTCCACAGAGGGCTGGTCACCTTCTCCCCATACTGTGCTGCCCAGTGCAGCAGTCTGGGAGCTGACCTTGTTCGTGAAGACAGAGGCAAAAAAAGCATTGAGTACATTAGCTTTTTCCACATCCTCGGTCACTAGGTTGCCTCCCTCATTCAGTAAGGGGCCCACACTTTCCTTGACTTTCTTCTTGTTGCTAACATACCTGAAGAAACCCTTCTTGTTACTCTTAACATCTCTTGCTAGCTGCAACTCCAAGTGTGATTTGGCCTTCCTGATTTCACTCCTGCATGCCTGAGCAATATTTTTATACTCCTCCCTGGTCATTTGTCCAATCTTCCACTTCTTGTAAGCTTCTTTTTTGCGTTTAAGATCAGCAAGGATTTCACTGTTTAGCCAAGCTGGTCGCCTGCCATATTTACTATTCTTTCTACACATCGGGATGGTTTTTTCCTGCAACCTCAATAAGGATTCTTTAAAATACAGCCAGCTCTCCTGGACTCCTTTCCCCCTCATGTTATTCTCCCAGGGGATCCTGCCCATCAGTTCCCTGAGGGAGTCAAAGTCTGCTTTTCTGAAGTCCAGGGTCCGTATTCTGCTGCTTTCCTTTCTTCCTTGTGTCAGGATCCTGAACTCGACCATCTCATGGTCACTGCCTCCCAGGTTCCCATCCACTTTTGCTTCCCCTACTAATTCTTCCCGGTTTGTGAGCAGCAGGTCTAGAAGAGCTCTGCCCCTAGTTGGTTCCTCCAGCACTTGCACCAGGAAATTGTCCCCTACACTTTCCAAAAACTTCCTGGATTGTCTGTGCACCGCTGTATTGCTCTCCCAGCAGATATCAGGGTGATTAAAGTCTCCCATGAGAACCAGGGCCTGCGATCTAGTAACTTGTGCTAGTTGCCGGAAGAAAGCCTCGTCCACCTCATCCCCCTGGTCTGGTGGTCTATAGCAGACTCCCACCACGACATCACCCTTGTTGTTCACACTTCTAAACTTAATCCAGAGACTCTCAGGTTTTTCTGCAGTTTCATACCGGAGCTCTGAGCAGTCATACTCCTCTCTTACATACAATGCAACTCCCCCACCTTTTCTGCCCTGCCTGTCCTTCCTGAACAGTTTATATCCATCCATGACAGTACTCCAGTCATGTGAGTTATCCCACCAAGTCTCTGTTATTCCAATGACATCATAGTTCCTTGACTGTGCCAAGACTTCCAGTTCTCCCTGCTTGTTTCCCAGGCTTCTTGCATTTGTGTATAGGCACTTAAGATAACTCCCTGATTAAGGCATATGCACTGTGGGCCCATGTAGGCCTCGGGTCCTCTCCATGATCCCAGACACCTTTTCCTGCAGCCTTGCTCCAATGCTCATGGCTTTTTACGGACTGCCTGTCAATTTGTTGATGGCCGATAATCCTGGCCCAGTGGACTCTTCAGCAGCTGCATATTTCCCAACTGATATTTGGAAATATTGGCTCCCTGAACCTGTGTACTCAGCAGAAGTTGCCCCCTCCCTAGTTTAAACAGAAGTACACATCTCTGTCCTTTCCTAGACCTCACCTTTAACGAATCATATGGAAATATTGTTACCAACATTGAATACAAGACCATACAAGCCACAGAGCTGTTGGCTCCTACTCTCACTACCACAGTTTCTCTTCAAGGTGAAGGCATTTTGGCTGGAATGGAAGTTTCTACTTTTACCATATATGGCTCCATTAACTGTCAGTTTTATAAATCATTGTGTATGGCTTGACTTTGGATGTTGGCTTTTGGGTCTTTTTTGGGGGGTAGGTGAGGATGGGGGACTTGTTTTTGTTTGTTTGGTTTGGATCAAACAAAGAATTCTGGGATATGATGTCACAGAAGAATAATATAGGTGGCTTGATGGGTTGGTCTCAGCTGAAGAGAAAGGGTGGAGGTGTGGCTATAAACCACCTCTCTGGTCTCATGATCTGATTCAACTCCTGGTGTAGCTTAGAGCAGCCTAAGGGTTGCACTAAGTTACCCTGGTTGGAATGGTTCCCTGGGGACTGTTCCGCTGGCTGAGGATTGTTGGAACACAAGGCACTCTGGCTACGTCCCCTCCTACCTTATGTCAGGGTGGGTGTGGATGCATGGCTTTGTACCATCAAAGGGAATCCCAGCTGCCTTGGTAGAGCAGCTTTCTGCCTGCTTTGTCCTGCAGGGATCTGGCCCATTGTTTGAGCTTCAACTTGGAATGTCATTCTATTGGTGTCTCTGTGCTCCAACCCTAACGTTGCCGGCAGGGGTAGAGATGCAGTTGTTTTGTACAGTATTTATTATTCATAAACCTGTAGTGGAAAACTCTAAGTGAAATAGATGGGGAAGGATGGTTCAGTGGTCACAGCACTAGCCTGGGTTTTGGGAGACCCAGGCTCCATTACCTGCTCTCACAGGCTTCCTCTCTGTCACTTAGGCTTGAAATCAATGGGAGTTAGGTGAGTAAACACCTTCAAGGAGCTGGGACTTCGCCTCCCTGTGCCTTAGTTCCCCACCTGCCCAATGGGGGTCACAGCAAGGCATCCCCTCCCAGGGGTGTTCCCTTGATAGACACAATCGTCATAACTAATGATAATCAATACTTGGGAAGGGATGTTAACCATTGTGCTTCAGGCCATAAGCCAAGGTGACATGATTAGAGACCAGGGTGAGACCTATGTTGGGGGCAGATTATCCCACATCTGCTACTGTGGGGATCTTACACTTCCCTCTGAAGCAGCTGATGCTGGCCATATTTGGAGACGGGATACTGGGCTAGATGGACTTTGGGTCTGATCCTGTCTGTGTTTCTTCGTAAAGAGGAAGATAAATTTGTTAAAGATGGTGAGGTGCTCATATGTCAGGGAAATGGAGGCCATCTACATACTGAAACAGATTCTTAACTCGCTCACCCGGGCTGGTTAAGCTTTGAACCTGTGTAAATCCTTATTCAGGATCTTATTCACTGTGGGCCATCACATTGCAGGGGTGTATGAAAAGCAGAGATGAACAGCGGTCACTGAGCATCACTGCAAGCTAATTTTTCAGATGTGAATAGGCCTTTTTTGTAAACAAAGGCACCAGCTAGCCAGACAAAAGGTCTGTGATATTTGATTTTTAAAACGGATTTTTGAGTTACGGGCGGGGGAGCGGGGGCCCGAAACTAGCTATTGTCAAGTGCCACATGGAATTGTTTAACTTTTAAAGAAATGATAAATTGCCCCTGAGTTTGGCCAGCTCTCCGCTCAGAATAGAACTGGGCTAAACGACCACGTCTCCATATTTGTAGGCTCAAGCAGATGGTTTTGGTGAGAATTTAGTGATATGATCCAGGAATAAATTTTTTCATTTGGCACATGAACAGTGCTTTTGGCATGGAATAGAATTTTATTTTTTCCATCAAAGAAATCAGTAAAACAGCTGAGACTGAGACATGTTTGGAAATGTGATTGTGCTCTCCAGGGCCCCTGTTCTCAAAGGTACTCATGTGCTTGAACATTGACGCACACGTGCGCTTAGCTGCTTTCCTGAATTGGGGCCTAGATTTGTCAGTGAAGAGACTGTTGTGTCGCTTCAATCCAAAATTAATTTGTACTTTTCCAAATAAAGCTGTATCATGGTAATGCAAGCACAATTTAAAAACAGGCAGCACATCTCTAAAGGATAGCACCTTCATTAGAAAGTGTTCTGTAACATGGGCATGCAGATAGCCCGTCAAAAATTTCCATTATAATTTTTGTTTTGTTTTAGCAAAATGTTTGGGTTTTTTTGTGTGTGAAAGATTTTCATTTGGGTCCCAATTTTCCTATGACACTTTCCATTTTGTGGATTCCCCCCAAAAACTTTCTTCCATTTTCAACAAATTTCATTCCCCCACCCCTCGCATTTTCCACAAAATCATGTGTCTTCATTTTCCAGTGAAAAAACTATTTTATGTTGATGGGGGCCCCCCTTTCCTCTCTTCCTCCCCCCCACATTTTCTTTCACTTTTATTTTTTTAACTTTTCTCCTGCTTTTTTTCCAGTGGAAAGAAAGTTTAAAAAGTGAGAGATCTCCCACCCCCCCAAGCAAAACAAATGATCAGGGCCCTGGGGGAAAGAGGAGGAGCAGGGGGCTGGGCCACAGTTCCAGTGCCCCCCCCCCTCACTTCCACTCAGGTTCCAGAGCTTCTGTGGGGGCCCCCAAATTGGCTGGGGCCCCTTAATCCACCACTGTACGTGAGGGATAGGATGGGAGGAACCGCTGGCGTGCACTGGCAGATCTGGGTGTGGGGCAGCACGAGGATAGCAGGAGTGACTTGGCTGAGCTGGATGGGGGGAAGCTTGCACAGCACTGCTCACAGCATCCCAGACTTTGTGGGCTAGGCTCTCTGCCGCCATGTGCGGTCAGTTACACCACTACCAGATTGGAGTACCTGGCAGTTAGTGACTGCCGAGGGTACGGGGCAGTGGAGACTCAGGCCATGTGTCTCAGTATTTGATAGTCACCCGAATCCCCAGTACAAATATATCTTTCCTGCAGCACTAGTACATTTTGTTTCTTGATAAAGGCTGCTGTCCGATTGGGAGGGCCCTAGGGGGATGTCTACACTGCTTGTAAACCAGGGTCTGTGGGACCCGCACTTGAGGACTTGGTATTTCCAAGCCTGCGCTTGAGTGTCCACATTGCATTGTAAGCCTGGGTTTCTGATTGCTGGACCTGGGTCTCATACTACACTACACAGCCTTTCTGACTAGGGGCTGCGACTTGAGCTGCACAATGACAGGGCTTGGACCTGAGTCACAGTGGGACTCCAGCTCAGACCCACTCTCCTAGGTGGGGCCTAGGACTTGGGCCCTGAGTGCTTGCTGACGTGAGTCAAAAAGATTCATGTGTGGATAGTACTGGGGATTGGGCTCATACCAGATCTGAGCCTGGCTTTACAATGCAGTGTAGAGATACCTTAGGAGGCTGCAACATCATCTCAACCCATCCCCTGGAGTAACAGCTGCAGGATCAATCTGCAGTGTTCTTGATTATTGTTTCTGGAACTTGTTTCTGTCCTAAAATTACTGTCACTTATGCAAGAGTAGTGCCAGGGGCCCCACTGTGCCAGGCACTGTATCTACATAAGAATGGCCATACTGGGTCAGACCAGTGGTCCATCTAGTCTTCCGACAGTGGCTGGTGCCAGGTGCTTCAGAGAGAATTTACAGAATGGGGCAATTTGAGTGATTCATCCCGTCATCCAGTCCCAGCTTCTGGCAATCAGAGACTAGGGACCCCCAGAGAATGAGACTGTGTCCCTGACCATCTTGGCTAATAAGGTCAAGGATAATATGTCCATCAATGGTTATCTAATTCTTTTTTGAACCCAGTTCTAGTTTTGGCCTTCACAACATCCCCTGGCAATGAGTTCCACAGGTTGACTGTGCACTCTGTGAAGAAGTACTTCCTTTTGTTTTAAACCTGATGCCTATTAATTTCATTGGGTGACCCCTGGTTCTTGTTATATGAAGGGGTAAATAACACTTCCTTATTCACTTTCTCATACCATTCATAATTTTATAGACCCCTATCATATCCTCCCTTAGTTGTCTCTTTACTAAGCTGAACAGTCCCTGCCTTTTTAATCTCTCCTCATATGGAAACTGTTCCATACCTCTAGTCATTTTTGTTACCCTTCTCTGCACTTTTTCCAGTTCTAATATATCTCGTTTGAGATGGGGCACCCAGAACTGCATGTGGTATTCAAGGGGCAGGCGTAGCATGGATTTATACAGTGGTATTATGGTATTTTCTGCCTTATCTATCCCTGTTCTAATGATTCCCAACATTCTGTTAGCTTTTCTGACAGCCACTACACATTGAGTGGATGTTTTCAGGGAACTATTCACAATGACTCCAAGGTCTCTTTCTTGAGTGGTAACAGCTAATTTAGACCTCATCTTTTTATATGTATAGTTGGGATTATGTTTTCCAATGTACATTACTTAGCATTTATCAACATTGAATTTCATCTGCCACTTTGTTGCCCAGTCACCAGGGTTGATAAAAATCAAAGATTTAAAAAAACAACAACATCAAATCAAAATCTGATTTTTTATTTAAATAGTTCCCCCCCCCCCCCCCCCCCCCCCAAAAAAAGCATTTTATCAAAAAAATAAATAAATAAAAAAAATCCAGTCTAAAGATAAGATATCTTTTAGCTATAATGTATCATGGAATAGGGATTATAAAGTCTAAAGTATGAGACAATATATTCATGTAATGTTTAAGAAAAATTTTGTAAATGAGTTCCCATAGTTCGTGGATTAGGGACCCAATTTTATGGGGTTCCAGGGGCTTCTGTATAGATTATTTAGGTTACTCTTTCTATCTACCCAATGGGACTCAGTCTAGAAGATCCCATCAGAGATGCCTCGTTTTGTAGTTCTCTCTGGAGACACAAATCCAGTTTGAGAACATGCTTAACAGCAAAAATGTTTTTAAATAAATATCTAGAGGTGAGAAATAACAGACCTCAACCCTATTATCCCTCTGCAAATTTGTGTACAGAGTCAATCCCTTACCTCTCTAAAAGTGCAAAGTTTCAAAAAGTTAACGAATAGAAGATTATTGGGGGGCAGAATAGATCTGGACAAGGAGAAGAAGTCTGCAGATAAATGTGAGAAGGGAGGGACAGGCAGTAGAAACAAAATTGAAACTGTTTGAGCAGCATATTCCAGAAGTCTTGAGGTCTTTCTGAGTGTAGCCTTCATTGATTTGAGAACTACCATACCATTCTCTCACTAGAAGGGAAAACCTATAATGGCAGCAGGCCGTAAAAGAGACCCAGTTTGGCAATAAGAACCATTCAAGAAATATATGTTTGCTGATGTTTTAAAGAAAGTCACACCAGTGAACTGGTGGAAGTCACTTAAGCATTTGGATTTAGAAACTGTTGAAGTGATAATCTCACTTTTAATAGCAGTAGCTTCTTCTGCCGGTGTAGAAAGAATATTTTCTTCCTTTGGACTAATTCATCCCAAATTGAGAAATTGTTTGGGACCTGAAAAAGCAGGAAAGCTTGTTTTTCTTTTCCAGATTATGAAGAAACAGGAAAACGAAGGTGAAGACAACCAAGTTAGCTGCAGAAACCAATATTTTAAGTTTCTCATGTTGAGCTGGCTGACAGTCAATTTAATTTGTTTTTTAAAAAAAGATTTCATTTAACTATTTTAGGTAACAATTTTAACAAACAAACCTGATTTTAAAAAACTTGAATATTTAACTAGATTCAAAAATTCATATGCTTGTTTTGTTAAAATATTATGTTTGCTGTTGAAGAAAAAAAATCCATAATACATAACATGTTTTAGTTAAATAAGAATTTAAACATCTGTCTGGTGATGGTCTCTTCCTAATACAGCATGGCAAGAAAATCCTCCAAATATTAACAATTAACCTGTTGAATTGGAGATAGTTCACCTCCCAATGACTTCATAAATATCTGCTTTAATTACCTTTGGTAAATGAAATAACCAAACAATCATTCATTTTCAGATATAGCTGTAAAACTAATCTGAAAAGTTTTAGAAATAAATCACTTGAAAAAGGTATAGTGTGTACCTTCTAAAAATGAAATCTATATCTATCTCTGAATTGTGAAGAAGATGTATTAAGGTTAAAACAACCAACAAGAGTGCACTTTTATCTAGAAATCCATGATTAAATTGAGTCTTCCTGGCTAGTGAAGTAAATTAGTTTGATTTAAATCAAATCCACCCTGCCTGTCACCCAGTTTTGCAAGATCCCTTTAACTATTCATAGTCAGCTTTGGACTTAACTATCTTGTATAATTTTGTATCATCTACAAACATTGCTTCCTCACTGTTTACCCCTTTTTCCAGATCATTTATGCATATGTTGAACAGCCCTGGTCCCAGCACAGATCCTTGGGGACTGTAGCAGGGCCCCCCTTGGTCCTGCCTCTGCTCTGATCCAAAAACCACTCAGAGACCCTCAGGTTCAGTAATCACCAGTGCAGTATTTATAGGGTGCAAGCCTATCACCTTCTCACCCTATACAGCTTGGGGTTTTCAGCCTTGAGGACTTCTTGGCTGTTGCACCGAGGCAGGAAGCACATTTCCCCCCTGTTTCTTTTATCTGGGCCCGTATATAGCCCCAGGCTAATCAGGCTGGCAGCTGTTTCCCCTTTGCCAATCAGGCACAGGTTTCTCTAGCCAGCTCCAATTTACCTCCCTTAATTGGAGCTGTTGTGACAGAGGGCTGGCTCAGGTGTTCCTGCCCAGCACCCTGCTATTTATCTCTCTGCACTGTGAAAAGTGACCATTTATTCCTACCCTTTGTTTCCTATCTTTTAACCCAGGGGTCGGCAACCTTTCAGAAGTGGGGTGCCGAGTCTTCATTTATTCACTCTAATTTAAGGTTCCACGTGCCAGTAATACATGTTTACGTTTTTAGAAGGTCTCTTTCTATAAGTCTATAATATATAACTAAACTATTATTGTATGTAAAGTAAATAAGGTTTTTAAAATGTGTAAGAAGCTTCATTTAAAATTAAATTAAAATGCAGAGCCCCCCGGACGGGTGGCCAGGACCCGGGCAGTACGAGTGCCACTGAAAATCAGCTCCTGTGCCGCCTTTGGCACGTGTGCCATAGGTTGCCTACCCCTGTTTTAACCAGTGACTGATCCATGAGAGGACCATCCCTCCTTTGGTGAGGGACCTTGTCAAAGCATTTCTGAAAGTGCAGGTACACTATATCCACTGGATCCCCTGTGCCCACATGTTGGCTGACCCCCTCAAAGAATTCTAATAGTGAGAGACAGTCCATGTCATAAAGAGCTTGGCGTCTAGATGAGGGTGGGCAAACTTTTTGGCCCGAGGGCCAGGTAGGGAAGGCTGTGCCTCCCCAAACAGCCTGGCCCCTGCCCACTTCCCGACCCCTGACTGCCCCCCTCAAAACCCCCGACCCATCCAACCCCCCCTGCTCCCTGTCCCCTGACTGCCCTGACCCCGCTCCCTGACTGCCCCCCGGGACCTCCTGCCCCTTATCGAACCCCCCAGCTCCCTGCCCACTTACCATGCTGCTCAGAGCAGCAGGAGCTCGCAGCCATGCTGCCTGGCAGGAGCTTGCAGCCCCGCTGCCCAGAGCACTGGTGGCTCGTCGAGCTGAGGCTGCTGGGGAGGGGGGACAGCAGGGGAGGGACCGGGGCTAGCCTCCCCGTCTGGGAGCTCAAGGGCCAGGCAGGACTGTCCCGCGGGCCGGATGTGGCCCGCAGGCTGTAGTTTGCCCACTCTGGTCTAGATAGACGAAAGGTGGTAAAGAAAAGAGATGTTCTCACAGTCGGTCAGCAGCTAGGCTCTCAGGCCTGCCAGGCTAGGCCCTATACACTAGGCCAGGGGTCGGCAACCTTTCAGAAGTGGTGTGCCGAGTCTTCATTTATTCACGCTAATTTAAGGTTTCACGTGCCAGTCATACATTTTAATGTTTTTAGAAGGTCTCTTTCTATAAGTCTATACTATATAACTAAACTATTGTTGTATGTAAAGTAAATATGGTTTTTAAAATGTTTAAGAAGCTCCATGTAAAATTAAATTAAAATGCAGAGCCCCCCGGACCAGTGGCCAGGACCTGGGCAGTGTGAGTGCCACTGAAAATCAGCTCGCGTGCCGCCTTCGGCACTCGTGCCATAGGTTGCCTATCCCTGCACTAGGCCAAACGATCTGATTAGGGTCAGGCAAATGACTGTAAAAAGGACATGTTTGTGTTCCATGTGTGTTGCTAGTTTCTACAATTGAATGTGCTGAGTTTCAGCAAAGCAAGGTTTGTTTAGCTGAGAGGTGAAACTGGCCTCTGAAAATCAAACATACCTTTTCTGCTTCCAAAATCAGTGAGAGCAGAGATTCTGGAAGCAGAACTCAGCTGGTGACTTTGTTGATCATGCAGGAGGCAGAACCGACTACAGCTCAATTTTTCTTAGCTTTGGCTTTGCTGGACCCAGCCTACTGACAACAGTTTTGACAGTAAGAATCCAGTTGTGGGCTGAAATGGAAAAGGAGCCAAAATGTTGAATACGAGATGTCAGTGTATCCGGTACTTTGCTGAGCCTAGCTGAGATGTAGGCATGCACTCACAATGGGTGCTTGCTCCTTCACCAGCAATGTGCAGCACCATGCTGCCTCCTGGTGCCTGAATGCACAATTTAGTGCTAAGACCAGCATGCCAGCAACATCTCCATTCAAGACACGCTGGAGCTCGTTTGACAAGCATGCGCTTGGCACTTCTGTATTCAGTGGGCTTGTAAAAAACAAAACAAACCCATAGAGGATTTGGAGAGGGAAAAGGTGCTGAGAATAAGCCATGCACTAAACCAGGGGTCTCAAACACGCGGCCCGCGGGCCGCATGCGGCCCACAGGGCTATCGCATGCAGCCCGCGAGCTCCTCCCGGCCCACCCGCCCCCCCC
>QXTE01000149.1:1271809-1607047 GCA_003942145.1 Platysternon megacephalum | reverse complement strand
GGGGGGGGGGGTGTCAGTAAATGCGGCCCTCGGCCCAATGTACTAGTCCTCATGTGGCCCTCGAGGTCATTTGAGTTTGAGACCCCTGCACTAAACCATAAAATCTGGGCGCAGTTTTCCTACAGAATTTACACCCATTTATATAGCATGCCCCCTATTGGAAAACTAGGTTGACTCAGTCCTTTTCACAACAGCCGAATGAGTGTCAAATAATAGTGTTTGCTGAGAACGGCTTAATTTTTCCCCTCCCATCTAATCAAAACAAATTCATTCCTTTCCCCTCCTCCTTTGCCCAGCTACCCTTCTCCCACCCCCACTGTGCCAGGGTGTGATGGGGAGGTGCTCATCACACCGTATGAAGGACAGGGCTCTGTTTGTGGAGTGCCTTTATGTTCTGTCAGGTCTCTGCTGCCTGGGGTTAGCCAGAGCTGAGGTCCTGAGGGGCCATGTAAGGAGAAGCAGCATCTGAGGCATCGCTCTGAGCTCACACTAGTTTTGCTCTGTTGCCTATGAGATTTCACCTGGTGTGGGAGGAGCGTCAGGAGCTGGAGAAGGCTCTGCAGGGTAGCATGCTTTCTGGGCTTGATTCTCCTCTCGCTTACCCTAGTGCAAGCCAGGAGTTGCTCCATTGAAATCAGTGGCGTTAACATAGGGTAAAGAGTCTGCGGGGTGAGGGAGCGGGCCGTCTGTCTGTGGAGCAGCATAGAAAGGGGTCCAGGAGGCTGGAAGTATAGCATCTCTGCAGGAAAGCGCTCTCCGTCCTTGCCTCAATGTGTGCTCTACAGAGCATGGCCCTCTGGGAGGTGAGAATGGGCAGTTATTGCTGAGGCTCTCAGTTATTGCTGGCTCATGGGAAAGCTGTAGATGGCCTCGTCTTCACTAAGACAATTAACTTGAGTTAAGAACACACCTTTCTTTCCTAGTGGAGACACGGTCTGGGTGTGCGCGCAGCCCTATCCCAGGGGGGCCCTGATCTCCGCGTGGGCCTCTGGGTGCTACTCTGATGATGACTAATAAATCAGACTAGGTAGGGGCATGCAGCAATGAGCTGCTGCCAGGAGGATGGGGTTGCAGGTCCCTGCCTGCCTGATGCTTTCACGGCTCCCCTTGCTCTGAGCCCGGCAAGCCCGGTGCTAACGGGCTGTTCTGGTCATGGCTCAGGGAAGTCGAGGCTATGGTGTACTCTCTGGCTGCTCAGAAAGCTTTAGCCTCATGCTTGTCACTGGGTCTCAGCCCTGAGAGCATGGAAATGGTGAGCCTCCCATGCCAGATGAGAGCTTACAGGGCTGGTGCTCAGCTGGCAGCAACGGGTGCTGCTGCAAGGGAGCCCCCAGTCTCAGGGACACCTCAACAGCTGCCCTACAGCAGCATCCTGCAGAGCTTAGAGACTTTTCCTAACATACCTTTCTGGGTCCTTCCAGGGCGTTCCTTGTGTTGCCAGGAGTGCAACCCCTGCTGGAAAGAGCGACCTTAAGGCCAGCAAGATGGCGGGAGCATCTGTGAAGGTGGCGGTGCGAGTGCGTCCGTTCAACTCCCGTGAGATGGGCCGGGATTCCAAATGCATCATCCAGATGACAGGAAACACCACCAGTGAGTAGCAGCCCTGGCCCTGCGCACAAACGCCATTGGGGGCTGGGAAGGAGGCGGGCTACACCCCGATCTGCATTTATTTCCACTGGGCTCGCTGCTGCTAATGGCAAAACAGCCACTTGAGGTCCTACCGGTGCTCGGGAGGGGGCCTCTTCCCCCTGCTGCCACCAGTATTGCTAGCCCCAATGTCATGAGTCAGTCCCCCAAGAATCATGAGTCTGGCCTGAAAATCATGGGAGGTTTTTTTAAAAATCACACATTTTGGGTTCTTTTTCTTTGCCTTCTGGCTTTTGTGCCTCTCAGATGCACATGGGTAATGTTTTCAGGGTTTTCTCAGCACCCGTGAGGGCCAGAAAGCTGCTTTCTTTTCCCAATAAAAGCTGAGATTCTTGTGTGATCACAGGCATCCAGGAGCTG
Source organism: Platysternon megacephalum (assembly GCA_003942145.1). NCBI lineage: Eukaryota > Metazoa > Chordata > Testudines > Platysternidae > Platysternon > Platysternon megacephalum. Next base: position 1,605,040 of record QXTE01000149.1, on the reverse strand, counting down.
GGGCTTTAAAAAAAGCCTCAAATATAATGAGCCTGGTGATAAAATCTGAACTTCACACTCCAGATATAGAGCCTGGTTGTCCGCTGTGTTGTACGGTGTGGCATCAGTTATGGCTGTGAAATACCAGCACTGGTGAAGGAGTAGAGAATTGTAATCTGGTAGCAATTTACATAATCTTTGCTCTTGCTGAACGCAGATGTAACCTCACTTCTGCAGGCACAAGGCGGTGGAGACTTGGGCTCATGGTGTGGCGCTAATGTTGGATAAACCACCACCTCACCACCTCAGGGGCTTTATCCTGTCGCCCATCACTGTGGTATCTCAGCATCTTCCATGTAAAAGCGATACCAATAGTGAAATCCCCAGTGGACTCCATGGAGCCTCTGGCTCTCCTCACTTTTTGGGGTATAAACTCTGCTTGGGGGATGTTTTGGTTGACTGGTCACTGCTGGTTTGTATTGTTGTTAGATGGGGGAGTCGATGTTGTGTCATTCTTGTGACGGTGGAAGGGCTCTTTCTTCACAGTAGTCCACTCCATGGGGGGCAGCATGGCCTAGCATCTAGAGCACTAGACTGGGACTCCGGAGAGCTGGGCTCTGTTCCCATCTCTGCCACTGCCCTCCTGAGTGACTGTGGGCAGGTCACTTTATCTCCCTTTGCCTTTGTTTCCTCCTCTGTAAAATGGGGATAATGGTACTGCCCTCCTTTGGAAAATACTTGGAGATCTACAGATGGGCAGTGCTAGGTATTCTTCTTCTTCTAGTCAGAGCATCTGTAAGGCATTGTTGAACTATCACTTCAATTCACCCTAGGGAGAGCCTTCGGCTTCGCTGTCCCATTTGATTCATTTGCTTGTAGCACATTATGAGAAGGGCCGTCATGGGTTGCTGTTGACCATACGTAATTTCTCATTTCAGTCTCCCTCGTGCAGCTACCCCCCTTTGGTAACTAGACCATAGTGCAGAGTTACTATAAAATACCACAACCATCTAGCACAGGACACCACCCTGGCGTTTGATTCCTAATGGCTATATACCTACCAGCACTTCCAGCAGGAGGTTCTGACTCTGGTCCTTTGGCTGAGGGCTTTTAGGAGATCACCCCTTTTCTCCTTTGGGGGGCTCAGAGTATTTTCCTGCACAGAAATTGTCAAGCCCCTCGCCCCCTCAGTTCAGGGAGGTGTCCTGGCCCAACCAAAGCCTCATACCATCTCATATAAGCTGCAACATCACCATGTTCCCTCCACTGCAGAGCTGGACAATGCAGGTGACTATACTGGGTCATCTGGCTGTAATGTTGTCACGTATATATGGGCATCAACTTTACTGGGCTGTCTGGGACATGGTGTATCTGCCACTTTTTCCCATTCGTGGAAGCACTCTGGTGGTGGCTGCTGCTTTATGGTCATTTGGCCATTGCCACCAGTGCCACCTGGAGTGGATGTTTGACAAATCAAAGGAGTATTTCCTGATGGTGCAGAGTCAAATCATGCCTCCCCCACCATCCCCGCATCTCTGGAGAGTGCTTAGGGCCGTATTGCACAGCTGGATGCTCATACAGTAGTTAGTGCGGCAGTCCATACAATCATCTCTACGACAAGGCTGTATGATGTTCTGGATAGTCAACTAGTGCAGTGGTTTTCAAACTTTAACTGGGTGACAAGGAAAAAAGAAAATTGTTGATGCCCGTGACCCAACATAATTATATCTTTTGACTAGAGTTTTAATAAAATTATAATATTGCAATACATTCCATCTTAACCCACTTTACATAATTAACACTAGACACTAGCCTTAGTAAGCCTATGGTAAGGAGTGTGGGAGGTGGCCCAGGGTAGGGCAGAAGGTGGAGTGCGGGGGGAGGGCTGCAGGGTGGGGCCGTGGATGAGGGGTTCAGGTGCAGGAGGGGGCTCAGGGCTGGTGCAGAGGTTTGGGATGCGGGGGGTGAGGGCTCTGGCTGGGGGTGCAGGCTCTGGGGTGGGGCCAGGGATGAGGAGTTTGGAGTGCAGCCAGACTGCCCCAGGGCTGGGGCCAGAGGACTCCCCCCAGCCCTCTCCCTGCCGGCAGCAGCTAGCTCCGGGGGAAATGGCCCCTCTCTCCCCCTGTTTGCAGGCAGCACGGAGCTCCGGGGAAGGGTCCCTCTCTCCCACCGGTAGCACAGACTCCGGTGGAAGGGCCTCTCTCTCACCCGCGAGCTCCGGGGCTGGGAGTGTGCTCAGAGTGTTGGCTTGCATTCAAACGTATCATGGTTGTGGTAATAAAGCAGAGTCACTCAGGTCCATTTGCTCACCCATGGCTGGGACCTGAGAAGACTCTTAACAGCAAAGCCATTTGAAATGGGGTGGAAGCTTTCAGAAGTGAGGCTCTAGGGTTACTGAGTACCATGATCTTTAGCAGACTTCCAAATATGAGACTTACAAACATAGGAATTGATTTCTAAACACTGTATTCTTGGCAGAATTATGGGAGAGATCCTTGGCATAACTCCATTGGCTTCAGTGGAATGACATCCATGTACACCAGCTGAAGACCTGGCCCATCAGTGGTTCTCAGAGGTGGCCTATGGGCCACGGGGTTCTGCAGAGCTGCATCCATCTCAGTAGTAAAGCATGCATGGACAAAACCAGTGTGGGTACAACTGGCCTAGGAAGGTTCAGCTCTCTCGTATTGCTTGCAGAGTTCCCTTGCATGCCTCTACCTGATTAGGAACTGAGATCAGTTGAGTCTTTTTCTCTGTTGTGTATTTCTTTGATGTAAATTCGGTCATGATTAAATTTGCTGATGACACCAGAATTGGAGGAGTATCAATCATAGTGGAGGCCAGAAGCAAACTGCAAAATGACCTGGTGAAACTAGGTCAATGGAGGGCTGCAATAGATGTGACAGTACTCATTTCTAGTGCATGTAAATTCCTCTGCCATAGATGCCGACTCCATGCGTGCTCCGTGGCTGGAGCACCCATGGAAAAAAAATAGTGGGTACTCAGCACCTATCGGCAGGCCCTGCCGATCAGCTCCTCTCCCTCCCTCCCGGCACCTCCCCCCTGCCGCTGAACAGCTGTTGGGACGGGGGCGTGAAGAGGCAGGGTGGAGGTGGGGCCTTGGGGAAAAGATAGAGTGGAGGCGGGGCCTGGGATGGAGCCGGGGGTCGAACCCCCCCCCCGAGGGAAATCAGAAAGTCAGTGCCTTTGTCCTCTGCCGAGAAAAAGGGGGGAAATAGAATGCATGATAGGTGGGGGAAGTAATCAAACAGCCAGACTGACTGCAGTAAAGCCGTTTGTTTCCGTATTATCTCCTCTATGCTCTCCTAATATATTTTTGTGTTTGTAAGTAAATGTAATGGCAACCCTGGCCAGGTCATCTGTGGGGTCTGGTTGAGCTAAAGGAGCAGGTCAGGGAGCTCAAGGGCAGTAGCAGACTCATAGACCTCTATACATGGTCCAGCCACCAGCAGGGGGAAAAAGAGCCCTGAGGCGTTAGCATGAGTACACAATCACTACGGATGCTGCAGGGAAGGGCCAGAGTGGGAGAAGTGGTCACTCCGAAGGAGTTGTCTTGTATGGACATGATTGAGAACTGTTGTGATTCCCCAACATCACGAGAGTCCTTTATTATGGAAAAAGAACAGGAGTACTTGTGGCACCTTAGAGACTAACAAATTTATTTGAGCATAAGCTTTCGTGGGCTACAGTCACTTCTTATGCTCAAATAAATTTGTTAGTCTCTAAGGTGCCACAAGTACTCCTGTTCTTTTTGCTGATACAGACTAACACGGCTGCTACTCTGAAACCTTTATTATGGAAAGCACCTCCCCTCCTTGGTCCACCCAAACGCAGATTTGTTAACCTTCTGGTCATGCGGCAAGTCCCAGCTCTTCTCCTGAGCACTGGAGGAGCGACATTTGTTGGGACTCTGCATTTGGTCTTAAGGAGGCTAGGTACTGAGTACGGGCAGTTTGTTACCTGTTGGAATAGATCAGGTGGGAGATTGTTAGCATGAATTATTGTTGGGGGGTGGCACAGCCCAGGATGGGGGTGTGACATTAAGAGTGTAATATAATATTTCATGAAAGGTGACAGGGCCAGAAAGAGTTAATTAACTCACAGAATAACCTGACCTAGGGATGAACCTTAAGAACTGGTTAGGAAGATAGGTAAATGAATAGAGCTTTGAAATGCAAGTCTGCATTGTTAGAGATCTCAAGGGTAGATGTTTGCTCAGGTCTTGTGATGTAAGCAAACAAGTCTTGTCTATTGCTATAACTTTAATTCAAAGATCAAAAAAGGAGTATTAACATTTATGATGATACTTGAGTGAAATAGTATTATTGTCTATATGTCTCTTTGAAGGTTGTAGTAACCTGTAGCTGAACTGTTTAATGGATAAATTACCCTGTGCTAATTGCCATGATGTTTAGAGGAAGGAGAATTAAGCCTATTGTTTTCTCAGGCCGAAAGGCTGCTGGAAATGTATAAGAACCCTGGGACATGATCATACATCATCTCAGATCTGCTTTGGGTTTCAAGAGGGGGGAACCTTAAGCCATAAGGATTGAGATCCCCAGTCTTTGACTGGAGCCACCCTGAATATGGACATTGGACTATAACCTATGGACTATTTCTAAAAGGACTTTTGGCAACTACAAGCTCACCTCTGCTATGTATCTGAACCTCAAGAATTGAATTCAAGTCTGTATGTATATTGATCTTTTAACCAACACTCTCTCTCTTTTCTTTTTTAATAAATTTTAGCTTAGTTAATAAGAATTGACTATAGCGTGTATTTTGGGTAAGATCTAAGTTATAATTGAACCTGGGTATGTGGCTGATCCTTTGGGATTGGAAGAACCTTTTCTTTTATATGATGAGATAAGATTCTCAGTAATCATCATCATATCTGACAGGTGTGTCTGGACGGAGGCCTGAGGCTGGGTACTTTAAGGGAACTGCGTTGTTTGGACTTCTGAGTAACCTGTATGGTAATATAGAAGTTGTTTTGTGCTGGCTTGGAAAATCTAAGTATTGGAATATCCACCAGTGTTTGGGGTTTGTCTGCCCCATTTTGTTTGCAGTTCACCCTAATTGAGTGACCTCAGCTGGCTCCCACGGGCAGCACCGTCACAGGGGGTTTGTGACTCTGATCTAGAATTGGGTGGAAAATTTTGGCAAAAACTGAAAATGTGGAGGAAGCCACCCTATACCCCCAATTGTGATTCTACCCCAGCTCTGCCCATCAACCCACAATGACATAGCTGTAATGTTAAGTCCTGGCCTCTTGGAGCCAGCTTGCACTGCTGAACAGTACATTACCTAGCTGGGCTGGAGATCCCCTCTGCTTGAGCCTGACATGCTTTGTCGATAGCAAAGGTAATAATGGTAACTTCGGCCCAAATCCTCAGCGGTATGAAGGTGCCTGACTCCCATTGACTACACCTAAATACCTTTGAGGACATAGGCCTCCATCCTCGGGGTTCTGGAGTGTTGCCCAAAGTTCAACAGAATTGAATGTGATGCAGCAGGCGCGTTAGAGAGCTTTTAAAACCGGGCATGAGGCACCTATACGCTTATCTGCCAAAGGGAAGGGACGGAGTTCACATGACCCCCGAGAATGTGACTCAGGCTCTTGCAGCTTTGGAGAGCAGTGTCTCTGTGACATTCCCCTGGTGTTATCTGGACCAGTGATCTGCTACCTCACTCCAATCCTCGACTCTGGGAGCCAGCCTTACCCTGCTCTGCTGTGAGAACCCCCACATTCGGGCTGTTCACACACAGCCGCTGGCATGTAAGCTGCTCCCAGCTATGTGAGTGAGCACTTTTGGCCAGCCGCTGCTTGGATTGTGTAACTGAATGACACTAGCCAATATCTCCGGTCCCAGACACAACCCTAGGAACCTCTGTCTTGCAGTGGCCAGTTATGCCTGCTGGACGTATTTTAAAGAATCCTTATTGAGGTTGCAGGAACAAACCATCCCGATATGTAGAAAGAATAGTAAATATGGCAGGCGACCACCTTGGCTTAACAGTGAAATCCTTGCTGATCTTAAACACAAAATGAAGCTTACAAGAAGTGGAAGATTGGACAAATGACCAGGGAGGAGTATAAAAATATTGCTCAGGAATGCAGGAGTGAAATCAGGAAGGCAAATCACACTTGGAGTTGCAGCTAGAAAGAGATGTTAAGAGTAACAAGAAGGGTTTCTTCAGGTATGTTAGCAACAAGAAGAAAGTCAAGGAAAGTGTGGGCCCCTTACTGAATGAGGGAGGCAACCTAGTGACCGAGGATGTGGAAAAAGCTAATGTGCTCAATGCTTTTTTTGCCTCTGTCTTCACAAACAAGGTCAGCTCCCAGACTGCTGCACTGGGCAGCACAGTATGGGGAGAAGGTGACCAGCCCTCTGTGGAGAAAGAAGTGGTTCAGGACTATTTAGAAAAACTGGATGAGCACAAGTCCATGGGGTCAGATGCACTGCATCCGAGGGTGCTAAAGGAGTTGGCGGATGTGATTGCAGAGCTATTGGCCATTATCTTTGAAAACTCATGGCGATCGGGGGAGGACCCGGATGACTGGAAAAAGGCTAATGTAGTGCCCATCTTTAAAAAAGGGAAGAAGGAGGATCCGGGGAACTACAGGCCAGTCAGCCTCACCTCAGTCCCTGGAAAAATCATGGAGCAGGTCCTCAAGGAATCAATTCTGAAGCACTTAGAGGAGAGGAAAGTGATCAGGAACAGTCAGCATGGATTCACCAAGGGCAAGTCATGCCTGACTAACCTAATTGCCTTCTATGAGGAGATAACTGGGTCTGTGGATGAGGGGAAAGCAGTGGATGTGTTATTCCTTGACTTTAGCAAAGCTTTTGATACGGTCTCCCACAGTATTCTTGCCGGCAAGTTAAAGAAGTATGGGCTGGATGAATGGACTATAAGGTGGATAGAAAGCTGGCTAGATCGTCGGGCTCAACGGGTAGTGATCAACGGCTCCATGTCTAGTTGGCAGCCGGTTTCAAGTGGAGTGCCCCAAGGGTCGGTCCTGGGGCCGGTTTTGTTCAATATCTTCATTAATGATCTGGAGGATGGCGTGGACTGCACTCTCAGCAAATTTGCAGATGACACTAAACTGGGAGGAGTGGTAGATACGCTGGAGGGTAGGGATAGGATACAGAGGGACCTAGACAAATTAGAGGATTGGGCCAAAAGAAACCTGATGAGGTTCAACAAGGACAAGTGCAGAGTCCTGCACTTAGGACGGAAGAATCCCATGCACTGTTACAGACTAGGGACCGAGTGGCTAGGCAGCAGTTCTGCAGAAAAGGACCTAGGGGTTACGGTGGACGAGAAGCTGGATATGAGTCAACAGTGTGCCCTTGTTGCCAAGAAGGCTAACGGCATTTTGGGCTGTATAAGTAGGGGCATTGCCAGCAGATCGAGGGACGTGATCGTTCCCCTCTATTCGACATTGGTGAGGCCTCACCTGGAGTACTGTGTCCAGTTTTGGGCCCCACACTACAAGAAGGATGTGGAAAAATTGGAAAGAGTCCAGCGGAGGGCAACAAAAATGATTAGGGGGCTGGAGCACATGAGTTATGAGGAGAGGCTGAGGGAACTGGGATTGTTTAGTCTGCAGAAGAGAAGAATGAGGGGGGATTTGATAGCTGCTTTCAACTACCTGAAAGGGGGTTCCAAAGAGGATGGATCTAGACTGTTCACAGTGGTACCAGATGACAGAACAAGGAGTAATGGTCTCAAGTTGCAGTGGGGGAGGTTTAGATTGGATATTAGGAAAAACTTATTCACTAGGAGGGTGGTGAAGCACTGGAATGGGTTACCTAGGGAGGTGGTGGAATCTCCTTCCTTAGAGGTTTTTAAGGTCAGGCTTGACAAAGCCCTGGCTGGGATGATTTAGTTGGGAATTGGTCCTGCTTTGAGCAGGGGGTTGGACTAGATGATCTCCTGAGTCCCTTCCAACCCTGATATTCTATGATTCTATGACACTGCAAACTTATGAGTTCGCCAATTTAACAAAGAAATTGATATGTACCAGGCTTGTTATCCCAAGGGGAGTCTCTGACAGGCTTCAAACCAAAGGCACTGCTTCAGGTAGAATAAAGTAACAGATTTATTAACTGGAAAGAGAGATTTTAAGTGATTATAAGTCAAAGCACAACTAGTCAGATTTGGTCAAATGAAATCAAAGCAAAACACATTCTAAGCTGATCTTAATACTTTCAGTGCCTTTTCAAACTTAGATGCTTCTCACCACAGGCTCGCTGGTTGCCCTTCAGCCAGTCTCTCCCCTTTGATCCCTGCTTCAGTCGCTTGGTGGTGGTGTCTGTAGATGGAGGCAGAAGAGAGAGAGAGAGAGAGAGCATGGCAAACGTCTCTCCCTTTTACCATGTTCTTTCTTCCCTCTTGGCTTTGCCCCCCCCGCCCCCCTCAGAGTCAGGTGAGCATTACCTCATCATAGTCCCAAACTGACCAAGAGAAGGGTGGTGACTCACTCGAGAGTCCAACAGATCCTTTGTTACTGCCTAGGCCAGTGTCCTTTGTTCCTGTGAGGCTGGGCAGGGTTTGTCCCATACATGCCCTGAGTGAGGTGTGAATTGCCCCTCTGATCCTGGAGAGTTTTGCCTGGGCTTGTTTTAAGCCATGAGGACACATTTTCAGCCTCATAACTATATACATGAAATTACAACCTATAACATTACCATAACAACAATGCTCAGTGCATCATGAGCCTTCCGGAGACACCCGACATGACAAACTTTGCATTGGATACCACACAAGCATATTATAAGGATGAACATGGGGGTGCAGGGTGTTCCCCCGAGGTACAGAGCATCACAGTCTCCCACAAGCAGGCTGTCTGCTGACACGGTCTCTTTAAAAAGTGCTGAGGAAAGACCCAGCCAAAAGGGACTGTCCTTCCCAGCACTCTGTACAGCTCTCCATGTAATTTCTATAGAATCGGATACAAATGGCCATATGGGGGAGTGATTAAAATAGACTCCTTCCTTCCTTCCTGGATGAAACATTGAACGTCACCAGCTTTGGGTCTGGGTGGATGCAGAAGCGACTAGCCCATGCTGAGAGCACTAGTCTTGCTGCCGTGACAACATAGGGCTTTTGTTGTGAGGTGAATGTCTCAGGAAGTCTCGTGGGCAGATTGGTCCAGATGATGTTGACGAGGTTGCTCGCCTTCTGGAAAGGGCCCCAGAGAGCTGCAGGAACTCCTCCCCCTTGCACAAGGGGGGCTAGGGTGCACCAGTTCCATCAGCACATCCTGAACCCACCTCCTGGTGGGTCAGGTGCCATACCTGCCCTGCCAAGCTCAGCCTGAGTCATGGGGGTCAGGCAGAACTTCAGTTTTTCCTTGTTGGCTGGGAGGCAGGGGTTTGCAGTCCATGAATGGGGTGTAGGCTCCCACAGCACTGTGTATCCAGTTCCTTGTGTCTGTGCCCTTGAATCCTTTCACATGCCCGCCATTGATGTGTGCCTGGAGGCTCTCTTCTTTCCCTTCTCCCACGTTTGTGCCTCCAGGCATGGAACCATCTCCCCAGAGTCTTTCCCACGCAACCTCCTCCTCCCTGCAAACACCTCCCTCTGCCATGTGGCTTGTAAGTGAGTTGATTACACAGACCCATCATGATGAGCAAATGCCTTACTGAGTGTCCGTGTGGTCATATTATTGCAGCCCCTTGCCCACCTCTATTCCTTCTGCTCTTCTTGTTTACCATGTTCACTTGTGTCATCTCTGACTTTAGCTCAGAAGCTGCTCGGAGCACGTCTTTATATCCTTCTGTAAAGTGAATCGCACATTTTTGGGTGCTGCGTATTATTCTAGTACTACGGTAGCACCTAGCAATCTCAATTGAGCCCCATTGCACTAGGCACAGTACAGAAAGGTAACAAAAAAGGTAGCCCCATCCCAGAGAGCTCTCAGTCTATACATCCAACAGGTGGATGGAGACAGTCAGAAGTGGGAGGTAACAATGAAACAGAGAGAGTGTAGCAGAAAAACAGAAATCCCAGCTGGCCCCTCGCCTAACCCCAATGCCAGATGCGGGTGACTTGTAGGCATCATGGAAGAGGCAGGTTTTATAGTATGAATGATTTGGTACCAGTTGGGTATTTTGTGATGGAAGGAGGTCAGAAAACCCCTTTAGATGTGAATCTTCTAGAGAGGGGATCAAACCAAATGGAGACAGGCCACATGCCATGGGAATTAATTCCATCCGGTGTGTTATAGTCCAGGATTTGCCACACTGCTGCGCCAGTGTAGCCTCCTGTCCTACCACTGTCGCCCTCTCCTGGAAGGAGAATGGAATGTAGGACTGTCATAAAGTGGTTGGCCCTTTTAAAGAGGTCAGGCCCAGCTCCACCTGTGACACAATTCAGTCCCATCCCCAGTGGTGAGAAGCAGAAAGGTCACATGACTTGTACTTGAACTAAGCCTTTTAGGGGAAGAGAAGAGCAGAGGAGCTCTCCCTAGAGGAATTTGTCCTCTCCAGGCTGGGGAGAAGGAGGAGCACTTCTGGAAGAATATGCTGAGAGCTTCTGCTCCGTAAAACAGCAGGAAGACAGACCAGACCCTCAGTGAGGGGTTTTTGTGGCTGTATGGACTGGACTGGTGTACCCCGGAAAGGTTTTTGTTAAACGACTCAGCTGGATGGCCAGGTCACTGGAGCAGCCAAACCAGGCTGAGAAGCCCTGAGAAAGGGAAGCAGAGGCAGAGCACCACAGAGCCACCCAGACCATGAAGGGGCTATTGGGATGCAGACACATGGCTACCAGGCCCCCTCTCTTTCATCTGGTGCTTACACACACATTTCTCTGGCCCGTGGTGTCCCATGCCTGTCCCTAGAAGTGCTGGCTGGATCCTTCAGCGGCGTGGAACCGGTGGCAGCTCTGCGTCAGTAGAGAGAGCTGGTTCTCCCCCAAGGATTCTAGCCTTCCTGGCCAGGCTGAAGCTGACCCTGCAGGCGGCTGCAGGGTGAGAGCTCCTTGTCTCTGGTCAGTGGTGCTGGTGTGGGAGCTTTCGTGACAAGAGAAGCAGTGAAGCCAGAGCCCTGCTGACAGGGAGGCTTTTATCAGCCACAAAACAAAGCAGCCATTGAAACCCGAATAGCAAATGAGTGGCTAATCCCCTCAGCTGGGCATGAGAGCTGTTTATTTTCAGCCTCCCATCAGACCTCAGCATGGCAGCTGTAGTGCGCAGGGCAGTGAGGGCTTCTCTAGCATTTGGGTGGGGATGGAGAGAGAGGAGGCCTAGTGTGGAAGGAATGATGTACGTGCAGGGAGGTCTTGGGCCTGATTAGCCTCTCAGTCACACCAGTTCTGGCCTGGTGGGACTCCACTGGGGAGTGCTTGGAGGATTGCTAGAGGGCTTGCCCATGGTTGCTCCCTGTGTGTGCTGTGTATGGATGTACAGAGTCAGCTCTGTTGCTGCACTGGCTGCAGGACCGTCTGCTCTGTGGTGCACTTGTAAGTTTCACTGTAGCTCTGTCAGGAGATGGTAATACCAGAGGATTTCTAGAGGGATGCTCCCCCAGTGTCCTTGAAAGTTGAGCTAACTGCATTCATGTGCCTCTCTGCACTGGCCTCACACGCATGCTTGCTGCCTCTGTTGGCAGAGAGGCAATTCAATAGGCTTGTTGCATTTCTCCATTAAAGCGGCTGTTTCATAGCTATTTTCAGTCTGTGTGCTTTTGCCGGTTTTGCCGGCATGTTAGCGGAATCAGGTAGAACCCCCATCGGCCAGCAAGATGCTCTGAAGCCTATCAAGTCCCATCTCTTTGAGTTTCTGCTTTAGATAATGAGGTAATGGGCTTGCTGGCCAATGTCACGTTCCATCCCATCCCAGATATTTTCATGAAGGGTATAGACTTGTTGTTTGGGCTTGTGTGTGAGATAAGAATTCCACTGGCAAGGGAATGATACATTATCGTAGCTGAAGTCAATCCTGAAGGAGCCTGGATCAGGGCTGCCCTGACAGTTTGCACATGTAGGATTTTTGAGAGAATATTGAACAAGATGCAGGCGGTCTGATCTCTCCCCTGATTTAGTTGCCCAAGAGGCCTCAGTCTTTGCTTCATGGTCAGCAGGTGGAAGCAGAGCGAATGCCCTCTGTCCTAGCCTGAGGCACAGGTGCTGTTTTACCAACTCGCCATGCGAGACGCCAGGTCAGTGGTCTGATGGTTTATATTGTTGTGTTGCAGTGGCCCTTCCTTGCTAAGTCAGCTCTGCATCTTGGGGCCCCTTGTTGTTGCAGGGAAAAGGTGCCTTGTCCCTTTCCATTGCCCATTCCCAACTTTTCTGGGAACCAAACCCCCTTTGCCAAATGAGTGTGTCCAAATCCCACAACAGAGTTTTCAGATCTTTTCCGTTTTCTCTCATGCACTTTCTCCATCCTTCTTCCAAGAGTCTTTCCTACAAAGAGAGTTTCCTCTTTCTCCAGTGGGGCAGGAGCCCAGGTGTGTACGGTGCCACCCTTTCCCCAAATGCTGTCAAACTGAAGGCTTCTCCTCTGGGTGTGAATGGGCGGCTCTGCCTGGAGAATACTCGTTGCTGCAGTAATCAAATAAGATTTTCTGTAGGGCAGCATCCTCTCTCAAAACCCCAAGGGGCCAGCTGCCTGCAGCCGGTATTAAAATTCCTGCAGATGAAAAGCAATAATTCCTTGGGGTGGGGAAGATTTCCATTTGGAGGACTGATCACAGCCTGGCTTCACAAATCACGAAATGTTTATCTTGTGTGTAATTGGTTAAGTACTACTGAGTGCAGCAAGATGGAGAGAGAGGTGGGATGGGAGGAAAGGAGAGAGACATTCTCTGTAATCAGTCTTCACCAAATTTCCAGCTTGCAGCTCTGCCCACTTGGCTTCCACTTCAGCAGCTTGGCTGCCCAACATCACTTCTTTGTTTGTCTTGAATTCTCCTCCCTCGCTCTGCTGCATCCCTCCCTCTGCGCTTCTGCTGACTCTGTCCTTTCCATTGTTTCTGGGAGGTGCTCTGTCCCTACCGTTCAATGGCCCCCATCAACTTTCTGAGCAGCTCTGAATCGCACTTACTCTGTGTTCCCACTTTGAAGAACAGAACAGCAGCTGATCTCTCCCTTCCTAGCTTCCCCTATGTATAACACATGATACACAAGCTTTGAGAGGAAAAGATAACTGCTTGCTTTCCAAAAGTACATTAACATTGTCTCTCCAGACATGGGTCTCATTGAGAGCGAGTGAGCTGCTGAATTGAAAGTTGGGGAATCCACCACGTTGTTCCCTTCGCGTCTTCCCTCAGGGTTATTTGCCCTATATGGGCAGAGAGTTCCCTCAAACCGCCTGTCACCGTGCCTCAGTGGGTTACAGCTGAGGATGCCAAATTTAGGACAAATTACTGAGAAATAGGGCAGACTCACCCAAACTGGTGGTTATTCTGTCATTAGATTATACTGAGCCAGTAACAAAGTGAACTTCTGTCTCACCACATTGGTTAATAAGTAGTCGAAGATGCAGTCTCCTTTGGCATCCCAGCCCTTGGCTCATCACTCAGACACTGGACTCCGTGATGAGTGGTTACTGAAAACCAATTTAATCAAATATAGGGTCCTTCTAATCCCAAGGGATCAGCCACATAGCCAGGTCAATATATAACTCAGATCCTACCGAATAATCACACTGATGCCAGTCCTTTAGTAACTAAAAACTAAAGTTGTGATAACAAAAGAAAAGACGAGAGTTACATACATACAAATAATTGCAAAGTCCTTAGATCAGGTTTGTAGCAGTGATGGTATAGACTGCTGTCTTGTGAAGTCTCTCTGGTAACTTCCAAAAGATTGGAAGATCTAGTCCATAATTCAAAATGCTCCTTTTAGTTGTAAATCCACAATCCAGAGAATCAGGGCAGGAAAGAGGCAAAATGGAGATCTCTCAGGGGTCTTTTATATACTCTGCCATGTGCCTGGAAATTTACTATCTCAAACAAAGCCCACAGCCCAGATGCCTGGAAAATTACTGGCCCAAAATGGAGTTCAGGGTCACATGAGCACATCACATGTCTTTACATGCTTTGATGTCTTGCAGAAGTAGCCATTGCCCATATTCTTTCTGAAGTGTCCACAGGAAAGGCTTACTGGGTGGGATGAGTTTCTTCTATGGCCCATTGTTACAGTGAAGTGTCCTTAATGGTCCATCAGCACATAGCTGTCTGGCTCTAATGTAAATTCTGTTCGGTGGGTGTTACCCTGGAATACAATACATATAAAAGGTGCCAGTGCAGAGCCAATATTCATAACTTCAGATACAAAGATGATACATTCATATAAACAGGATAATCCTATTTGACAGGTTGTAACTTTTCCACTGACACCTTACATGACATACTTTGTACAAGATTTGTTGTAATATCAATGATGTAAATGGTCATATTCAATCATACAGCATCACACTGCTGTTTCCACTAGTCTCCTTGAATCCAGTCAGAGTGAGGCCACCATCCCAGGCCACCAAAGAAGCCAGACTGAGCCATGGCTTTCCCCTTGCTAACATGTTTTCCCAGATCACTTCCAGCCATGAGCAGCGGGTATAATAGGTCAGGGAAGGCTCTGTCTTCCCTATCTGCAGCCACTGCTGTGGGATGCTGGGCTGGGGCTAGCCCAGGGCTCCACGGGTGGGGGGTGGCGGCTTGGGGTTCTGGCTGTGGGGGGCAGAACCTCATGCAGAAGGGACAGGGCTGCGGGGCTAGCCTCCCCGAAGGGGGATTCCTCCCACCGCCTATGCTCCCAGCTTGTATCTGCTGCCTGCCTGCCTGTACTGCAGGTGTCCCCAGCACAACCCTTCCTTCAGTCCAAGGGGAAAATGTTTGTGACAAGCTTTAATTTGGTTTTAATTGTTTTTTGTCAAAATGCAAATTTTTGAAATATCAGATTATTTTCTTTTTCTCCCTTTTTTTCCCCTTGTTATCTTTTGCCACTGAATGCTTTGGCCATTTCACGTGTTCTCACAATGTCTTTGCTTCTGGAAATCAAGATGAGTGGTAACTAATGGAGGGGTAGGTTGGTTTTTTTTCCTTTTCCTTTTTTCCCTTTCCACCATGGCGTAACTTTTCAGAACACCCTCTGCTTTGGAAAAGCTACTGAGCAGCAAAAGGAAAATGAACCTTTGCAGCTGCCACTTCGTGACCTTTCCAAAGCAGAGGGCCTTCTGAAAAGCTACACCATGGCAAAAAGGAAGAGAGGGAAATGAAAAAGTGGAAAAAGAAAAGGGGTTAAACCCCTTCCCCCCCAAGCCCTGGACATAATTCGTTTTACTCTGCTCAGTGGCAAAGAAGAAAAAGGAGAGAGAGAGGGAGGAAAAAAATGAAAAATTTTGAAATTAAAAATATATTTTGTGAAAAGGGTCTGAAAAAATGAGAAGTTGCTGCCTTTAGAACCCTGTGAAATGGAAACAGGTTCAGAATGTCACAATTTTTGTGTGACAGGGTGGGTGAGGTATTTTCTTTTACTGGATAAAATAAGAGAGTACCTCACCCACCTTCTCTCTCTAATATCCTGGGACCAACCTGGCTACAGCCACACTGCACACCCCATTTTTGTGTGACACTGCTTTTCCATTTTATGACCAGCTCCACTATCTGAGACTGGAAGAACCCATCTGGAATGCAGAAGAGTTGCAATCACTTGGCTTCCCTTCACCTGCCTTTGCCCATGCACTGTCCCAGGCTACCTCCAGGCCCTTCAGCTTTCCTGAAGCCTGTTCGAATAGTTTTGGAGGGGACTATGCTGACTCGTGCACCTGATCCAATTGAAACTTCACTGGCCATGCATCTCCCCAGCGATAACATCTGTGAGCACATAGGCCAGCTGGGCTGCTGTAGCTGACCATAGGGACTGAGGGGGGGAAGGGACCTCATGGGTCATTGAGTCCAGGCCCCTGCTATCACAGGCGGCCCCCTCATGTAATCCCCTTCATTACTTTACCAAGCTCCATCTTTCAACTAATGAGTTTGTTCTTCCCCCCCCCCCCTCCCCGGGAAGCAGTGCCAGAACCTCAGCACTCTGATGGTTAGGAGCTGCCTTCTGATTTCCAGCCTATGTTTATTCATGGCCCATTGTGCTCACTGGAATCATTGTTTGACTGCTGGCTTCCTCCGAGGCACCTTCTGTGCTGCATTGTGGCTACTCATTCACCCCATGGCCACCTTTGGGTTTGCTGAGTGTGACATCACGACCTCTGGTTTTTATGTGTGTGACATTTGTCCTGACCACTCCCCAGGTCTGTGCATTTTCCCTGCCTTTGCCGCAGGCCCTCTGTGTTCACTACATTTGTGCAAAACTCCCATTGACTTCACTGGGGCCAGGATTTCACCCTAGATCTTTATTCGTTGGTTGCCTGAAGCATGGCGAGGCTTTGCTACGCCATGCACTTCCTCCGTCTTAATCACTGATGTTAGCTGGGCTTTAGCCATTTTACATGTTCTCATGGTGTCAATTGTTCATCAGAGTCAAGGGTAGCACTCTGATTTATCAGCTTTCTGCAGACTGTGGATGTATTAGTCCCAAATCATGGTGTCCTGAATCATTTCATCCCTGTTGGCAAATGTACGGCAATTCGCACTCTGTCACAAACTGCCCTGTCTGTTCATTTGTGATCATTCAAAGGCCAGAAAATGCAAAAGTGAAAGTTACCATGGCAACCTGAACATATCCATTTCAGGAGGCACTCAGCTACTGTCATGCTGAAGGTATAGAAGTACTTGGATAAACTAAACAGGGTCGATTGGACATGTGGGATGTTTTGCATTGCTAAGGACAGTGAGTTAAATTGAACTTTAATATACAGAAGGCCCAGTTCTGCCTTCAGATATGCATGTGCAGTACCTGTCACTCTTGTATCTGAGGGCAGAATTGGGCCCTACAGTGAATGTGCAATGTGGGCAAGTTTCGATGGTTACAAAGACCCAACAATTTGCATTTCCTGGCCAGTAATCTGTTGAGCTGTGCAGATTTACAGCAGCTGAAAATCAAGCCCCTTGACCTGGGAGAGCTTAAACCTGTAACCTTAACATTGCATTGACTCCAGCTTTGATGTGTGAGGTATGTATCCCTTGAGAAGGCCTGATGAAGTCACTGGGACCTAAGCACATGCTTAAAGTTTGTACATAGTTAGAGATACAGAAATACCCAGACTGAATGTTAGACCTCCCAAATGAACACACAGGCGTTGTGGGTTTATATCTTGGATTTCACCAAGGATACACATTTTAGCTGTTCCTTAGACTAGCTCCACTTATTACTCCTGGGGGAATTCTGTGCCACTGTGTGCACACACAGAATTCATGTCCACTGCATATTTTTTTGCTTCCCTGCAGAAAAATGACTTTTGGACAGGGAAGCAAAGAGAAACTGCAAAAGTGGTCATACGCCCTTCCCCAGCAGCACAGGCATGTTGTTTTGGGTGCCCGAAGCAGCCGGCAGAGAAGTAAATCACTGGGGGGGAGGGGCTGTGGACGCACAGGCTGGTGACTGCTACCCTGTGCTGGGTTCAGCTGCTAGTCCCAGCTGGGCTGGGTTTGGAGGAGGAGGATGGGACTTCCTCTTCCCCTGCAAAGATGGCTGGGTCTGGGTCAGACCCACCCTTGGAAACCTCCCCCAGTTGCAGGAAGCTCTGCACCCCCCCCACTTCCTGCCCCCATTGAGCCTCAACTGCAGGGGGAGAGGTCACTGTGCGGGGAACTGCTCCCCTGTCCACCCAACCTCCGTGCATCTGGACCTCCCACACACCCAGATCCCTCCACCAAGCCTCAGCCCCTGAAACTGGAGCTCCCTTGCACCCCCTCCTGCTGAGCTCCCCTGCACTTGGACTCACCCCTCGGCCGAGTACCACCTCCCCTGCATTCAGACCCCCACTGAGCCCCTCCCCCCTGCATCTGGGTCCCCAGTCCTGCACCTAGATTACACCCTGATGAGCACCCCCCCTGCACCTGGAGCACCCCAATGAGCCCCAACCAGCTCCACCTGGACCTCCACCCCGCCAAGCCCCACTCCTTCAGCACCTGGACCCCCCAGACCCCAAAACCAGAGGCCCCCCTGCTGAGCCCCAACCACCTTCATGTGGACTCCCCTGCAGAGTCCCATTCCTTCTGCACCTGGAACCCCCCCATCAAGCCCCTGTGCATCCAGGTCTCCCCCACACCTGGACCCCCCACCGAGCTGCCTGCACCCAGATTGCCCCAGAAAGAACCCTCTCACCCCACAACCTGGATCCCCCCCCCACACATTAACCCCCCACCCGCCCAAACACACACACTTGGATCCTGCCAGGCTGAGTCTGCTTGCCCCACACCTGGATTGGAGGCCAGGACTGGGCGTGCGTTCACTGCCGAGTCCGTGTGCTGGGGTGGGGGAGAAGGGAGGGCTGCAGGGTGATCTCCCACCTCCGTGCAGCCAGTGGCCTGTACTCTCCATTGCCGTGCTGGAGCCTCCACATTTATTTATTGAGAAATAAAATACAGTAGAACCTCAGAGTTATGAACTGGCCAGTCAACTGCATACCTCATTTGGAACCGGAATTACGCAATCAGGCAGCAGAAGAGACCAAAAAAAAAAGAAAAAATGCAAATACAGTACTGTGTTAAACGTAAACTACTAAAAATAAAGGGAAAGCAGCATTTTTCTTCTGCATAGTAAAGTTTCAAAGCTGTATTAAGTCAATGTTCAGTTGTAAAGTTTTGAAAGAACAACCCTAACGTTTTGTTCAGTTACGAACAACCTCCATTCCTGAGGTATTTGTAACTCTGAGGTTTTACTGTATGCAGAATTTTAAAATATCGTGCACAGAATTTTTATTTTTTTGGCACAGAATTCCCTCAGGAGTAAATTCATGAGAGGCTTGTGGCCTGATTGATATATGATGTGTAGCTGCTATGGAGATATTACTTCTGACCCCTTTTTGCCATGAGAGCAGCTTCTTGTTTATTAATTAACACCAAATCCTTCCACAATGTATGAGAGGCTGACTGAGTAATGCTTCCTATCAACACGCCCCGACCTGCACACACTGTATGGAAAAGCCTGCAACTTCCATGTCCTCGCCCCCAACCTCTTGTTCTCTTTGCCATTTGGGGGGAAAATGGACATCAAATAAATTCAGGGCTTGTTTTTTAATTACTACACTAATATATTCCTGCCAGCAAGTGAATTTCGACCCTTATTCAGCAGAGTCTTAAAGCACGCCTGGAGCAAACGCCATCCGTTTCAGCAAAGCCCTTAAGTAGATATTTAATTTCAAGTCCCACTGAGACTACCCAACTGCTTAACGTTAAGCACATGCCTAAGTGCTGTTCTGAGCCAGGCTCCTAGTGCAGACCAGTGGCAATGGGAAGGTAAGGAGAAGGGCAGACACCAGTGCAGGCTTGCTCAGGTGCCATCTACATCTTGTGTGCTGGGCTCCCAGTATCCTGTCTGTCTGCATCACAGCTCAGAGTCACAGGGAGCCTCTGACCTCCATCTGGATTTGACTGGCCGGCTTGAGGACTCACTTGGAGGCCTTGGGGAGGAAGGGCAGGGTGGCAGCATATTCCAGGTCAGTTGGGAGGCAGTCTTTGAGGCGAATGTCAGCCTGCTGTCAGTTTCACTGGCTGGTGGCAGGGGGTTACAGAAGCCAGGACAAACGACCAGTTTTTGCAAAGCCACCAGAGATACAGGGACATTTGCAGCTTTCAGGGACATACTGTCACCCTAAACCAGGGGGACCCTCAGCCCAAGGCCACCCCGAAATAATATTTAGAAGTGGTTTTGAGCATCTGAAAAATCCCCCTCCCCTAAAAGCCCAAGGAAGCAGGTTTGACCAACATTGTACTGACTCTTTTCACAGCAGGGCAGGGAAGCAGAGGGGCCAGAAATACTGCATTCTGACTTCCTTTCTGCAGAGCCCTTGTGGGGACTCATCTCTGAAGAAGGACTGGAAGGGGTGCCACCAAAGGGAAGGGGGTGCTCCTCCCCCTCTGGTCTCTATTGCTTGCTCACTGGTCTGTCTGGAAAGAGCCCGGCAGGAGTCTGTGCTGGGCATCATCTGCATGCAGCAAAGAATTGTTGGTAATTAGTACTGCATGTATCAAATCTGCTATCTCCTGCTGCTTAAATCAGTGAAAGCTGGCGGCTCTTACGGCAACACAGCTGAGACTCTTGGATGACATTTCTGGGGACATAATAAATTGGAGTGTTTTTTCTAACTCTGCGCTCCCCTCTTATGAATCCTGCAGGCTCATCTGTTTCCATAGCTCTGTCTCCATGGATATCCTCTCTCTCTTAGCCCCTTTTAGACTGTGTATGCCACTGGTGCTAGTGGATCTGTGACTCCCACTGGTAAAGCTGATGAAGTTGGTAAGCCCAAGGTGAATCCTGGCTCAGGCAGCAAGGAGGTTAAAGGAGTCATATGAAACTCTGGCCTGGGGATTCAGTCCGTTGCTGCTTTAGGGACAGAATGGCTAGAGCGAGGGCAGATTTCAGAGAAGGGTCATTCATAGACATAGGCAATAGGGACTTGATCCAAAGCCCATTGGAGTCAATGGGAGCCTTTCCGTTGACTTAACTGGACTTTTTCCTCACCCCACTGGATATTGCAGTTCATAGTAAATAGGTTTTACCCTTGAAACCTGGGCCAGTCTCCTCTGTTGGAGTCTTCAGAGTGTCCTTGTTGCTTGCAGCATTGGTGGGGGAAGGAGAAAAGGCCAAGCATGGGGCCACTGTGTTCTGTTTTATGCCCTTAGTCCATGTACTTGGAGAACACAAGTCCAGGCATGTCTGGTGGGCATTGCTGAGTCCCAAGGTGAAGCAATACCCAGGTGTGTCTCCTGTGAGTGAGTCATTGAATTGTAATGCCTCTGCTGGACAATGGCTGGTGATGTCTGTTCAACACCCATCTGGGTGTTGGTTACCTCCAGGGTGGATAAAAATCAATTATTATTATTTTTTAAATCAAAAAGACCAGATTTTTTTTTATTTAAATCAGAATTTTTGATAAAAATGCTTTTTGAGGAAAAAACCTATCTAAAGATACATTATAGCTCAAAGATAATTTATCATGGAATAAGGATTATAAATTCTAATTCTATAGTATGAGACAATGGAGTCATGTAATGTTTAAGAAAAGTTTTGTAAATGAGTTCCAATAGTTCATGGATTAGGGACCCAATTTTATGAGGTTCCAAGGGCTTCTGTATAGATTATTTAGGTTAATCTTTCTATCTACCCAATGGGACTCAGTGCTCAGTCTAGAACAGTGGTTCTTAACCTTTACTGCAGCCTGCACCCCTTTGGTTCTCAAAAATATGTTCTCGCACCCCTTATCAAAAATCATTGAGGTAGGTCAGTTCTTTAAACCTAGATATATCATAACTATAGAATGAAAGAGATATAATTATATATTTATTTTAATTTCACAGTTAAAATTTAAGGCAGTAATCGTAAAAAAATGTGTAATGTTAATAAATACATAGGTTTGATGAAACAAAGTAGTTGTACTTATGTGCCTGTGCTTAATTTGTGTTTTTGATGATTTACCTTCTAAAAAAATCTGGCATGTCTTGCACCCCCAGAATGGGCATCTCGCACCCCCAGGGTGTGCATGCACCCCAGGTTAAGAACCACTGATCTAGAAGATATCATCAGAGATGCTTAGTTTTGCAGTTCTCAAACTGTGGATTTGTGTCTCCAGAGATAACATGCTTGTTAACAGCAAAAATGTTTTTAAATAAATAAATAAATAAATAATATATAGAGGTGAGAAATAACAGACCTCAACCCTATTGTCCCTCTGCAAATTTGTGTACACAGAGACAATCCCTTACCTCTCTCTAAAAGTGCAAAGTTTCAAAAAGTTCAATGAATAGAAGATTGTTTGGGTGGAATAGATCTGGACAAGGAGAAGTCTGGAGATAAATGTGAGAAGGGAGGGACAGGCAGTAGAAACAAAAGTGAAACTGTTTGAGCAGCATATTCCAGAAGTCTTGAGGTCTTTCTGAGTGTAGCCTTCATTGATTGGAGATCTGTTATACCATTCTTTCACTAGAAGGGAAAACCTATAATGGCAGCAGGCCGTAAAAGAGACCAAGTTTGGGAATATTTTAATGAAGTTCCTCTACCTGTGGTAAGACAGGCATGCGTGCAAAATGCAAACAGTGCAACAAAGAAATGCAAGGCCTGGTTGCCCGAATGAAACAACATCACAAGAAGTTGTTCCTTCTCAGGAGGAAGCTGCGTTGAAGATGATGAAAGCAACATGTCTGAACACGCAGGATCTTCAGGTTGGTCAACTTTTTTATTTCATACTTCTTTCTTAAGGACTGCCTGTCTTCCTTCTGGACTATTCTTGAATTCTCATGTTTGAGGAAAAAATATAGTTGTTACTCTATGGTACTATCATTTTAGATGCAGTTGTGATAAAAAATAAATAGCTAAAATAGGCAGATCTTCCTTTTACAATTTCACCTTGAAAGTAGTACTGAGTGTCGGTGAATGCAATGAGTAATACTAAATGAGCAGTATGGTAATAATAATTAAATAACTGCATTGACTTATTTTGTTTAGGAGAATCCATCCTCAACATACAGGATTCTGAAGACTATCCACCTTCAAGATCACCACCATTTTCTATAGTTTCAGAGTTATCGGCCAATGATAGTGTTTCAGTCACATCATGTATGTCACATAGCCACAGTATATCACCTGTAGAAAAAGAAAAAAAAATCTCTATCGTCCAGAAACAACCATAGATAAGTTTGTGATAAGAACCAGCAGATTACAAAAAGAGGTAATTGATGAAAAACTTGCCCGGTTTGTTTATGCAACAAACTCTCCTTTCCGTATGATTGAGAACCTACACTTCATTAACATGGTTCAGTCATTAAGACCAGGATACAGTCCACTCAACAGAGCAGATGTCACAGTCAAATTGCTGGATAAAGTGTATGAAAGAGAAATTGAGCAGTGTGCAAAAGGTCTAGAGGGTGAAATTGTTAACCTGAGCGTTGATGGGTAGAGTAATGTCCACAATAATCCTGTTGTACGTGCTTGTGTGACAACAGAAGAAGGGAATGTCTTCCTTACAGAAACAATTGATACATCAGGAACTGCACAGACAGCAGAATACTTACAAGAAGTAGCAGTAAAAGCTATCACAAACTGAAAAAAAATTAAAATGTCTAATACGCAGCTTGGTCACAGACAATGCTGCAAATGTATCCAAGATGAGAAGATATTTAGAAGAGAATGAAGAGAGTCCCAAGCTAATAACATACGGTTGCAGTGCTCATTTGATGCACCTCTTAGCCAAAGACTTCAGTGTTCTAGAAATAAAGGCTAATGTTGTTGAAATTGCAAAATACTTCCGTAACAACCACTTTGCAGCAGCTGCTCTGAAAAAAGTGGGAGGAACCAAGCTAACTCTCCCACAAGACGTGCGATGGAACTCAGTAGTGGACTGTTTTGAGCACTATATCAAGAACTGGCCTAATCTGGTGACAGTTTGTGAACAAAATCGTGAAAAAAAATAGTTGGCACTGTCACAGCCAAAGTTCTCAACATTGGGCTTAAGAGAAATGTTGAACAGATGCTGAGTACCCTGAAGCCTATTTCTGTAGCCTTGAACAAAATGCAGGGAAATAGTTGTTTTATCGCTGACGCTGTTGAAATGTGAAAGGAACTGAGTGAGATCTTAAAAAGATAAATATGCAATGACAGAGAGTTAAATTACAAGCCTTAAAAAATGAATGGGACAAGCACTATCTCCAGCTAATTTTCTTGCAAATACTCTCAATACTCGGTACCAGGGTCAAACCTTAACTGCTGGAGAAGAGGAGTTGGCTATGACATGGACATCCAGCAATCATCCCTCCATAATGCCAACTATAATAAACTTCAGAGCTAAGGGTGAACCATTCAAGAAATATATGTTTGCTGGTGATGTTTTAAAGAAAGTCACACCAGTGAACTGGTGGAAGTCACTTAAGCACTTGGATTCAGAGACTGTTGAAGTGATAATCTCACTTTTAACAGCAATAGCTTCTTCTGCCAGTGTAGAAAGAATATTTTCTTCCTTTGGACTAATTCATCTCAAATTGAGAAATTGTTTGGGACCTGAAAAAGCAGGAAAGCTTGTTTTTCTTTTCCAGATTATGAACAAACAGGAAAATGAAGGTGAAGACGACTGAGTTAGCTACAGAAGCCAATATTTTAAGTTTCTCATGTTGAGCTGGCTGACATAGTCGATTTAATTATTTTTTTTAAAATTTCATTTAACTATTTTAGTTAAAAACAATTGTAATAAAAACAAACCTGATTTTAAAAAAACTTGAATGTTTAACTAAATTCAAAAATTCATATGCTTGTTTTGATAAAATATTATGTTTGCTGTTGAAGAAAAAAAATCCAGAATACATAACGTTGTTGTTTTAGTTAAATAAAACAATTTAAATGTCTGTCTGGTGATGTTCCTCTCCTAATACAGCATGTCAGGAAAATCCTCCAAATATTGATTAACCTGTTGAATTGGAGATATTTATGAAGTCATTGGGAGGTGGATTGGAATATCAAGCGGAGTGCCCCACGGGTCTGTCCTGGGGCTGGTTTTGTTCAACATCTTCATTAATGATCTGGACGATGGGATAGATTGCACCCTCAGCAAGTTTGCAGATGACACTAAGCTGCGGGGAGAGGTGGTTACGCTGGAGGGTAGGGATAGGGTCCAGAGTGAACTAAACAAATTGGAGGATTGGTCTAAAAAAATCTGATGAA
The DNA here is from genome assembly GCA_003942145.1 of Platysternon megacephalum. Lineage (NCBI taxonomy): Eukaryota > Metazoa > Chordata > Testudines > Platysternidae > Platysternon > Platysternon megacephalum. The sequence goes on along the minus strand of QXTE01000149.1, from coordinate 1,580,260 downwards.
GTTGAACAAGGACAAGTGCAGAGTCCTGCACTTAGGACGGAAGAATCCCAGGCACTGCTACAGGCTGGGGACTGAATGGCTAAGCGGCAGTTCTGCAGAAAAGGACCTGGGGATTACAGTGGACGAGAAGCTGGATATGAGTCAACAGCATGCCCTTCTTGCCAAGAAGGCTAACGGCACGTTGGGCTGCATTAGTAGGAGCATTGCCAGCAGATCGAGGGAAGTGATTATTCCCCTCTATTGGGCACTGGTGAGGCCACATCTGGAGTCCAGTTTTGCATCCAGTTTTGGTCCCTCCACTACAGAAAGGATGTGGACAAATTGGCGAGAGTCCAGCAGAGGGCAACAAAAATGATTAGGGGGCTGGGGCACATGACTTACGAGGAGCGGCTGAGGGAACTGGGCTTATTTAGTCTGCAGAAGAGAAGAGTGAGGGGGGATTTGATAGCAGCCTTCAACTATCTGAAGGGGGCGGGGTTCCAAAGAGGATGGAGCTAGGCTGCTCCCAGTGGTGGCAGATGATAGAACAAGAAGCAATGGTCTCAAGTTGCAGTGGGTTAGGTCTAGGCTGATATTAGGAAAAACTATTTCACTAGGAGGGTTGTGAAGCACTGGAATGGGTTACCTAGGAAAGTGGTGGAATCTCCATCTTTAGAGGTTTTTAGGGTCCGGCTTGACAAAGCCCTGGCTGGGATGATTTAGTTGGTGTTGGTCCTGCTTTGAGTAGGGGGTTGGACTAGATGGCCTCCTGAGGTCTCTTCCAACCCTGATATTCTATGATTCTAACACCTGGATAAGTAATAGTAGGCACTGCCAGCCTGTAGACATCAGGCTTGATTTACAAAGGAGCCTAAGGTAGTTAGGTGTGCAGATCCATGGGAATTGGCCACCTAACTCCCTGTGAAAATCTTCTTTGAAAATCCCAGACTAAAGTCTGATCCTGGAAGCACTCAACACACACAACCCCTGCTTGGTGTCAGATACACATCCCAGAACAGGGCTTGAAATGACACTTGCCTTGGTTAATGTGTGGAGTCAGTGGGAGTCCTGGGCATTGAGTGCTTCTCCAGATCAGAAAAATTGTGTGACAAGGTCCCTCACCAAAGGCTCCTACGTAAATTAAGCTGTCATGGGATAAAAGGGAAGGTCCTTTCATGGATTGAGAACTGGTTAAAGGACAGGGAACAAAGGGTAGGAATTAATGGTAAATTCTCAGAATGGAGAGGGGTAACTAGTGGTGTTCCCCAAGGGTCAGTCCTAGGACCAATCCTATTCAATTTATTCATAAATGATCTGGAGAAAGGGGTAAACAGTGAGGTGGCAAAGTTTGCAGATGATACTAAACTACTCAAGATAGTTAAGACCAAAGCAGATTGTGAAGAACTTCAAAAAGATCTCACAAAACTAAGTGATTGGGCAACAAAATGGCAAATGAAATTTAATGTGGATAAATGTAAAGTAATGCACATTGGAAAAAATAACCCCAACTATACATACAACATGATGGGGGCTAATTTAGCTACAACGAGTCAGGAAAAAGATCTTGGCGTCATTGTGGATAGTTCTCTAAAGATGTCCACGCAGTGTGCAGAGGCGGTCAAAAAAGCAAACAGGATGTTAGGAATCATTAAAAAGGGGATAGAGAATAAGACAGAGAATATATTATTGCCCTTATATAAATCCATGGTACGCCCACATCTCGAATACTGTGTACAGATGTGGTCTCCTCACCTCAAAAAGGATATTCTAGCACTAGAAAAGGTTCAGAAAAGGGCAACTAAAATGATTAGGGGTTTAGAGAGGGTCCCATACGAGGAGAGATTAGAGAGGCTGGGACTCTTCGGCTTGGAAAAGAGAAGACTAAGGGGGGACATGATAGAGGTATATAAAATCATGAGTGATGTTGAGAAAGTGGATAAGGAAAAGTTATTTACTTATTCCCATAATACAAGAACTAGGGGTCACCAAATGAAATTAATAGGCAGCAGGTTTAAAACAAATAAAAGGAAGTTCTTCTTCACGCAGCGCACAGTCAACTTGTGGAACTCCTTACCTGAGGAGGTTGTGAAGGCTAGGACTATAACAATGTTTAAAAGGGGACTGGATAAATTCATGGTGGCTAAGTCCATAAATGGCTATTAGCCAGGATGGGTAAGAATGGTGTCCCTAGCCTCTGTTCGTCAGAGGATGGAGATGGATGGCAGGAGAGAGATCACTTGATCATTGCCTGTTAGGTTCACTCCCTCTGGGGCACCTGGCATTGGCCACTGTCGGTAGACAGATACTGGGCTAGATGGACCTTTGGTCTGACCCAGTACGGCCTTTCTTATGTTCTTATGTTATGTGTGATTTCACTGCTACAGACCAGGCCTGAAGCGAGGCACAAGATCAAGAATGTGCGCACCACAGGATGTGCTGCCAGCTGCCTGGCTTCTGTGTGCAGGGGACATGGCCATCCAAACTGAAGAGCTTGTGTTCTAAATACAGGGCACTTTGGAATGATCTCAGTGATTATTGGAGCCCAAGGGCGATGGCGAGTGGGTGAAGGACAGATACACTGTTGGCATTAGCCAGTGGGTTTTCAGTGTGGTGTCACCATTGTGCTGGTTTGCCATGGGCCAGGTTGTTGCTGGAGCTCAAGAAGTGGGGAGCAGGGTGAGAGGAGGTGCTAGCTACAGTGTGTCTGGAACACAGGCCTGTTGCTTGTGGGGTGCTGGCTTGCTGAACTGGATCAAAGTGACGGTGCAGAGGTGTCCCTCTTCCCGCCTCTGCATCCAATCTGGGGCAGCTGCTGGGTCTATGCTCTGGCTAGGAATGACTCCCTGCAATTCCCCTGGGACTCCGGCACGGCACCTGTGCTCTCCCTGCAATGCTCCTGGGGGTGTCACGGGCACAATCCAGCCTTCTCTTCATTTCCCATTCCTCCCTGTCTTTATCAGGGCCATTGTCACCTCTTTCCTGTGCGGCTCTTTGTGTGGTGTGTGTACCCTCCTTCTCCTCACTATCCTTTTGCTCTGTGATCTGATGAGCCAACCCTATCTAACACAATGAAGCCAGCTGAACCCCTCTGATCTGCTTGGCACGTGAGCTGCCTGTATCTCCTGCTCTGCACTGGGCTTCTTCTGGGAGGACATTTGAAAGTTGCCTAAACTTGCTGAGTAACTGATCTTGTGGTCGTTCGGCGTGTGCTCGCTACTGACTTGTCTCTCCGAGCTCATGTGATTCTTAAGATCTAACAGACATTTGTGTGTGTGGCGGTGGGATGGAAAAATAAATGATGCATTTTCTGTGGAAAAGTCCTTTTCAGCTGGGGGGAGGGGAAGGTACATTCCTGTTTTTCCTGCAGTTCAACACAATGTGTTAATCTCATGGGGCCCTGCTAGCGGTGGCAGTAGGAGAGCTCAGCTGTGGAGTCCCATGGTGATCCATCCTCTCCCCTGCCTGGTTCAGCCTCTCTAGGTAGCCCCTAGGGGAGAGTGAGAGACAGCTAAACTGCACTAAACTGGACTAAACTGCCAGCAGGGCATCCCCTCCGGATCAGACACTGACAGCACCACCGCCCAGGGGTCTGCCTGAGCTCAGCAGGTGGCTGAAGCCGAAGAGTGGGCTGATTGAGGGAGGAGCACTNTTCCCCCCCCCCCCCCCCCCCCCCGCATAACCACTAAGTCATTCTGTGGCTTGGGTATCCACCTGGATTCCTCTTTGCTTCTGGGTACCCCAACAGCCCCAGCAGCAAAATCCAGCCTACCCTAGCTGCAGCTGGCAGGGAGACTTCTGCTTCCTCCTCCTGCCAGATGCAGAACTGGCCTTGGTGATCCATGCAGTCACCCCCTCTGAGCCTGGTGACTGGGGTCCTCCATGCCTAGGTGTGCAACCGCTGACCTCAGAATAACTGCAGCTGGTTGGGGACACAGCCGAGTGTGTGCTCAGTGATGCAGGCTTTGCTCCAGGGCTCCACCACACACTCTGCAGTGGTTTGCCACTGAATAGCAGGTCAAACTCCTCTTGAGAGCCCTCCATGGCCGTGGGCCAAGTGGCTCGAAGGACTACCCCACCCTGTGTAATGATGACCCTCCATGACAGCCTCGCTCTGCCCAGCCAATAGCCCTGCCAGCCTCCAGAGGGAAACCCCATGTGCACACACAGCAGGCCTTGCTCGAGGGCAGGCCAGGAATCTCCATGTGGCTACGAAGCTCACTTCCCAGAGAGATCAGGATGGCCACAGACCACACTAACTTTGGAGCTATCTGTAACACGCACTTCTTCAACCAGCATTCCCATGTTTCTACCTCTTTGGGGGGTGGCAGATTTTTGCTTAAAATATTTTTTTTTATATAAATACCCTTGCTGATTGCAGGCAAAACAGAGGAATTACCCCCATATTTTTGGTGTTTGTTTTATAGGCAGGCCAGGTTTTAATGGCTTCTATCTTTATTAGTTAGGTAATTTGCATTAACACAAACACTTTCTGGCTTGCTTTTGGATTCAAAGCCATTAGCAGCTCAGAGACTCTGTCTTAAAAGGGACACAATCAACTTTCACCAGAGTTCTGATTACTTTTAACTTTTAACTTTTGCTTTTCAAACACACAGTGATTTAGAAAGGAAAACACAACCTTTTATGGCTCCCTTTGGAGCCCTTACAGGATTTTAATTAAGTATCATGGTAGGTTTGCATTTTTTTTACCTTTTTTATAATATACACCGCACATATACTGGGGAAAATGCACATTCCTTTTACATTGCTTTGTTTTTACATAGCTGTATATAGATTACATCCCCTTTATACATTTTGGGCTGTTAAGTTCCAATAGAACCCCCTTATGTTCTTTTAGAAAATTTGAGTACTAAATTGTCCATAGTCAAATGATTTCCATTAGATAGCTTTTTTGCCTGGATTATTTACAGACATTCCTTTGGAAAAGGGCCCATTTTCCTTCAGAATAGCTGCAAAGAAACCAAGAATTCTCTTTTTCTCTAACACTTTTACAACATTTAACTGCTTAATTCTTTCCAGCCTCTGCAGAGTTAACTTTTCACTCTCTTTCCTTAAATCACTTGCTTATCTTCCAAAATGACTCCTTAATCAACTTAGATTTTACCATTACAAGTACTGTTTCAGGGATTTAAATTCCCCATATCTGCACTTACTCCTTTCCTTACTCCTGCCACTATGCCCTCAAGGCTTCCAACCTGTTTTCCAATTTCTTTATTTGTTGCCTGCCTGCTTATCTGGGCCCGATCCTGTTTTTCTCATTGAACTGTCCCTTTCCATGGGCACAGGCTTTGTTCCGCTACCAATTTAGCAAGGAGGGTGGGCTCCTTAACTAGCCCCCATCCCTCCTGGTCCCTTTCCTCTTCATAATCACCCCACGGGGTGCTCTCCTCATAGTTGGGCGACACGATTACGGCACGTACATATGACCTTCTCCCCCTTCACCCGCTGGACCTCTCCTCGGTCTTAATGAGGGCCGCTATAGGGGTGCAACAACGTTCCGCCCAAAATTGAGGATCCTCACAAGGGTCACCCGAATCATTCCCCATGAGGCTCGCCACCTGGACCGAACGCACGGCCAATTGACATTTTAACTGTTCAATTTCCTTTTCATGGCGAGCACACTGCCTTCGCGGCGTATGCTGAGCACGAATAGTCAAGTCTTTGACTAGTCCCTGAAGGACTGGTACTTGCTTAGCCAGTGCTTCCAGGCGGGTGCGTTCTGCCTTTTCCGCCTGAAAGTCCTGTCTCAAGGCTTGCAACTTGTCCTGGGCATAGGCTTGGGTTGCAGCCTGGTTAGTAATCTGCGCTTTTGGTTGCTCAATTTCCACCAGCTGTCGGGTACACACCTCCTCCCTTCTCCCCAACTCCTCTTTCTGTCCCGACAACATTTGATACCATGTGGCTGCTGCAGTTCAAATTACTCCCACAGAGGCCCCTAGATTTTTACCCTTTTGCTTTTTTTACACGGAACCCCAGGGATTGTATCCCACCTTGGTGAGAACCCTCTCCAGCCGTGAGAGGTCCTCACCCCCCTTTGAAAGAGGCAGCAGGGTTCCGTCCCTCTTTGCTGCCTCCCCCATGGCTCGGGCATCAGGTCCACCTGCCTCCCGTGACACCAGCGGGCCGGGCATCCAGACTACCGTGTCTGTGCTCCATAATGCCCGTGTGTCCAGCCTTGAACCCATCGTTGATGCCATCTCCCATGACTGCGGGACTCCCAAGTCTGCAGTTGTACCCTTCTGTTTCCTGAACTTGTTATCACAATCCGTTAATACCACTTTTAAGGTCTTTTTAATTACTTGAGATTTCACTCTGCCCACACCGACCGGCACCAGGGCTTACAATGTTCACGCCCCCTGGGCCAGAGGGAGAGACGCTAAGCCTCCCTCCGTATTACTCGGTCCAATACCACTGAGGGTCCATACACCAAAAACCCTTCCCGGGCAGAGCGAGACACCCTATGTTCTCCTCTTCAACTCAGGCATGCTACGGCTGAGGGTGTATGCACTGAGGATTATATGCATGGAGCGAGACTCCCTGAGTCCTCCTCCCATTACCCAGGACTTCTACAACCTGGGGGTATACCCACCAGGCTGAGAGTGGGCACACCTTTAATCATAAAATCCTCAACATGTAATACCAACAGTGCCGGACAGAGCAAACATGAAATACCAAGGGCAAAGCAGTTGGTGCGCTCCGCAGGCCCCCTCCCCCCCGCAATTCTCCACCAAAACTGTGACAGATTTATGTTACCAATCTGCCTGAGGCGTCAGGTGATCAGGCTGAGGCCGCATGATCTTTAGGGGAGGAGATGATGGAGCACATCAAGTGTCTAAGTTTTAAAGCTTTATTAATAAAATAATAAAATAACAGTGGTGAGTGTTGGGACTGCTCCCACGTCACTCAAAGGAAGCAAAAAGCGTTAGTACCCCAGCCCTAACCCACTTTCATACTCGCACACGCACGACCCGAGGCTGGCCAAGCCTGGGTGTAACGTAAGAAGAGGGAGAGGGGTGGATGGGAGTTCTTGTCCTGTGCACGGGTCATCCAGGGTCTGCTGTGATCTCCGACTTGCTTTGGCTCTTGGGAGGGTTTTTAAGTCCTGGGTTCTTTTGGGGGTGTTTTTGTTTAGGGACCTCTGTTCCTGGTGCTCTTTGTACCAGTCCAAACCGGCTTGCTGTGGCCTTCTCGGCTTTCCCAAAACACACCAGCTTCAGAGACTTTGTTTTCCCCCGGTTGGCCTTCGCCATCTCTTTCGCTCTCACTGTTCTCACTGCAATCTCTGCAGCCATGCTCAACTTAGTTCTCCTCTTCTCACGGTTGGGCAGCTGCAGATTTCTCGTCGAGCCCATGACCTTGGACCGGGGTCAGCGTCTTATCTTCAGACGGAGCTAGCTGAAGTGTCAAGTTAACCCGTTCTTTGTTCTCTTCCTCCCTCCCCCTTTGGCCTTTTGCAACCCGTAAAGGAATCTTCCACTTTACACTCACACACCTTTGACCCTCCCCCAAAATGACTTGCAATGCTTGCAACCGCGTTAGCAACATACAATGCTAATTTGCCTCCCCACGGGACCCCCTGAGGGAGGGAGTCCTTGGGCCTGTGACACCCCTACGGCTGCTGGGGCTGGGACGCCCTGCTAGGCCTGCTGGCTGCATCAAAGTGATGTGCCGGAGTGATAATAGCACCGGTGACACACACAATGGGTAAGGCAGGTTACTGGGCTGTAGGAAGCCAGAACCGGACAGCATGGCTGAGAAGGCGATGAGTCATGGCCGCTGCATGGCGTGTAGGGAAGGGTGGCTGGTTTACATCGAGGATAGTATGTGATTTACTGTCCCCAGATGGTTGACTCAGCAGAGCTGGCTCTATGGCTGTCCCTGGTAACGGATGCATTCCCCCACCTTGCTTTTTCTATCTGTTAATGATGTTTAACAGCTTGAGGGTCACATCCAGGTCTGGGGTGAACGGCTCCTCCCCGGGCTGAGAGCAGGGAGCTGTATTCTCATTGCTGCCTCGGCGGTTCCAGCAGGGCAGCCTCAAAGCTCAGTCTGCAGAGGCTGATGGCAAAGGGTTAAAGGTGGGCTCTTATCTTCTCACTCTAGGCTCTGAAGAGCCCAGATCACACCAGTGTCCTTTAGACTTCTCTATGCTGCTGGGACCATAGTGCTCCACCCACCCAGGAGCGATGGGGTTGTTTTCTTGCTCCATTGGCTGGCAGGGGCATGGGGCAGGGAGGAGGGAGTGTTCTGCAGCAGCATGCCCAGCACCAGTGGCGCAGCTGATGTTTGCATTGCTCTGCAGCCCCAGCTCCGGCCAGCTCACAAGCAGTGGTTATGGACTCTGGAGGCAGTTCTAGTCGGCCAGGTGGCTGCTGTGATCCGCAGGCCTTTGTGCAGTATGAGATGAATGAGGGGTTCCGGACGTATTTGGAGCGCCCCAGGCTACATGGGCTCTTCATGGCGTTTCTCGGCTGCGTGTTGGAGATTCACAGCAGGAGGCAATATTTGTATTTCTATGCATCTGCAGCCTGGTATATGCCAGCACTTTCCCTGTCCAACTGGCAGGGGTGTGGACATCTTGCACGGGAATTGCATCAGACTGCTTACGGAGGTCTGGCTCTAGCCAGTCCCCACCCCCTCCCATCAGCCACAGCTTCAGGGAAATATCCCATACCTGCTGGAGCTGCAGATACCACCATCTAAGCCTTCGCTAAGTGAAGCCATTAATAAACCTTGTCCTGAGCAGGACTCCTGGTTGAAATGATGCCCCATTATTTGATTATATACGATTACCCCATTATTTCCCTACTATCAAAATAAATCCCTGCTCCCCCCCTCCCAGTCCTATTGCATTTGAAACAAACTATCCAGCCAAGAACACCCAGGCTTTTTCTCCTTGCGACTCAGCAGCCTACCCACCTCCCTTCTGAGTGCTTACCTCGGCAAAGAGGTAAGCCTGTAACATAGTCTAGTCAGATGAAGATTGGACTGTCTATTTGCCTGCCTTTCCCCTGCATCTCACTCCTTGCTAGTAGGGACCATCTGTAGAGGGAAAGGTGGTCCAGTTTCCATGCCTGTTCAGTGCCTGGCCCCTCTGCTAAGAGTGCCAAAAAGGGATTTGGTTTTGTCATGCGGACACTGAGAACTGGACTGAGACCATCAACTCGGGGAGGAGGGATAGCTCAGTGGTTTGCGCATTGGCCTGCTAAACCCAGGGTTGTGAGTTCAATCCTTGAGAGGGCCATTTAGGGATCTGGGGCAAAAATCTGTCTGGGGATTGGTCCTGTTTTGAGCAGGGGGTTGGACTAGATGACCTCCTGAGGTCCCTTCCAACCCTGATATTCTATGATTCTAACTCCTTTAACCACACCCAGCCATCAGATGGCAGCAGCAGCCTTCCAATGCTGGTGTAAGCCAGTGATCTAGAGGGAAGCAAGCTCCATCTCCATGACCTGCTGTGCTGTTCATTTCCAGTTCTTTATGGCAGGTGTCTCCAGAAAGGTTTGATTGCTAATGAGGGTGGCCAAATGCTGACAGCTTGTCTACAGCGTGTTTGTATCTATCTGTTTCTTTCTAGCCATCGTTAACCCAAAGCAGCCCAAAGAGACGCCCAAAAGCTTCAGCTTTGACTATTCCTATTGGTCTCACACCACGGTAAGTGGAAACCTGCTGTTCCAGGTGGAATTTCCTGCCCTGAGGCCCTTTTGCAATGGGAAGTTTGTTAAGAAGCTGGGGTTAGATGGGATGGAGTGATCCAAAGGTTTTGATATAAGGACTAGACGAGCTGCCAGCTGTGAAAGAGGGAGCAGTCTCCTTGACCATTGTACTTTAGGGTTCACCTCCTTACGAGATGACTTAGCTGATCTGGTCCCACATCAACCACTGGGTGGCGCACCAGAGCTGGTCACCCTTCCCCCTTCCAGCCACTGTGAAAGAACCCAAGCCGTGGGTTTGCAAACAGGTCCGAGGGTGGGGACACAAGCCCTTTCATTATGGCTAGATGGGAGCAGGTTCCCAGAACTATAGGTAGCAGCAGCATCCTGATACTGTTTTCTGTTGTGACTCAGGTCACAGGGTGGAAAAGGTCGAGAACTGCTGATCTAAACTAAAAAACGATCTGTGGTAATCCCATGACAATGTAGCCCAGCCGCACAGCTGGGGCCAAGGGAATGCAGTGAAAAGTCCTGTGCCATGAATACATTCACTAAATAATTGTTCTTCAGCTGTGTTTGTGCCCTCTGTGCACTTGCTTTCCACAATCGTTTTAGCCAAGGAGTTCACTGGCAGGGTTATTCACTGAAACATGAATAGTGGCTGGAAGCTCATTTTTTATTGGCTGTCTATGAGCATTGATTCCAGGAAACTGGCATCTATCCATTCCATTCCTCCACTCAGAAAGCAGAAACACGGGGACCAATCACAGCGTGAAGTAGGAATATAGGTGACCAATCACAGCTTGAATTTTCATTACTTGCAACAAAATGCTCCCAAACAAGCTATAGGTTGAAAGTAATTCATGTGAAGTGTTTCAGTAATTTCACATAACAGACCAACCTGAGACACAGTAACAGGCTGCTCCCAGACAATTCACACACAACTCGCCGTGAAATCTGACTAGCTGTTGTGAATTCTTTGCCCAGCTGTGTTCCTGGCTCCTCTCTGTGTCCCCTGTGTTCAGGGGGCACTAAAGAGCCTCAAATGTGTTAGCTACAAGGCTGGAAGGAGTGGTCGTGGGCTGTACTGGAGGTAGAAACCAGATAGCATTTCTGAGAAAGCTTTTTACCAGGACACATCAGCTGGAGCCAAGTCCCTTATTTAACAATCTATTTCAGTTTCAATCATCTAACTCAGAAAAGGCTCTAGGCACCCAAGGCAGAGGTACCAGTGCAATCCAACCCGACACAGCTAGGCTGCAGCAAGCCAACAGCTTCCCTCAGCAGTGCAATTTCCATCTCCCCCTCCAGCCCTAAACCCCCAAATACAAATCTTACCCCTTCCCAAATGCCTGCCTGTCACAGGGCACATCACTCACCGCCAGACTGGCGCCTCCCTCTGGTCACTCTAGGGATTAGCTCAAGGCCAACACTCCTGTCTGCCTTCTGCACCCTGTCACTCCTTCTCCACAGTCCACCTCCAACTCCTTTTCCTCTGCTATCGCTGCATTTCCTTGGGCCACTTCCCCATGGCCACGGACCTTCCTAGCCTCAGCAGCCTGTCCGGAGCTCCTTCTCTTCTCCCTGGGTTCCTACCTGCACTGCTCTGTCCATGATGCTGTCGGGTTGCAGCCTACTCCAGATACAGTCCTCCCTCAAGTTCCAGGCAGCTACTGAGCCCTGCTCTGCCCTGAGGCTCTTTGCTGGGCCCTGATTGGCTGCTCCTCACAGCCCCTTTCCCATTGGCTGCTTTTCGCACAGCCTCCCTAGGGTTCTATTAACCCCTTACTGGCCAGAGTGGGGTGGATGCCCCATCACACTGCCCAGAAGGATGGGGCTTTGCACTGTGCCCAGGCTCTGAAAGCCAGAGAGGTCTGAATGGCAAAGTCCAGGGATTCTTGTGGAGAATGCCCCGCTGGCAGCTCCCTCTCTGATGTAGCCCAGAGCTGGGCAGCTTTTCAGATCCTCAGACAGGTGTGTCACAATTTTAGTGAGGCGGAGTCTTGTCTAGCAATTCCCCAAGTGCGTCAGAGCAGCCCTCGTCCCCATTCACATTATCTGTACCTTGATCAGGAAGCCAAGAGCTCTCAAAGTCAGCATTGGAGTGCCACCAAGGGACTGGTGCTGAGAGGTTTTCCTTGGTGACCCTACACTATGGAAGTTAAAGGATCCCCTCCCCAGTCGGTGAAACATTGCCAGGGATGCCCCAGTGTGCCTCTGGTCTTGATACACGAGTGACTCATCAACAGTAGTATGAGAAAATAATGCAGGCTCTGATTCTCCTCTGACTTGCACTAGAGTGGAACAGGAGTAACTTTGCTCCATTGAGGTGAATGGAATTGCACCCAGATAAAACCAGTGCAAATGAAAGAAGAATGAGGGCCAGATGTTTCCCATTTTTCTTGTTTTCTTTCCTTCCACTTTCTCTTTCACACCTTCCCTCCCTTCTGACCTCTGTCTCTGGTTTCTCCTCCCCACAGCCCGAAGACATCAATTATGCATCTCAGAAGCAGGTGTACCAGGACATCGGGGAGGAAATGTTGCAGCATGCCTTCGAGGGCTATAACGTCTGTATCTTTGCTTATGGGCAGACAGGTGCTGGCAAATCCTACACCATGATGGGGAGGCAGGAGAAGGATCAGCAAGGCATCATCCCACAGGTAACAGAGACTATCACCACCTCGGGGAGAGCACGCTGCTGGCTGTGAACAAAGAATACTCATAGCTGGGTCATGGTGGGGGAGCGCGTGGAGGAGAAGGAGGCTGCTGGGGGGTGGAGGGCAGGGCAGATGAATAGTTCCCATGTGGGTGAAAGGCTGTTGCCCCCTGCATGTGGGGCATTGATAGCTGCTGCGTGCCAGCGAGGAGACAGGAAGCAGTTACCTGCCGGGGGAGAGCAGGATGATGGCAGCAAGGACTGAGGAGTCAACATGGCTGTGGCACCAGCGAGCACAGGAGCTATCAACCAGATGGGAAATTGACACAGAACTGGCTGCCTGGAACTTGACAAAGGGCAGGGCTGGGAGGAAGAATGGCTACTGGTCTCCTGGATTCTCTCCCACTCAGGGCAGCTGGAAAGTTACAGTTGGGAGGGGATGTGAAGTGAGGAGCCCGGGATGGGAATCAATGCAGAAGGTACGAGCTGCTTGGAGGCCACCAAGCATCTGGGGAGTCGCCTTTAGGGCTCCTGGAAAGGGTCAGGGCAGAGCAAGGGAGATCCCAGACCTGCCATGAACAGGAAGGGGGCAGTAAAAGCATCAGTCCACAGAACCTAGAGGTGAGGTAGGTGGAGGCTCTAAGCAGAGATGCCTGGGTGGCTGGGAAACCTTTGGGCTGAATGACTGAGTCATACTGTGTCCTCATATACATCTCTCTAGCCCTGCGAGAGCCAGTGGCTGTGAGCGAGTGCAGGCTTTGGCCGGACTGATCCCTGCTTTGAATCCACGCAAGGCAGGGGAGTTCTACCATTCATTAACCTGGCCACAAAGGTCTGATTCGTCCCTGAGCTGAAGCAGTTGAAATCCACAGTCCTGGCAGTGCCTTTGACTGTGCCATTTACTCTACATGTCGCTCAGAGTCACTCAGAACAGGGTGTGAGTGAGCACAGAGAACAGGCTCCCCTCCTGCCTGCCTGCCTGCCTTTCTGCTGCTCCCATTTCTGGGGTACAAGGAAGAATCCTTGTTTCCCTGGCGCCGCCCTCCCCCCAATGACTCTGGCTGCATTATGGGGATGTGAGCAGCCATGTCTCCTTCTCTCCTTGTCTGCTGCAGCTGTGCGAGGACCTCTTCTCCCGAATCAACGACACCACGAATGACAACATGTCCTATTCTGTGGAGGTACGGGGCCCTTCTGCTGACAGCGGGGGCGTTCTGCCGGGGAGAGCGCCTATTGAGGAGACAGGGACGATATGTTAAGGTGGGCCGTTGCCAGCACCGCTGCATGGGCCTGCCCTGCTCCTTCCCTGAGTCAGTTACCCTGCGTATTAACCAAAGAGTAGCTCCCATGTAATACTACCTGCAGCTCCAGGCTCAGGCCCTTGAGAAGGCCTGCCTTCCTTGCTCTGTCACTCCCAGGCCCTAGTACCCTTGCACAGAGACCTGCTCCCATCTGGGTTCAGGGAGGGGTCCAATGAGCTATAGCTGTTCTCATGGGTCAGCAGTCATTGGCCTGCAGCCCTCGGGTTCCAGCACTTACCATCAGGATGGGACAGTGGGAGAGTCCTGCTGTGATCTGGTTCCAGGTCCACCCCTGGATCTGACATCGCTGTCGGGATATATACCCTCGCCCAGGCCTGGCCTGCCTTCTCTGGCATCCCTTTAACTACATGGGGTTGAAGTCAACATTATCTTGGTGACACTCTGACTGATTTAAAAGTGCCTTATATCAGTTCAGCTTAATTCAGTAACAAACCTATTTAGAATCCAGTTTAGCTAACTAAGCAACTCTGGTGCGTAGACAGAGTCACTCGCACTTCCATAGCCCCTTGTGCAAACTGGCAGGTGAGGTGTGCAGGGCCTCAGCAGGGCCGGTGGAAAGCTGGCTGCATGCTGGGCAGGGTTTGCCCATGGCCCTTATGCCAGACTCTGCCCTCATTCACGCCAACACAGCCACTGAAATCAATTGATCACTGCCTGGAACAGGGCGGCTCCTAGAGCAAGACACTGGGTGTATTAGGATGGGTGACAACTGGGTCTATGTCCTGTGTGATGTGGGAGCCCCTCCCCCCATTGTCAGACACGGACCTTGTGCACTCTGTCCCCTAGGTGAGCTACATGGAGATATATTGTGAGCGTGTGCGGGACCTGCTGAATCCCAAGAATAAGGGGAACCTGAGGGTAAGGGAGCACCCCCTCCTGGGTCCCTATGTAGAGGACCTCTCCAAGCTGGCCGTCACTTCCTACAATGACATCCAGGACCTGATGGACTCTGGGAATAAAGCCAGGTGAGAGGGGAGCACAGCCTTGGTTGCCTTTCTTTCCCTCCCCACCCCAGTGCTGTCCGGAGAATCCCCTGCTTTACATCACCCAGCGCGTGCCCCACATCCTAGGCCCCTGCCTTCTGGCTGGGAGGGCCTAAACGCGTTTGCCTCAGAAATCACTTGGCTTCTTTCCTGAGCTGGCTAGGTGGGCTGCTGGTGAGAGCCCTGTTGTGCTCTTGCCTCTGTATCTCAACGAGCACAAAGCAGACAGGATCAGAGAGAGCAGCCACACTGCAGCACCCACTCACCGACCCAGGTTTGTTTTCATCTTGTCTCCTTAGTGCTGTCCACTAGCCTCATGTTGCCCTGTGATGGAGCCAATCCTGAGTCTTGCCCCCAGGGAGCTGTGGAGGTGGGACTGGGTGTGTGGGACCTGGCGCAGAGCCCACTGAATTCAATGGGGAGACCCTCATTGACGGCAGCGGGCTTTGCATGAGCTCCTTAGAGGCGGAGGTGTCCAAACCAGAGCTGGGCATTAAGAGGTGGTCCAGCGTGAGCTCCACTGGCTCACGCTCTTCTCAGTCCTGCCTTGCGGAGTCACCGAGCTCTGCCTGACATCACCAGCTCTGCGCTCTGAGCAAGTGCTGCTAGTGGCTGCCAAGCTGCAGGATTCCATGCCTCCCTGCCCTCTTCCCCCCACAGGACGGTCGCTGCCACAAACATGAACGAAACCAGCAGCCGATCGCACGCTGTCTTCAACATCATCTTCACCCAGAAACGGCACGATGCGGAAACCGACGTCACCACCGAGAAGGTGAGCACAAAGGGGGTGTTTCTTTAGTGGGGCTGAGCAGCACTTTCCCAGTTCCTGTGCTCTGGCTGGTGGAGAGAGGGTGTGATGGTTGGGCTAAAGGGGCTGAGATAAGAGGTATATAAATAATAAGCATCTTTGTTAGGAGCTGAGATGGAGAAGGCTATTGGAGAGCTTTTCAAGCCTCGCCTGCCATATCCCAACTCTGTGTCCCCTTCCCATACTGCACCCCCAGGCACGCTCCCCACAGTCCCGTTGGGTCCTTTAGTCCTGCTCTGGGCAGGGTTTTCAGCACATTGGGGCCCATCTGAGCCTTGCTACGCGTTGTAGTGGCAGTAACAGCGGGCAGCTTTTCCCGCAAAAGCCTAGTGTACGCCTGTGACGGGTTGGATCACAGAGACCCACTTGGGAGCTGCCAGCTGATGTGCCAAGACCACCTCTGTTTCTATTCTCCCTGCTAGCTCAGTGGTTTCAGCACTCTGTCTTGCTGAAGCCAGACACACCCATCTGCTCCAGACACAGACCCAGAGTCTGAATAACCAGCTGCAGGTTTACCTGAGAACAGCTCACAGAAGTCTGCTTGCCCTTAACACTCAGATGCCCAATTCCCAATGGGGTCTAAACCCAGATAAATCCGTTTTACCCTGTATAAACTTTATACAGGGTAAACTCATAAATTGTTCGCCCTCTATAACACTGATAGAGAGATATGCACAGCTGTTTGCTCCCCCAGGTATTAATACATACTCTGAGTTAATTAATAAGTAGAAAGTGATTTTATTAAATACAGATAGTAGGATTTAAGTGATTTCAAGTAGTAACAGACAGAACAAAAGAAGTTACCAAGCAAAATAAAATAAAATACGCAAATCTATGTCTAATTGCACTAAATACAGATAAGATCCTCACCAGTTCCAAAATGTTCCCTTTTACAGGCTAATCTTCTTTTAGCCTGGGTCCAGCAATCACTCACACCCCCTGTAGTTTTCAGTTTCCTTCAAGTGTCCTGGGGGGGTGGAGAGGCTTCTTCTTTAGCCAGCTGAAGACAAAATGGAGGGGTCTCCCACGGGTTTAAATAGACTGTCTCTTGTGGGTGGAGACCCCCTCCTCACCCTCTGTAGAATCCAGTCACAGAATGGAGATTCGGAATCACATGGGCAGGTCACATGCCCATGCATGACTCAGGACTGCAGGTAGCAGCCATTACCCACATGCTGCCTTGAACGTCCTCAGGTAGACTTCTAATGTGGATTGGAGTCTTCCAAGCTCTTTTGTCTGTTAAGTGCCCCCTGACTGAACACCTAATTTGCACATTCCTTTCCCAAGAAGTCATCAAATGTTCTAACTGAGGCCCCTTAGAAATCAAGCAATCATACAGCCAATGTTCATAACTTTGAACACACAAATGGTGCCTGTATACAACTAGGGTGAACATAACCAGTAGATCATACCCTTTACATAGATATGTTACATGGCCTATGTAGCAAAACCCTATTCCAGTTATATCATATTCCCACAAAGCCTTATGGGAGGTACCGTCACAACGCCCCACCCTGGGTCAGTGCCAGGGGCGACCGACCCAGCTTGAGCCACTTATCTGACTTCTCAAACAAACGGGGACTTGGAGCCCAACCACCCTGCAGTTTTGTTTGTTGACCAACTCCTGATTTTGCCAATCTCTGTTTGAATGGGCAGGGCTGGAAACCTGCTCTCCCTGACTCCGGATAAAACAGGACTCGGACCCAAACTGCTGTTTGTGCAAAAATAAAGCTCTCCCCGGTGGAGACCATCAGGGCATATATTGAACCAATCCCTTGCTCTGGTGCCAGGGGTGCTGTGCTGCTGGCAGGATTGTCTTTTGGTGAGGTCCTGACTACTTATGGCCACTAAGCACCCCAAGTCACACTTTGCAAGAGTAGGCGTGTTAGCGGTAGTGTCCAGGCCCTATTCCAATTTGGATAATCACATTTTTCCTCCCCCAAATCCACCTCCCCACCCCGAACAGTTTCAGTTCAACCAAGTATTTACTTCCTCCTCCAAACTGCTGTGCAGCATGACTGCACACTGTTAAACAGCTGTTGCATTTCACACCAGAGGTGGTTGCATTTCAGTGGTGGATTGTGATTCCTGTTTTCACCATTTGCATAGCAATGCGTCAAGTGCTTGGGGACCCTTCTGGATAGGTGCAAGTCATTGTTGTGCCCTCAATGGCAGGCATCCCTCTTTGCTTATAGGTCAGCAAAATCAGCCTGGTCGACCTGGCTGGGAGTGAACGGGCTGACTCTACAGGGGCCAAGGGCACGAGGCTAAAGGTAAGAGAAGAGCATGAGTCAGGAGCTGCACTCAGTGCTGGATGCTCTTTGAGGCGCTGTTGGTGCACCCCAACCACGGAGAGGTGTGCTCATTTCTTTGGTGGATTCTCAGACAGCTGGAGTGCCAGTAACGACTCCCTGATTAGCCACTAAACCCACCACAACCACTGCTCCCCACTGGGGGACCAGCCACATGCAATGCCTTTCCTCTCCCCAGGGGGGCCCTGGCAGGGAGGGAGCTGGCTGTTGGCCATGTTTGCTATCATCTGTGGATCTGAGCCTGGCTATTGTGCTGAGCTGCAGACACCCACACGCCCTTAAGCTGATTCGTGTGTCAGGACCCTCTCTATCAGTTGACTTTTGGAGGCTAGATTTTCTGTCTTCCTTCAACAGGAGGGAGCGAACATCAACAAGTCTCTGACCACACTGGGGAAGGTCATCTCTGCGCTGGCTGAAATGGTAGGTCGGCCAAGGAGGTCTGTGCACAGGGTGGGGCTGATTACATAAGACCACACTGTGCAGCCCTGAAGCACTGACTCACAGGTAGTCCCATTGACACTTATGGACCCACTGACATGAATCAGTGCTCACCCCACGAGTTAGGGCTGCACATACTAGGCCCCAGTGATGCCGTCGGATGAGCAGCCCTTGTAGTCCCTTGTGCCGTGACTATGAAATGTCCTCCAAGGCAAACGTTTCGGGAACGAGCCAACAAAGGTGTTTTTGATGCAAACAGCCCTCTCTTCCCATGGCTCAAGCCCTCTTGCACACACCCTTGCTGGCATAGAATGGCAGGTATTCCTGATGGACTCTGGCAGCAGTTGGTGTCTGGCAGACTCCCCAAGTCTGGAGCGGGGGAATCTTTAGAACGATCCATGTTGCATGGGACTGGTTGGAGTGTTGGTTGTATGTGCCTGGTGGGGCGGGGCAGTTGGGCGGTGGGAAGGGTGAGCTGGGATCTCCTGGGAATGGAGATTGGGGATCGTTGATGGATATATATTAACAGATACGTTTTTAAGAGGAGCTAGAGCCATTATGCAGCTGGGCAGGATGGGAAATGGAGCCAGGATCATGAGCGTCTCTCACCGCTTTGTTCACTTTGTGGGTATGGGGATCCCTTTCCCCGCCCTCTGTCTGGCTTTGATTTTTCTCAGTATATGCTCTCTGGGAGAGGGGTTGTTTCCCTTTGTGTTTAGGGTGCTATGGCAATCCAAATAATAACTCCCAGTCACAAGTCCTGTGCCACAGCCTAGCTGATGAAACTCCAGCACTTCCTCTTAGCAGAGGGGCGAGCAGGGTGGGAGGAGCCTTTGTGTGGGTTCCCCCCACCACGCTCACCCCTCCATTGCAAGCTGCACAGCAGTGCCCATGCTCAGAGCCTGCTCTCTGTGGAGAGCTCTTCATCTCGGAGAGGTAGAGGCTTTTCCCAGGTGGTGGAGGGGAAGTTGCAGTTACCCACAGCCCCTTGTCCCGACTGAAGCAAACTGTCCTCCTCTTTGGCCTCTCTTTGTCTCACATGCTCATGTGATGGTAAACAATGTCTCTGGTTTCCTTTCAGGATTCGGGACCCAATAAGGTTTGTGCTTTGAGGGTTCTGTTCCTTGGCTTGGGTGATCAAACACGGGCAGGGGTGTTGTGGATGGAAAGGGGGAGGTTACTGAGATACAGCCTGGCCAGGACCATGCTGTTGCGTGGATTTTTAAACCGAGCACCCTATTGTTTTCAGCTCTGCTCTGAAATTCAGGCACAATTTGACCTCCAATGAGGTTCTGTGCTGCAAACCCGTGGCTCCACTGACTGGTGACCTACAGCAGAGGCAGTGCAGCAAAGGGCTGGCCAACAGCAAGGCCAGTCAAAATGGTATCAATAAGAGGCGGCCTTATTCACTGCCCACAGAGCGTCTTTTAATCTTGGCTCCCTTCAGCTCCCTGCGTTTGAGATTAATATCTCAGTGGAGCAGCTGTGGTGGAGAGGAGAGCCAGGCTGGCTTTTGCTAGTCTGAGTCAGCTGGAAATGGAGGGAGGGGTGAGGCAGATTAGGTTTAGCATAGTGTTTCTCAGGTGCATTGGCATCTCCTGGAGCTGTGCTGCCATTGTTGCAAGATCAGCCTAGAGCTGGAAGTCACCTGCGGACTGTTGCTTCTTCTGTGTAAAATCTTTTGGGGGAATGAAGGGGAGAGTTCACTGGCCTAGGCATTGATATGTAACTGGGCTGGATGGGAGTAAGGGACGGACAAACTGGTTCTGCTGCAATAAGAATCAAACTGAACCCAAACCAAACCTCTATTGAGGTCTGAAAATATTCAGTTCACTTCCGCCCAGTCTGTTATAGTCATCTCTGCCTTGCCTGCATTTCTGTCTCTCTCAGGTGCTGGTATGGCCCCTGTTACCATAGAACCTGGTGCCTCACAACACCTGTGTGAAGTCGGGCGTACCGAGGCCAAGTGACTTGCCAAGGTCACACGAGGAGTCTGGGGCAGAGCAGGGACTTGGACCCAAGTCCTTGGCTAGTGTCCTATCCATTGGACATCACATCCTGGCTGTGGGGGCGGGGGGTGGAAGTGGGAGGCAGAGTTGTTCTTGATGTGTTTCTGGTCCACCCCAAAGCAGAAAATCTCCATAGACAGACTCTTCTTGCGGGATTGCTAGGTGTAGATAATTCGGTCAGCATACAGACTTTGGGTCCTTATCGAACCTCTGAACCGTAGGTGGTTTGCTCTGGGCTAGGGGAAGCTCAAGAGTGTGCCTTTGGCCAGATGTGGTTGGAGGTCACTAGGTGAATGACCCTGGTTGATACTGACTGAGAGCCTACTACCTTTGAAGAGAACGAGGTGTCTCATCTCCCTACTGTGCTCTCTTCCTCCAGAACAAAAAGAAGAAAAAGACAGACTTCATCCCATACCGGGACTCCGTGCTGACCTGGCTCCTCCGGGAAAACCTGGGTGAGGGAAGGAGTCTGGTTCACTTAGTTTGCCCTGGTTCTGGCCTTAACTCACTGAATTTCCAGGCAACAGACCTCCAGAGGTCCCTGTCTCCTGAACTTTTGTAGTCTCCTTGCTTTAACTCCTCCCCCTCCCTCTGCCCTCTGGCTGTCAGGGACCCTCCCAACTCATTCAAAGCACTGGATGTTCCTGTGCTGGAGTTCTATGTGACCATGTGAGCTGGGAGGGCTGCGGGGTGAGGATACTGTTTGGTATGTGTGCTCTGTGGGCAAAATGATAGGGATGCTCTGGCAGGAAGGGGAAAGCAGAGAGAAGGGGGTTAAAAAGAGGGCCCAGGAACAGATCCACTTCATGGAGTCAAGGGTTTTTTTCTCTGGCAGGTGGTAACTCCAGGACTGCTATGGTTGCTGCTCTCAGCCCTGCTGATATCAACTACGATGAGACCCTCAGTACTTTAAGGTAGGCCTTTGTGACAACAGTTCATCCCCTCGTCCCCTGTACAGGGGCTGGGGAACATGGAGTGTGACATCTGAAGTCACAGCCTTAGATATTCCCCTCCTGTTGCCTTCACTGTTCCTTCATTCCACTACTGTCCCATAGCCCCTCACTGATACAGAGCTCCCCTCTCGGCAGTGCTTATCACTGCTCTGTGTCAATGTCAAAGCAGCAGATAAGGGTCCCTAACCATTCAGGCCCCTAATCATTCGTTCTGTCTGTAGCATTACAGAGCACTCTCCTCCACCTCCAGCCACTGGCCTTCCTAGTCCCTCTCCCAGTTTGGCACTAGACTACACTGTGACGCTCTCCCTTGTGTTGCCGGATTTGCTTTGTGTCATCCCCCCCCCCGCCTGTTACTGCAGATGAGAGTAGACCGGGGAGCCTCATGGCTGGAAAGCTACAGCTCTGAGGGAGCCTTCGGATGTCTGAGCTGTGCTAACCAGGGCTCTGCCAGAAGCCATGCTTTATGTTATTATATGCAAATAGACCCCAGCTCTCCTGAATGCCAGTCCAATGCCCTAGCCCCTGGCCCATGCTGTCTCAGACCTGAGTGAGTGCTATAGGAAGTCTGGTGATTGGCCATGTGTCCCGTTTCTGCAGGTATGCTGACCGTGCCAAACAGATCAGATGCAACGCTGTCATTAATGAGGATCCTAACAATAAGCTGATCAGGGAGCTGAAGGATGAGGTGGCTCGTCTGAGAGATCTGCTCTACTCCCAGGGTCTTGGAGACATCATTGACAGTACGTACCTCTCTGGGCTCTTGGCTGGGACCGGGATTTGCTTAGGAGAAGCAAGATGGAGCTCTCTAAATCTCAGTTTACTGGGGTAGGACAGGCTCAGCCATCCTCATCCCCACCATGTTGTGCAATGGCATTACATCTCCAAGACATCTCCATTCCCTGCCCTGTTGCTCCTTGTATTTCCTCTCCCTGACACTGCATCTCTGCCACAGCCTGCTGGGAAAGTCCCCTACTGACATCAGGGAGATGCATGCGATCACCACAATCCTGGGGACTCTAGCCTATGCCCCTCATGCTGACCGTGAACCCTAGTCTCCAGCCCCAGAGTGGCTCCACGGGGACAGGCTCATCCTCTGTGCTATCAGTCCCAGGACTCCTGTCCCAACAAAGAGCCAGTCTCAGCTTGGTGGGCGCTCCCTGTGTTGCTCCCAGGGAGATGTCCCCAGGCTGGGTCAATATACGGCCTCTCTTCTCAACCTAGGGGCATGCTTCTTTTTATATATGGAGATATACCTATCTCATAGAGCTGGAAGGGACCCCCAAGGGTCATCGAATCCAGCCCCCTGCCTTCACTAGCAGGACCAATTTTGCCCCAGATCCCTAAGTGGCCCCCTCAAGGATTGAACTCACACCCCTGGGTTTAGCAGGCCAATGCTCAAACCACTGAGCTATCCCCCCTCCCCCCTCTGTTCCTTAATCCTATAAAGATGAACCTATTCTTGTTCTGTTTTCTTTGTCTTTCTTCCCACTCCCTCTCCTCTCTTTCTCTTAGCTAACACTGCTCCAGGACGACCTAAATGTGTGTATTTCCCATTGTGGGTGTTCTATGTGCTTCACTGCTTCTCCAAGACTCGGTCGTAGCAAAGGAACATACATACAGCATGGCAAAGGAGTCCAATAGCCTATAAGCAAGGGCCCGGCTATGGGAAGCTTGTGTGCTCTCACAGCTGTGCTGTGGGTGGTGTTAAGGTGGTCATCTGCTCCTCCCCAGCAGTGCCCTGCCACAGTGCTCAGCTTGAGAGCTGCCAGGACTTTGCTCCAGCCAAGGATGCACAGATCACTTAGGAGGATTGGTGGGCAACTGCCTGCATTGGCATAGTAACCTCTTTGCACAGGGAGCTCCCTTTCCTCATTAGAAGGCTCATCCTTGGCCCTCATGTGAGGCTATCATGCTTGATGGTTCTCCCAGATCCACAAGCAAGGGGACCTCCACAGCGCCATCTGCTGTGAGGGGGGCGGGGGGGGGGCGGGGCGGGGATTGACATGGCAAGGGCTGGGGAGGCCATGCACCAGTCTCCTTCAAACTCTGTGTCAGCTCTGTACAAGAGGTAGTGCAGCCCCAAGCCATATGGTCCTGGGTGCTGAGCTGGGGAAGCCAGACTGAGGCTAGCCAGCTTCTCTCAGTCAGTGCCTTGGCTGGGCTTTAAGCCAGTGTGGCCAGGGATTAGCTGAAGAATTTGCCTGCATTGCGCTCTCCTCCAAAACATGTGAGATGGAATTGGTTTTCTAAGTGAACTTCCTGGGCCTCTTTTCTCCATGCTGTAACTATGGTTTCTGCTGCTTCTGTGCTGTTGCTGCTTCTGCTGGGCCTGGGACTAGTACCGATTCCAGTACTGGTTCTGCTGGCAATACCCTAACTATGGGCACTAAGTTATCTGCTTCCTACCACTGATATAAAATCACAAGTGTTCCCAGTGACCCAGCACTGATCCTGCTGCTGGTTGTACTGGAACCAGCAGGGCTACTGAACATGTGCTCCTAGACTTGACAAAGTGAACTGGCTTTTGCTGGCATGCTGGGAGGCCCTGCAGTCCGCGCCTTGTTTGTAAAAGAGCTGTGAACAGTCCAGCTGACAATCCTAGTCAGTGGCATAGCTAGAATCCATGTCAGTTTGGCAGAGAAACAGCCCACAATTACCCTGCTATGGTCCCAGGCGAACTAACAGCTGATGGGGGCCTAGTGCAGGTAGAATGATCTCAGCCCATTGACTCCTTTTAGCAAATGCCTGACCTGGATCCTTTGGTCCGTTGGGAACATACTTATGAGTCAGACGTCCTTTCCTTGTGAGAAGCCGGCCTGGGTTTCTGGTCTCAGTTCATAGAATCATAGATGATTAGGGTTGGACCTCAGGAGGTCATCTAGTCCAACCCCCTGCTCAAAGCAGGACCAACCCCAACTAAATCATCCCAGCCAGGGCTTTGTCAAGCCAGGCCTTAAAAACCTCTAAGGATGCAGATTCCACCACTTCCCTAGGTAACCCATTCCAGTGCTTCACCACCTTCCTAGGGAAATAGTTTTTCCTAATATCCAACCTAGACCTCCCCCACTGCAACTTGAGACCATTGCTTCTTGTTCTGCCATCTGCCACCGCTGAGAACAGCCTAGTTCCATCTTCTTTGGAACCCCCCTTCAGGTAGTTGAAGGCTGCTATCAAATCCCCCCTCACTCTTCTCTTCTGCAGACTAAATAAGCCCAATTCCCTCAGCCTCTCCTCATAAGTCATCTGCCTCAGCCCCCTAATCATTTTCTGTGCCCTCTGCTGGACTCTCTCCAGTTTGTCCACATCCTTTCTGTATTGGGGCCCCAAAACTGGATGCAGTACTCCAGATGTGGCCTCACCAGTGCCGAATAGAGGGGAATAATCACTTCCCTCGATCTGCTGGCAACGCTCCTACTAATGCAGCCCAATATGCCATTAGTCTTCTTGAAACAAGGGCACACTGTTGACTCATCTCCAGCTTCTCGTCCACTGTAATCCCCAGGTTCTTTTTTGCAGAACTGCCGCTTAGCCAGTCAGTCCCCAGCCTGTAGCAGTGCCTGGGATTCTTCCGTCCTAAGTGCAGGACTCTGCACTTCTCTTGTTGAACCTCATCAGATTTCTTTTGGCCCAATTCTGCAACTTGTCTAGGTCACTCTGGACCCTACCCCTACCCTCCAGCATATCTACCTCTCCCCGCAGTTTAGTGTCATCCGCAAACTTGCTGAGGATGCAATCCATCTCATCATCCAGATCATTAATTAAGATGTTGAACAAAACGGGTGCCAGGACCAACCCCTGGGACACTCCACTTGATACTGGCTGCCAACTAGACATTGAGCCGTTGATTGCTACCCATTGAGCCCTACGATCTAGCCAGCTTTCTATCCATGTTATAGTCCAGTCATCCAATCCATACTTTTTTATCTTGCTGGCAAGTATACTGTGGGAGACTGTATCAAAAGTTTTGCTAAAGTCAAGGTATATCATCACATCCACCGTTTTCCCCATATCCACAGAGCCAATCAGGTTGGTCAGGCATGACTTGCCCTTGGTGAATCCATGCTGACTTTTCCTGATCACCTTCCTCTCCTTCAAGTGCTTCAAAATGGATTCCTTGAGGGCCTGCTCCATGATTTTTCCAGGGACTGAGGTGAGGCTGATCGGTCTATAGTTCCCCAGATTCTCCTTCTTCCCTTTTTTAAAGATGGGCACTATATTTGCCTTTTCCAATCGTCTGGGACCTCCCCCGATCACCATGAATTTTCAAAGATAATGGCCAATGGCTCTGCAATCACATCAGCCAATTCCCTCGGCATTAGATCTGTCCCCATGGACTTGTGATTTTCTAAATAGCCCTTAACCTGTTCTTTCACCACTGAGGGCTGCTCATCTCCTCTCCATACTGTGCAGCCCAGTGCTGCAGTCTGGGAGCTGACCTTGTCTGTGAAGACCAGGGAAAAAAAGCATTGAGTACTTCAGCTTTTTCCACATCTTCTGTCACTAGGTTGCCTCCCCCATTCAGTAAGGGTCCCACACTTTCTCTGACCTTGTTGCTAACATACCTGTAGAAACCCTTCTTGTTACCCTTCACATCCCTTGCTAGCTGCAACTCCAATTGTGCTTTAGCCTTCCTGATTACACCCCTGCATGCTTGAGCAATATTTTTATACTCCTCCCTAGTCATCTGTCCAAGTTTCCACTTCTTGTAAGCTCCCTTTTTGTGTTTAAGCTCACCGAAGATTTCTCTGTTAAGCCAAGCTGGTCGCCTGCCATATTTGCTATTCTTTCTGCACATCGGGATGGTTTGTTCCTGCGCCCTCAGTGAGGCTTCTTTAAAATACAGCCAGCTCTCCTGGACTCCTTTCCCCCTCATATTAGCCTCCTAGGGGATCCTGCCCATCAGTTCCCTGAGGGAGTCAAAATCTGCTTTTCTGAAGTCCAGGGTCCGTATTCTGCTGCTCTCCTTTCTTTCTTTCGTCAGGATCCTGAACTCGACCATTTCATGGTCACTGCTGCCCAGGTTGCCACCCACTTCTACTTCCCCTACCAATTCTTCCCTGTTTGTGAGCAGAAAGTCAAGAGGAGCATGGCCGGCCCTTAATTGGTTCCTCCAGCACTTGCACCAGGAAGTTGTTCCCAACACTCTCCAAAAACTTCCTGGATTGTCTGTGCACTGCTGTATTGCTCTCCCAGCAGATGTCAGGGTGATTGAAGTGCCCCATGAGAACCAGGGCCTGTGATCTGGAAACTTCTGTTAGGTGTCTGAAGAAAGCCTTGTCTACCTCATTGTCCTGGTCTGGTGATCTATAGCAGACGCCACAACATCATCCTTGTTGCTCTCGCCTCTAAACTTAACCCAAAGACTCTCAACAGGCTTTTCTCCAGTTTCATATTGGAGCTCTGAGCAATCATACTGCTCTCTTACATACAGTACAACTCCTCCACCTTTTCTCCCCACATTTTTGTATCCGTGCAAAGCTCTACCTATCAGCGCCTCCCCCTCTCTCCCAGTGCCTCCCGCCCGCTGCGGATCAGCTGTTTAGTGGTGTGCAGGAGGTGCGGGGAGGGGGAGGAGCGAGGGCGGGGTGCACTTGGCAGATGGGGTGGAGCAGGGTGGGAAGAGGTGGGGCAGGGCGGGATGGGGGTTTGGGGGAAGGGATGCAGTGGGGGCAGGGCCTGGGGCAGAGCAGGGGTCAAGAACCCCTGGGAAAGGACAAAGTCGGTGCCTGTGGACCCAAGGGCTACTAACAAATGCCTCCAGGGTGGTGGCCCTCTTCGTAAGCTGCATATGTGTCTCTGCACCTTCTCCACGGGGTGTGTGAGTGCCAGCATGCCACCTGGGGGCTGGAGGTTTTCCATAGTGGAGAGAGGGGAATCATGAGTATCCTGGGCAAAAAAATTAGAAAAAGTCAGTAAAATCTGGGCCCCCAAAATGTGGCTTTAAGGGGGCCCCTCATGGCCTGCCAGGCAGTGTGCTGCTGCCCCTAGCCCAGAGGTGGGCAAACTATGGCCCGTGGGCCACATCCGTCCTGTGGGACCGTCCTGCCCGGCCCCTGAGCTCCTGGCCCAGTAGGCTCGCCCCCGGGCCCTCCCCTGCTGTCTCCCCTCCCCCGCAGCCTCAGCACACTCGCTATGCCGCCGGCGCAATGCTCTGGGCGGCGGGGCTGTGAGCTCCTGGGGCAGCTCAGCTGCAGAGCCCGGCCTGACCCGGTGCTCTAAGCTGTGTGTTGGCGGCGGCGGCAGCGTGGCCCGGCTCCAGCCAGGCAGCGCGGCTGTAGCGCCACCAGCCACCGGTGCTCCAGGCAGTGCGGTAAGGGGGCAGGGAGCAGGGGGGGTTGGATAGAGGGCAGGGGAGTTCAGGGCGGGGTGGTCGGGGGGGGACGACGACAGGGGGTTGAATGGGGGCAGGGGTCCTGGGAGGGCAGTCAGGAAGGAGGGGGGGGATGGATGGGGTGTTGGGGGGCAGTCAGGGGCAGGGGTTCCGGGGGCGGTCAGGGGACAGGGAGAAGGGGTGGTTGGATGTGGCAGGAGCCCCGGGGGGTGGGGGCAGATAGGAGGTGGGGGCCGGGCCACGACCCCCTCCCCTAACCGGCCCTCCATACAATTTATGAAACCTGATAAACCAAAAAGTTTGCCCGCCCCTGCCCTAGCCCCTCACAGAGTCCTCCTTGTGGGCATAATCTGAAAGGCTGGATTCTGAGTGCCCTGCAGGTGGGGAGAGTGCGCAGGGCCATCCCGCCCTCCCTGATACACCCACCCCGCAGCAGCCAGGCTGTGGTTATGGAGGGCAAGGGGGCAAGGCCTGGCCAGCACCTCACGGCCCACAAGGGGGTGTCTGATTGGAGCAGGGCTGCGGCTACCATCCTGCCTTTGGTGCCCCAGGAAGTTCAGACCGGGGGGAGCAGAGGTGAAGGCGCAGCAAAAGCCCCAAGCAGCTTGATGAAGCAGAGTCACTTCTAACCGGGCATCATGAGGCAGATGGGGTTTTAATGGAGAGGGAACTGGCTGGCTGTGCCGTGTTCTAGCCAGGCCCCTGAACAGGTTGCCAGCAGAGCAGGTGTTGTCAGGACCAGCCTCCAAATGTCAGCGCTGGGCACGCAGTGCCTAGACCAGCAGCCTCTGCACACTTGCAGATAGCGAGTCCACAGAGAAGCCCCCACAGCCAGCTCAGAAAGCCCCATGTCAGTCACTCCGGGCCTGGCTTCCAGAGATGCAGAGTACCTACAGCCTCAGCTGGGGTCAAACTCAGCACCTCTGACAATGAGACCTCGCAGCTTTGGCGAACTCCGCCCATTCTCGTATGCAGCTACCGCTGACCCCATACCTGCCTACAGCCAGTCCTGGAAAGGCCTGGCAGTGCTTTCAGTTGGCTTTTGGCCTGCCCTCTTCCTCAGGCATTTCATCAGACTGCTGGTGTCCAGTACATCTGAGCAGTTTTTAAACTAGCGGCACAGTAATTCCTTCCCTGCTTTCAGTGACCCCGGACAATGCCAGATCTCCAACATTGCAGAGCTGCCTTTCTTACAGCTCACCTGGGCAGGCCCCATCTCTCTCTCCATCACTCTCTTGGCTCTGGGGCCTGGATCCATGGCAGCCATTGCTGTGCACCACCGGAAGTGAAGAGACTTTGGAGACTTCCATGAGAACTCCCCTAGGAGTCCAAGTGTCGGGCCAAATGCTAAATGTAGGCAGATGTATGCACTAACCCCACCAGCAGACTCAACACCAGGCCATTATCAGAAACAATTGTAGTCACTAACATTAACCTCATCCTAACACATGAAAGGGGATCACGTATCAATGCCGATGTGGCGTTAAGGTACCAATGCTTAGAACAAACAACGCAGCTGCAGTGTGAATGCCCCCACGAGACAGTTTGTGTCGGCCCTCGTCATGTTCCTGTTTGCAAATTGTCCATGAACTGGCCATGATTCCTAAACATGTGGTGGTTGTTATGCATCATAGTTGGACAGGTAAATTATATGAATATACATCCGCCTACAGGCTGTTTGCCAACTGTCCCCGGTTGTCTTATCATTAGGGCCCTACCAAATTCACGGCCATGAAAAACGTGTCACAGACCGTGAAATCTGGTCTTTTGTGTGCTTTTACCCTATACTATACAGATTTCACGGGGAAGACCAGCATTTCTCAAATTGGGGGTCCTAACCCAAAAGGGAGTTTCAGGGGGGTTGCAAGGTTATTTTAAGGGGGGGGGTCACGGTATTGCCACCCTTACTTCTGAGCTGCCTTCATTGCTGGGCGACTGGGGAGAGGTGGCTGTTGTCCAGGTGACCAGCTCTGAAGGCAGTGCCCCCCCAGCAGCAGTGTGGAAGTAAGGGTGGCAATACCATACAATGCCATTCTTACTTCTCTGCTGCCTTCAGAGCTGGGCGGCCAGAGAGTGGCGGCTGCTGACTAAGGGCCCAACTCTGCAGGTAGCAGTGCAGAAGTAAAGGTGGCAATACCATACTATGCCATCCTTCTGCGCTGCTGCTGGTGGCAGCGCTGCCTTCAGAGCTGGGATCCCAGCCAACAGCCGCCGCTCTCCAGCCACCCAGCTCTGAAGGCAGTGCCACTGCCAGCAGCAGCGCAGAAGTAAGGGTAGCAATACTGCACCACCACCCCTACAATCAGGGCCGGCGCAACCCATTAGGCGACCTAGGCGGTCGCCTAGGGCGCAAACATTTGAGGGGCGCCGGCGCCCCGGCCGGCCGTGGAAATTTGGGGGCGGGACCTTCCGCCGCCGCTGTTGGGGGTGGCATTTCGGGGGCGGGACCTTCCGCCGCCTAGGGCGCCGGAAATGCTGGCGCCGCTACTGCCTACAATAACCTTGTGACCCCTCCTCCATAGCTCCTTTTTGGGTCAGGACCCCTACAATTACAACACCATGAAATTTCTGATTTAAATAGCTGAAATCATGAAATTTACGATTTTTAAAATCCTATGACCGTGAAATTGATCAAAATGGACCATGAATTTGGTAGAGCCATACTTATCAGCACTCGATGTGAGGAATTCCATTTGATTGGGCACTGGTCATGGGCTCTATTCTCTGATTGGATGATGTAACCATTATAAAGAGGAGCAGTGGCAGAAAAAATCTTTTGGGGTGTTGCATCTCTCAGAGAGAGTGGAGGGAGCTCTCTACAAAGGCAGAGAGCAGGAGAACTGTGAGATTGGGACATTTTCAGACTTTAAAGGCCTTTTCCCATCCTCTTTTGCACAAGAAAGAGCATTTGGCTCAGATTTAGAAATAGCTGTGTTCCTGCCTGGCTGAGGGAGAACGGCAGACTTGTGGGCTGTCTAGCAGACTGACATTTCATTTCCATTTGTCACAATCACACCAAGTGATTGTTGCTTCTTGGCTCCCCCATATCTCCCTGGTGATGGCTCTCCCCATGTCAGCAGCTCTTTGGTTCCCCGCTAACACTGTGCCATTGTGGCTGGTGCTATGTGTAGTGATTCCATAGGGAAGTTGTCCCGAGGTACTGTCACCCCGCCACTATTCAGCCTCAGTCTCTGGCTGCACAGCAGGCACCTTACTCCATGTTCTGGGGCTGGATCACATGCACCAGGTCCCCAGGCAAAGGCAACTTTCCGTTACTCCTACTTCTCCAGCCCCTCACTGAGTGGTGATCACTCCATTTGGTTGGCTTTGTCACTCCCTTAGGCTCTCCCTGCTGCCTCCCAACAGCCTCCTGCTCAAAGACACAAACCTGTTAGACATGGGGCAGCTGCACGAGCTCCCACAGCGTGAATCATCTCATGCTTTCCTGGATTCCCATATTCAGACTAATGCTCAAGGGAACAAAACACCAGTCACTTAAATATTCTTGGGGAAATGAACACAAACCAGCCCAGCCAAGGGAAGATCAAGTCATGGGTCAGGTTTTGAGGAGAGCCACCATTGTTGGTAATATCTTTGGATCGTGGTAGCTCCTAGGAGCCTCAGTCATGGCCCAGGATCCTGTGATGTTAAGCATTGTACAGATCCAGCAGTTCCCATTGTGACACTCATGGCCAGATTTTCACAAGAGAGCAGCACCCAGTGCCCTAGGCTCTTCTGAACATCAGGCCATATTGGGGCCAAAATGGCAACTGAGGTCTTCTGCCCATTTAGCCATTAGCCAACCCGGTTATGAGTAAGCTTTCCTGCCCTNGGGGGGGGGGGGGGGGGGGGGGGGGGGGGGGGGGGGGGGGGGGGGGGGGGGGGGGCGAAGAACCATGTAGCAACACTTAGCGTGACTGTTCTGGATGTGGTGTGAATGCTCCTTCTGGCGGAGAGATGGTGTGAGTGCCTCTAGCCCTGTCACTGGCACATGACGCTGTGTGTATTTCTGTGTTTTAATTTCTAGCTTTCTGCTCACCGCATCATGTCACTTTTTCCCAACTGCCTTTCTTTTCTCTATCTTCCTTTTCCTTCTTCCTGTCCATGTGTCCATCCCTCCCTCTTTCCCCCTTCCCTGCCCCATAGACATGACCGACTTTGAGAACAATAATGGTAACCGTAGCCTGGCAGAACTGAGTCAACGCCCTGACAATCTTTCCACAGTGACCAATGCCTTAGTGGGGATGAGCCCGTCCTCCTCGCTGTCAGCCTTGTCCAGCCGAGCTGCCTCTGTCTCCAGCCTCCACGAACGGATCATGTTTGCTCCAGGCAGTGAAGAGGCCATTGAGAGGCTGAAGGTAAGAGCCTGAGGATGCTGACATCATGCTGTATTGAGATTAGGGGAAGATGAAACACACTTGATCTGGCAACAGATCCATTTTATATCCTCATGGTGGCATTTGAACCTGCGGATAGCGACTGTAACAGCCCAGGCTCTGCTATTATTATTTGTGCACCTCCTAGATTATCTCCTGCAGCCTCCTGCTTCTTACGAAGTAATGAAATCAAATGAGGACAGCAGGTACTTTATTGACAGGGACACTTTGTGGAGTCCAGGCCCCCAAGATGACCTTCTGGAGATTTCCCCACAGGTTTAGAAAGCCTCCAGAAGCTCAGTTCTTCTTTGAGTGCTTGCACATGCTATTCTGAGTTAGGTGTGTGCGCACACTGAGCATCACTGTTGGAATTTTTTCCCTAGTGGTATCTGTTGGGTTGGCTCTGGTGCCCCATTGTGCTGCACGCTCATAGTGCCAGTATAAGGGGCCGTGCTGAGCCTGCATCCCTCAGTTCCTTCTTACTGTCCGTGACTGCTGTTGGAACTCTCCTCTTTGTCTTGGCAAAGTTTTTCATAGTGTTTTTTTGCTTAGTTTTTATTGTAAATAGTTGTTAGTTAAGTGTTCAAGTAGTTGTAGTAAGTTTAGTATAGGAATTAGGACACCTCTCCTTGTCTGGAGAGGTGTTCCTCCTTCTGGGTGCTGGGGCATGCCTTAGTCTCTAGGGTTTAAGCCTGGCCCCACCTGTGGGAAGCCTGTGCCCAACAGCAACCCTCTCTTGAGCTGTCTCAAGTGTTTGGGATTGGGAGAAGGATACAGAAAAGATCGCTGCCAGATTTGTCGCGAGTTTAAGCCCACACACTCAAAAAGTCTGGGCAGCGAGACTGAAAGTCCTCCTGATGGAGGCAGTATTGAGACCCGCCTCGGAGCTGGCACTTGACTCATCACTGAACACATCAGCTTCGGAGCGCAGTGCACCTCCCACTGCTAGGAGCTCGCAGCATTGCTCCTCATCACCAGTGCCCAAGGGGAGAATATAGTGGAGGCTATGGCAGTGCATGCTTCCTCTTCATCTTCACACGATGATAAACTAATGGTGAAGGGGACATCCCTGCTTCGAGATAATCTGAGGACACCCCAGGATTTATTAATCGGGTGGCGTCCAATCTGGGCCTGCAGGCAGAAGTTGTCAAGGAGCCTTCTGACTGCTTCTTGGACAATTTATCAGACGCGATTTGTGCAACGGTTGCTCTCCTCCTACATGAGGCCATTATGGGACCTATTAAAACTCTCTGGCAGAACCCAGCCTCCTTCCCTCCTACTGCCAAGAGAATGGAGTGGAAGTACTTTGTGCTAGCCAAGGGTTGTGAGTTTTTATTTTCTCAACCCCCACCCCCGGATCACTTGTTGTGGTGGCTGCCAACAAGAGGGACTGTCAGGGCCAGCCAGGGTCTGCACTGAGGATGAAGGAACCCCTGAAGCTCAACCTACTGGGCAGGAAAGCCAACTCCACCAGGGGGGGCTTCAACTTCGCATTGCAAACCAGCAGGCACTGCTGGGCCACTATGACTTTAACATGTGGGAAGCAATGAACAGACTTCTCCATGACAGCCAGCAGGAGTTCTCCACCCTTGTGGAGGAGGGCAAGATGGGGTCCTCTCTGCAGGCAGCCCTGGATGCCACGGACTCTGCGGCTACATCTATGGCCATGGCAGTTACCATGCACAGGAGCTCATGGTTACAGGCGTCATGGTGCCCGCAGGAAGTACAGCAGACCTTGCAAGACCTGCCTTTTGAGGGGCCCTCACTCTTTTCAGAGCAAACTGATGCCAGACTGCATGGCCTAAAAGATTGTAGGGCGACTCTGAAGTCCCTGGGCCTGCATTCTCCAGCACAATCCAGGAGACCGTATAGGCCACAGCATTATGGGAATTTCTATGCCCAGCTAGCCAGGCATGATCAGCTGAGAAAGAGGAATAAGGGGTTTGGGCACAGGCCACCTCCGCCATCTTCTTCCTTCAAAGGACCCTCTCAGTCAGCCCCATGTCACGTGGGATTCTCAAAACACTCATTTTGATGAATTGATCGAGGATGGCCTATCAATTCCTACTCGGGATCCAGTCACCACTATCTTTTCTGACCGCCTTTCCCATTTTCTGAGGGCCTGGGAGTGGTTCACTTCCAACTGCTGGGTTTTGAGCACAATAGAGTTTTCTTAGAACCTTCACTTTATTTCTACCCCACCTTCCCACCCACCTTCCCCGTTCCCTTCAGAGACCCTTCTCATGAGGTTCTGCTAGAGCAGGAGGTGCAGTCTCTCCTTTGGATGGGAGCTGCAGGGGTGGTTCTGCTGCCGTTAAGGGGGAAAGGATTCAATTCCTGGTATTTTATGGTACTCAAGGCCAAGGGAGGACTCAGACCCATTGTAGACCTGTGTCAACTAAACTACTCAGGAAGCTGAAGTTCCACATGGTCTCCTTGGCATCCATCATTCTGTCACTGGAACCAGGGGATTGGTATGCCATCCCCTACTTCCACATCTCGATTTTCCATGGCCACAGAAGATTTCTGAGGTTTGTGGTGAACCAGGATCATTATCAATTCATGGCCTTGCCTTTTGGTCTCTAGGCCACCCCATGAGTCTTCACCAAGTGCATGGAAGTTGTGACAGTGTTTCTGAGGAAAAGAGGTGTCCATGTGTTCCCATTTATCGACTACTGGCTCATCAAGGACTGGTCTTGAGCACAAGTGGAGTCTGACATCAACCTAATACGGTTGATCTGCCAAGTGTTGGGTCGTCTCATTAACATGCAGAAGTCAACCCTGACACCTATCCAGAGAATAGCATTCATCGGGGCGGTGCTCAACTCCCCGCTGGCAAGAGCCCTCCTCCTGGAGGAACGTTTTCGGGCAATCTCAATGCTAATTCATTCCCTGCAATCACAACTGATCACAACCATCCGGCTTTGCTTGAGCCTCCTCAGACACTTTGTGCACTTATGTAGCGACACGTGAGGCTGAGA
Organism: Platysternon megacephalum; assembly: GCA_003942145.1. Lineage (NCBI taxonomy): Eukaryota > Metazoa > Chordata > Testudines > Platysternidae > Platysternon > Platysternon megacephalum. The sequence goes on along the minus strand of QXTE01000149.1, from coordinate 1,545,438 downwards.
CTCAGACCTCTCCAAGCCTGGCTGGCCACGGTGTACTGCCGTCCCAGGCACCACTTGGACAGGGCAATCACGGTGCCACCCCCCATCCTCCACTCCTTGACATGGTGGTTGGATCACCGGAGGGTCTGCGAAGGGATTCCCTTCACAAGACCCCAGCCATCTTTTCATCTGCTTTCCGATGCCTCGGCTCTGGGCTGGGGAGCCCACCTGGGACACCTCAGGACTCAAGGTCTGTGATCCAGGGAGGAACTTTCTCTCCATATCAGCATCAAGTTGCTCAGGGCAGTTTGGCTTGCTTGCCAAGCGTTCTTGCCCCACATTATGACCTTGACAGCATCAGTTCTCATGGACAATACGTCAGCCATGTATTACATCAACAAGCAGGGCGGGGCTCGTTCTTCCTCCCATGTCAAGAGGTAGCTGATCTATGGGAATTCTGTATCGCCCACACCATCGAGCTCGAAGTTTTGTATCTGCCAGGGGTTCAAAACCATATCATGGATCACCTCAGCAAGTCCTTCTCCACTCACCATGAGTGGTCACTGCGCCCAGATGTCACAATGGATATCTTCCGCAAATGGGGGTTTCCCCACATAGACCTATTTGCCACCCACATGAACAGGAAGTGCCAGCAGTTCTGATCCCTGAGAGTTCACAGTCCTGGGTCAATCACAGACGCCTTTCTGCTGCCATGGTCGTCTCATCTGCTGTACGCTTTTCCACTCATCTCGCTGATCCACAGGGTGCTGACAAAGATCAAGCAGGACCAAGCTCGAGTCATACTGATAACTCCAGTGTGGCTGTAGCGGGGTGGTTACCCCGCTCCTGCCCTGAAGGGCGTAAAACAGCCCCGGGAGAGGGCTGTGGCAGGGGAAAAGCTGGGCTGATTGGGGGAAGCAGCCACAGCTGTAGCCAGTGCAATCAGGGCCCAGCTGGCCCTTATAAGAGGGCGGTGGGCCAGAAGGACAAAGGAGACACTCTCTCTCTGGCTCTAGAGAGAGAAGGACCTGGCTGCCTGGGAAGCTGAGGAGGGTACCTAGGGTGGAGCAGTGCTGGGGAAGGGCAGAGGGAGCTGGGGAGCTCCAGCCTAGCAAAGCCCCAGGCTGTAGGCCGAGTTAAGGGCCCACAAAAGGGTACTAGGGCTGCAGAGGGGCAGCCCAGATATAGGCAGAGGCAGCTGGTCCGACCCCCTTGCCGATGATGAGTGGTTTACAGACTGCAGTCTGCCCCAGTGAGCGGGGGCTAGATGATGACTGGCAGTAGCCACTGAGGCAAGGTGGGGATAGAGGGTTGGGGTATCCCCTGGATGGGGAGACCCAGCTTGTGGGTTACTGCGGGGGCAGAACCCTGACATAGAAGGGCACTGGGGTCCGAGAGGGATACGGGGGCCAGCGGCAGGTGAGACGCCAGCCCACAGAGGGCACTCTGGGCTAGAAAGAGCTAATTCTATGGACGACCAGCAGGAGGCGCCACGCCAGTGAGTCGTCGCCCTGCCACAGTGGCCCAGACAACACTGTTACACCATTCTTCTCCATCTTTCCCGGGAGACCCTGATCGAGCTTCCGCTTCATCCGGACTTAATCTCGCAAGACCATGGACATTTGCTCCACCCGAACCTCAGCTCTTTGCACCTGAGGACCTGGAATCTTCATGGCTAAATCCTGATGAACAGGCTTGTTCGGAGCAGGTCCATAAAGTTCTCCTGGGCAGTAGGAAGCCATCCACAAGGGCAACATACTGGTTGAAATGGAAGCGTTTCTCCCTCTGATCTTCTGAATGGGGAGTCCTGCCAATGCAATCTATGTTGCAACTCATCCTGGACTACCTTCTATCCCTGAAAGAGCAGGGCCTGGCCCTCTCCTTGATTAAAGTCCGCCTGGCGGCCATCTTAGCATTCCACTCAAAGGTCGACAACAAGCCGGTCTTCTCCTATGAGGAGATGATCGGTTTCCTCAGAGGTCTAGAGAGGGTATTCCCACAGATGAGGAAGCCAGTCTTGCCATGGGATTTGAACCTGGTTCTCTCCAGTTTGACAAGGCCACCCTTCGAGCCACTAGCGACATGCTTGCTGCTTCACCTGTCATGGAAGGTAGCCTTTCTAGTGGCAATTATTTCGGCCAGGAGGGTATCAGAGATCCGAGCCCTCACGGCGAAGCCCCCATGTACTATCCTCTTTAAGGACAAGGTGCAACTATGGCCTCACCCAAGGTTCTTGCCAAAGGTGGTGTCTCAGTTCCACTGCAACCAACCTATTTTTCTGCCTGTCTTTTTTATCCAAAGCCTCATGTATATAGGGAGGAACAACGCCTGCACTCCTTGGGTGTTGGGCTCTGGTGTTTTATATGCAGAGGACAAAACCGTTCCATAGGTCACCGCAGCTCTTCATAGCGATAGCTGAAAGAATGAAGGGGCTCCCCATCCCCGCCCAAAGGATTTCATCTTGGATTACATCATGTATCCAAACTTGTTATGATCTCGCAGGCATTCCTCCTCCGCCGAATCTCACTGCTCACTCCAGGAGGGTCCAGGCCTTTTCCGCGGCCTTTCTAGTGCAGGTTCCCATCCAGGATATCTGTAAGGCAGCAACCTGGTCTTCAGTGCACACGTTCTCATTGCACTACGCCCTCACCCAGCAGGCCAGAGACGATGTACACTTTGGCCGAGCGGTGTTGCAGTCCTTGAACTCCGAGTCCACCTCCGATGCAACTGCTTGTGAGTCACTTAACTTGGAATGGACATGTGCAAGCAAGACCCACCCACCGTCCCTGCTCTCAGAGTGGTCAGTAAGAAGAAACTGAGGGCTCGGCAGAGCTCAGCAGGGCCCCTTGTACCGGTGCTATGAGCGTGTGGCACCAGGGGGCACTGGAGCCAGCTCGATGGATACCACTAGGGGAAAAAATTCTGACAGCGATGCTCAGGGCGCGCACACACCTAACTCGGAATGGACATGTGCAACCCCCCATCTCGAAGAACAACAGTCACAAAAAGGTTAGTAACCGTCTTTTTCTAGGCCAAAAGTTTCAAAAGCAACCCGTGATTTTCAGTGCCCAATTCTGGACCCCTTAAAGAGTGAAATTTGAATTTAGAGTTTTTCAGAGGGAGGGTGCTTAATGTTGTCTAAAAATCAGGCTCCTCTAAAGTGTTGCAACTCTAAATTGAGGCACCCAAAATCAGTGGGCACTTCTGAAAAGCTTGGCCTGAGGTTTTATGTACATATTTTATTCCCTACTCTGCTGAAAGGCTAAAGACCATCTTGAGTCTAGCGGCGCACTCCCAAAAGGTGAGATGTTGTACTTCCCCTCATGGCTCGGCAGTGACAGGTAACTAACAAACTCACTATTGGGAGAGCTTTGCTGAAGCCATCACTGATGCTGGTTTGCCAGCAGAGCCATCAGGCCGCAGTGTGGGGCAGTCCTGCCCCGCGCTGAATGGGAGGCCCGAGGGTCATCTGCTTTCCTAACATGTTGTTTCAAATACTGTGACTGGTGTAAGGGTTTGTTGAAAAACCTCTTATCCCGCCTTTTCCCTGAGGGGTGCTTTACATTGAAACCAGCCTGGAACTGGGATTCACATTCTGCAGCCAGGAAACAGAGCTGTCTCATTTGTGTCCGTTATGCAAGATCATTGTGTGGTGTGACTTAGTAAATGCTGCTGTGACTGTGACTTCCGTAGAACAGAGATTCCGGAGCAAAGCCTAAAAGAGCATTTGCAGTTCTGTTACCAAAGGTGACAGCAGTCACGAAATACTAAAATTTAAACTCTGCTCGCCAGGAAACAGAGAAGATCATTGCTGAGCTGAACGAGACCTGGGAAGAAAAGTTGCGGAGGACAGAAGCAATCCGCATGGAGAGGTGAGTGTACAGTAGTGATGTCTGCAAGACCCATTCACTCAGTGTCCAGTATACTTTATGCCACCTTTGTACCTCCCCTCCATGGGGGCTTCCTGGGGTCAGTTCATCTGCCTGTGCTGGTTGTAGTGACATCAGCAGCCAGGAAGAGCCAGGATAGTAAGACCATCAGGCCGTGCCCCAGTTTCGTCAATAGCATGGCTGGCACTCCTCCTCTACTAATGACTCCTGTAGGGGGATTTCATAGACCCAGCTATGCTGACACAACACATGCCTGTGATGTGTTCGGTCAGAGACCCCATTGGGACTGTCACCTGACGTGCTGAGATTACCTTTGAGCCCATTTTCCCTGCCAGCTTGGGACTCCAGAACCCTGCCTTGTTGAGCCAGACATGCTAGCCTGCTGCAACACAGACCCAGGTCTGGTCCATGCCCCCAAAGCTGCAGACTTTAACCAAAAACTGCTCAGCAGGTCACCTATCTCCAGTTCCCAATGGGATCCAAACCCCAAATAAATCCGTTTTACTCTGTCTGAAGCTTATACAGGGTAAACTCATAAATTGTCCACCCTCTATAACACTGATAGAGAGATATGCACAGCTGTTTGCTCCCCCAGGTATTAATCACTTACTCTGGGTTAATTAATAAATCCTACTTTTTACACTAAATAAAATCACTTTTGTTTAAGTGGTTTCAAGTAATGACAGACAGAATAAAGTAAGTCACCAGCAAAATAAAGCAAAAACACGCAAGTCTAAGCCTAATACATTAAGAGACTGATTACAGGTAAAATCTCACCCTCAGAGATGTTCCAATAAGCTTCTTTCACAGACTAGACGCCTTCCTAGTCTGGGCCCAATCCTTTCCCCTGGTACAGTCCTTGTTAGTTTCAGCAGACATCTTAGGTGGAAACTAGGGGTTTTCTCATGACTGGCAGCCCCCTTTGTTCTGTTCCACCCCCTTTTATAGCTTTGCCACAGGGCGGGAACCTTTTGTCTCTCTGGGTCCCCACCCCTCCTTCTAAATGGAAAAGCACCAGGTTTAAGATGGTATCCAGTATCAGGTGACATGGTCACATGTCCTGTGAGACCCCAGCCTCCATTCTTCCAGGGCTGGCCCGCACGCACCCAGGAAGGTTTGCAAGTAAACAGACCATTTACAACCAATTGTCCTAGTCAGTGGGAGCCATCAAGCTTCCAAACCACCATTAATGGCCCACACTTTGCATAATTACAATAGGACCTCCGAGTTATACTTCATATTCCTAGTTTCAGATACAAGAAGGATACATTCATACAGATAGGATGAACACACTCAGTAGATTATAAGCTTTGTAATGATATCTTACAAGAGACCTTTTGCATAAAGCATATTCCAGTTACATTATATTCACACTCATAAGCATATTTCCATAAAACATTATGAAGTGCAACGTCACAATGCCCACAGCCCCTTTTCCAGAGGCAGTCAGAGGTGAGGGGACAGGTGTATTTTAGAAGTGAATGAGATGAGAGAAAGAAAAGATAAAGTCCTGTTGGTAAGGCACCAAATCAGTCTACAAGCTTTCTTCATGACCTCCTACAAGTTATTTAATCTCTCGCTGCCTTGATTTCCCCCATCTGTAACACGGAGCTAATAGTACTATCCTGCTTCACAGCTGAGTCTTACTTCATTAACATTTATAAGGTGCTTTGAGATCCTCAAATAGCCGGTACTAGCTAAATATTATAAATGGAATGTCTGCCTTAATTTAGAGGGCTTCAAGGAAATGGAATTACTGAAATCATTAATATTCTTTATTGATTTAATTGAACTCTCATAATGGGGGTCATTTTCCTAAGCACTATACAAATATCTAACAAAGCCCATAGCTAGTCTGTGTATACACATGTTCCTCTCATGGTTACCCTCGTCCACCTTCGCCCTCCTCCTTCCATTGGTTTGTTCCATGAACTAGATTCGCCTTGTTTCCAGTTGGACTGTGAACGCTTTGAGGCAGGGTCTGTGTCTGTGCAGCCCTTAGCACAGTGGGATCCTGATCTCAGTTGGCTTCTCTAGGGGCTGCTCTGATGCAAAAAACTAACAACACAGGTTGTTTTGACAGACTTTTGCTTTTGCTGTTGCTCAGGGAAGCTTTGCTGGCAGAAATGGGCGTGGCCATGAGAGAAGATGGAGGCACCCTGGGTGTGTTCTCTCCTAAAAAGGTAGGTAGGATTCCTTTAATCTCTTCCACCAGGCCAATCAGATCCTTCTAAAAATATACCTACTGCCCAGCAGCAGCACTTGGAAAATACCTCCCTGCTAAATTCCTATTAGTCCAGCTCATTTCTGAATAGCTCCGAGACGTGTGAACTGCCCCCTCTAGCTCAGTGGGTGTTGACTCTGAAACATAAAAATGACACTTTGAATATCAACCCTGTTCACTGTTTCACTGCTGATTGTTTTAATAGAAACATCCAGCTAATTTTCCCTTCCCGTTCCCAAACTGCCTGCCACACTTCTCCAGATGGAGAATTTACTGTCAAAATAAAATAACCTGGGGTTCCTGGACTGCTCTACAGCCAAAATGCTTCTGAAATAAATGTAGTCAAACTTTACTAATTCTGGGTCACTGAGAACGAAAATGATGCTTAAAATTGTTGATTGGCTCTAGTTTTCAAGATATGCTATTGGGTCAGTATATACGACCCTTGACTTGGGAATGGCGGAGGATAAGTGAGTTATAAAGGGAAGGGATCTCAATTTAAACCAGAAATGACTAAAATACATCTTTGACTGGATCTATGAATAAATCTATGACTGGGTTTGGACAGTACTTGCTTTTTAGGCAAAACAATGAATGATGCAATCTGAAGCTGGTATTGCGTCATACAGGATATGAATTGCATCATGTTATTCCTAGAAGTCATGGATAATGCAATCATAACGAAGCTTACATCACTCTGCTGAACAAATTGCCCTATATCAGCTCTAGAAAACATACAGTGTCGTGCTCTCTTATTTGTCAGTGTTTGATTTTGCAAAGGGACACATTTCTGTTTAGCCAAAGTGAGCAGAGATGCCTCGTACTTGTGTGAACAGTGCAGATAACTTCTGCTATGTTTGTGGTGAAGTGACTTTTGCATCACAAAAGCGCAGTATAACCACTATGGTTAAGAAAGCCTATCACCTTTATTTTGGCTGCAAAATTGGAGATCAGGACAAGAGGTGGGCCCCACACATATGCTGCAACACTTGTGCAACAAATCTTCGCCAGTGGTTGAACAGGAAAAGGAAATCTATGCCTTTTGCAGTGCCAATGATTTGGAGAGAGCCAACAGATCATACCAGCAATTGTTACTTCTGCATGGTGCCTCCAGTTGGGAAAGGTGTGTCAAAGAAGAAAAAGTGGACTGTGCATTATCCAAACATTCCATCAGCTATACGCCCAGTACCCCACGGAGAAGGACTGCCGGTTCCTGATGCACCAGAATCATTCTCACTTGAGTCAGACGAGGAAGAGGAAGAGGATGAAACTTCTGGTCCTGAACCATCAATGTCACAGGACCCACATTTTCTCCCATCCTCCTCCTCTGAACCACACCTCATAACACAAGGTGAACTGAATGACCTTGTCAGGGATTTGGAACTACCCAAGAGTAAGGCAGAGCTGTTGGGCTCCAGACTACAGCAGTGGAATCTCCTGGCAGGTGATGTTAGGGTTTCCATGTTCCGTGACCGTCAAAAGGATCTTGTCCCATTCTTCTTCATGGAAGGTGATCTTGTAGCCTGCAACAACATCGATGGTGTGATGGCAGCCCTCAACATCGTTCACGATCCAGATGAGTGGAGACTGTTCATTGATTCATCGAAGACGAGTCTTAAAGCTGTTTTACTGCATAATGGCAATGTTTTGCCATCAATTCCAGTTGGTCATGCAGTCCATATGAAGGAAACCTATGACAACATGAAACAACTTTTGAGGTGCATAAACTATGACCAACATCAGTGGCAGCTTTGTGGCGATTTGAAGGTTGTTGCTCTCTTGCTTGGTCTGCAGGCTGGATACACAAAGTACTGCTGTTTTCTCTGCGAATGGGATAGTCGTGCAAGAGATTCCCACTACATCAAGAAAGATTGGCCACTCCGACAGTCATTGGAGCCTGGGAGGAAAAGTGTTCAGCATCCACCACTTGTTGAATCAAGGAAGATTTTGTTACCACCCTTACACATCAAGCTGGGTCTGATGAAGAACTTTGTCAAGGCCATTGACAAAACACAAGCAGCTTTCAAGTACCTCCGTGGAAAATTTCCAAGGTTAAGTGAAGCTAAGATAAAGGAAGGTGTCTTTGTTGGTCCTCAGATTCGTGAACTTCTTCGAGATGATGCATTTGACCATGCACTGCGTGGCAAGGAAAAGACGGCATGGAAAGCCTTCCAGTTAGTGGCAATAAATTTTCTCGGAAACAACAAGGCACACAACTACAGGTTGTTGGTGGAAAACCTCCTCAAGGCATACAAAAGCCTTGGTTGCAACATGTCACTAAAGATACATTTTTTGCACTCTCATCTAGATTTTTTTCCACCGAACTGCGGAGCAGTGAGCGACGAGCACGGCGAGCGATTTCACCAGGACATTGCAACAATGGAGAAACGCTATCAGGGCAAATGGAGCCCATCAATGCTTGCAGACTATTGCTGGACAGTGACAAGAGATGCTCCATTTAATGAATACAAGAGACAAGCCAAGAAGCGCCGAGTAGACACTGAATAGGACTAAACTATGTACATAATAGTTTTTTGCCTTTTGTTTCATAATAAATTTTATTTATATAACCCTTTTGCTGATTTTTAAAGTGTTACATAAATAGGACAGGTGAAATATTATTATGTAAAGCAACCATAAACACATGAAAAGACCTAGGTTTACAATTTATGATTAAAACTCTACTATCTACACAATATACATAGACATAAACTGTAAAAACTTAAATATCTTAGAAACAGTAGCCAATCAGTTGTTTTAATTGTCATATTTGAATTCAGCACATCAAAATACATAATAAATATCACATTTTATCTCTGAAGCAGACGACTTCTCAAAAATTGTAGACCAGTGAATCAAGCCAGCATGAGGAGGTGAATTTTATGCAGGCGTTATGGAGATTCTTGTCCACAGACACTTGTGCAATGTCCTAACAAAACCACCTTAGTAGTCCTCCCCAAGTTAGACCTGATGTCCCAGGGCGAAGCAAAGGCTGCAAAGCAGGAAGATTTAGATGGGAAAGTGAGAGGAAGAAGTGGAAGAAGCCAGCTCAATGAGGGGGAGGAGGAAAGAAGCGACCTCATCATCTGTTGCGACCAGGCTTTAGTAGATTGGGTGGAGGATGCAGAAGAGACATTTTGGCTGCTCCCAATTCAGATAGACCTAGGCTCTGGCTACACTTGCAGATGTAGAGTGCTGGCAGTTAAACCAGCCCTCGGAGACAGCAGCAGGGAAAGCGCTGCCGTGTGTTTACACTGTCAGCTGCAAGCACGGTGGCATGGCCACATTAGCAGCTCTTGCAACACCACAGAGGGCAGTGCATTGTGGTAGCTATCCCAGTGTGCAGGTGGCTGCAGCGTGCTTTTAAAATGGGGGGAGGTAGAATGTGACAGAGTGTGTGTTATGGGTATGTGGGGGGAGAGACAGTGTGTTTTGGGGGCAGAGAGTGTGTCAGCATGCTGTCTTGTAAGTTCGGACAGTGGCAGGGGGAAACCCTGACATCAGCCCCCACCCCTCACCTCTCTCTCTCTCACACACAGGCACAAACGCCTGCCTCTGCAGCAGCAGCATTCCACAGTAATGGTTTGCTTTGTGTCCCGGAGCAGATAAGCATGCCGGCTGTCAGAAACGGAGCTTTGAAAGGGGATATCCACATGCCTGCAGCCGAGTTCAAAACAATGACCAGAGTGGCCACTTGACTTCAAGGGATTATGGGACATTTCTGGAGGCCAATCACAGCGCAATAATGCAACACGTCGTCCACACTGACACCCCGGCGTTTCAGCCAGGGCGCAGCAAGCTCTATGCTTCTCATGGAGGTGGATTACCAGGGGCGCTCCAGCCGCGGAGTCCAGGCGCTCTGAGTGCCTTGCCAGTGTGGACACCTCAGGAGTTAGGGCGCTCGAGGCTTATTTAATGTGCTCTAACTTGCAAGTGTAGCCACGCCCTCAGTAACTAATTCTTTCTACTTGTGCATCTGGGGGCTCTCTTCCTGTGAGGCAGGGACTGAGGGTCTAGGAACCCAACTCAGGAATCACCTAATCTTATAAATCAGGAATTGCTGGAGGTCTGTGATCTTCATCTTTTAATAAACAACCTTTCCACTCCTCAGTGTGTGTTGACTGTTTGCCCTTGCGTGAGGGACAGTTTCCGATCCTCTTTGCATGCCATTTAGACTGGTTTTATGGTTGTGATTTTAGAGGATCTCCCATAAGGGATCAATCAGGTGTAAGATTATAACAGTGTGAGCTTGCTCCCAGAAGTGCTCTGCTTCTGGCAGCTAAAATTCCAGCACTGAGCACTTCCTCCTAGGGGCACGGTTGCTCCTTGGCCATTTGGGGGTGCGTTAGTTGTGCCATGGGAAGACTTGGCTGGCTGTAATTGAATAAAGAAGCTGCTGTACCATGTGCTGGTGAATTCAGGAATCTCAGCTCCAGCGCAAAGGATGTAGTAGGCCCTCCTGTGTTACAGTAGTATGTCCATGCCCCTTGGCTCACATGACCCACTTGACTTTTACTCAAATGCAGGGTGGTATTAGACAGCTGAGGCAAATTTCTTTACATTTTCCAAGCCAGTTAGAGAAGCAACGTCAATGCTGAACAGGCCTGATTTCCCCCACCCCCATGTGGTGCCGTCACTGGCACCTGTGCAAAGCGGGTGTGAATGGAGCTTGCTGTGAATGGAAATCCTGATATGCCCCCTTGGCATGAAAGTAAATGGCCTGGTGAGATGCAGGGCACAGGGGAGCCAGGCCCCAGCTCTGCTGTTCCTGCTTCTGTTTTGATTTTTAATCAGCTTGTGAGGCACTGTTCAGGGAGGCAGGGACTGTCAAAGGAGTTAGAAGCCCAGTGAATGTCAATGGGAGTTGGGCACCTGACTCTCTTTAGCCACCTTTGAAAATCCTTATGTGACGTTCCCCTCTGGTGTTATCTGGACCGGTGATCTGCTAGGCTACTCCAATCCTTGACTCTGGGAGCCAGCCTTACCCTGCTCCGCTGTGAGAACCCCCACTCCTGGGCTGTTCACGCACAGCCTCTGGCTTGTAAGCTGCTCCCAGCTACTTGCAACCGAATGAGACTAGACAATATCTCTGGTCCCAGACACAACCCTAGGAACCTCCGTCTTGCAGTGGCCAGTTATGCCTGCTGGACGCTGCAAGCTTATATGAGTTCGTCAATTTAACAAAAAAATTGGTATGTACCAGGCTTGTTATCCGAAGGAGAGTCTCTGACACGCTTCAAACCAAACACACTTCTTCAGGTAGAATAAACAAACAGATTTATTAACTATAAAGATAGATTTTAAGTGATTATAACTCAAAGCATAACAAGTCAGATTTGGTCAAATGAAATAAAAGCAAAATGCATTCTTAGCTGATCTTAACACTTAACACTTTCAGTGCCCTTACAAACTTAGATGCTTCTCACCACAGGCTGGCTGGTTGCTCTTCAGCCAGGCTCTCCCCTTTGATCAGCGCTTCAGTTGCTTGGTGTGGTGTCTGTAGATGTAGGTGGAAGAGAGAGAGGAAGAGCATGGCAAATGCCTCTCCCTTTTATCATGTCCTTTCTTCCCTCTTGGCTTCCCCCCCCCCCCCTTCAGAGTCAGGTGAGCATTACCTCATTGCAGTCCCAAACTGACCAAAGGAAGGGGTGTGACTCACTGGAGAGTCCAACAGATTCTTTGTTGCTGTCTAGGTCAGCATCCTTTGTTCCTGTGAGGCTGGGCTGGGTTTGTCCCATACAGATGTGATGAGGTGTGAACTGCCTTTCAGCTCTTGGAGAGTTTTTGCCTGGGCTTATTTTAAGCCATGAGGATACATTTTCAGCCTCATAAATATATACATGAAATTATAATTTATAACATTACTATAACAACTACTATAACATCACTATAACAACCGTGCTCAGTGCATCATGAGCCTTCCGAAGACACCCGACATGACAAACTTTGCATTGGATACCACACAATCATATTGTAAGGATGAACATGGGGGTGCTGGGTGTTCCCCCGAGGTACAGAGTGTCACACCTCCCCTCTTAGTTTACTGTAAGAGGGTTAGTCACTGACTAGCTTGAAGGCAGTTTGTGGTATAGGTCTCTTGGCATCCAGCCATTAAGGCCAGGAGGCAACGTGCCTCAGTTTCCCCATTCACACACAGCAAACCAGGTTTTTTATGGTTTCTCTGCTGTGATAAGCTTTAAACCTGTTTACAGGTATTAATTGAAAAGTAGCATTATCATAAGGTTTAACATCCGTGTCAAAATTCTTATCCCCAAATCTTAACATTTTTTATCACAGATGGGTGTTTACAAGTATCTTGATGATACCACACCCTCTGTTCAGATAGTGTAGTTTGTTCATTATCCATGGTGTCCTTTGACTCTCTCCCATGTAATCAGTCACTGGCTTTTCTTTCCCTCCAGTGTTTCCCTTTGTGTGGGCTCTTAATTTAATCATGTTTTTGGAATTTTGGTGCCTCAGGGTCTGGCAAGAAAGGTGTTCAGGGGGATTCTGTACATTGGCTGGCCCTTTGGGGAGCGGTCTCCCAACCCCAGGACTGTAGATATGCAGAAAATTCAGCTCCCTTTTTGGGGTTACCCTGTGTTTCCCCCTCCCAGCACTGAGTCCTCCCCTGCCCCATAGAGCGCTGTGATATGTGCTCTGTGGGCTAGATGTGTTTACCCTTTGATCAGATTCACCTTTACCCAGCAGCTTTCCCATTTCTGCTCTCTGAGTCACACCAGCCTGGGGGAAAACACCCCCTTCTCTGTCAGTTGGGTCATTTGTATTCTACCACCTGGAAGTTTCCTGGTCCCAACTCCTCTGTTATCACAGGCATTGGAGCTGCATCTTGATTTAAAGAGACACAATTACTTTCCAAAAACTTATCAGAAATAGCATCCTGAAAAAACAGGACCTAGATTGGGGTACCCTCCGCCACCCCTTTCTCGGTCTCTGAGAAGTCAGCTGTGTGACTGCTCCCCTCCAGGAGGTCGGTTACACAGTTCCTTCTCAAAACCTGGGTCACAGGCTGAGTGCCTGGGTGCACAGATGCTGACTCATCCATTCTGTCCTGGGCATCCTGCCCCAAGTGACTAGTGAGGAGACATTCCTGTAACCCCACTATTCCTTCCCCGGTTTCCTCACCTGGGCCCGCTCCTAAGACACATTTCTCTGTGCTCCCTAGGAAGGGTTCTGTCTCTTGTTCAGCTGCAGAACTCTGCCAGCTAACAACTGGGACAGTTTCCTTAATCCCTGACAACACCTCTCCTGCCCCTGTGCCTGAGGGCATGTTGCCTTCTGCTGGAAAGGAGCTAGTCTCAGCCCCTCCCATACTTGAAAGCACCCTGCTTCCCTATGTTACAGAGTCACAGCAGTGGCGTAGCCAGGTGGCGGGAACAGGGGGAGTGATAAAAAAAAAAGGCGCCACCCGCTGCAGTGCTTTTACTCACCCGGCGGCACTCCGGGTCTTCGGCGGTGGGCCCTTCACTTGCTCTGGGTGTCTTCGGCGGCAGTGAAGGACCCGCCGCCGAAGTGCCGTGGAAGACCCAGAGCGCCGCCGGGTGAGTAAAATAAAAGCGCCGCAGCGGGTGGCGCCTTTTTTTTTTATCACTCCCCCGGGTGAGTAAAAAGGTGCCAAGAAATTGACAAGGTGCCACTTGTGCTCAGTGCGGGAGCGGCCGCTCCCCCCCTAGCTATGCAACTGAGTCACAGGAATCCTCACCCACCTCAGTGGTTTCTGAGATCCCCTGCCCCTTCTCTGGGCTCTCCTCTGGGACACATTTCTCTCTGCTCCCTAGAGCCAGGTTTGTCTCTGGTTCAGCTGCGACCTGCTGGCAGCTAACAACCTGGACAGTTCTTTCCCTGGCAGGCATACCTGAGGTGGTGTTGCCTCCAACTGCAGTGCAGGAGTTGGTCTCAACCACCCTCCCACTGGGAAGCCTGTGGCTTCCCCCTGCTGCCGAAGAATCAAGGGAGACTCTCTCCCATTCTCTCAGCAGTTCCTGAGTCCTTTCTTTCTCCCTTGGGGGTCCCAGCATAAAACTCCCTCCTGCTGCAGGCAAATACTTTAACCTGAGCTACCCGGAAAAAATCATTACCCAGGAGCAGGTCGAACAGGAGGTGTTCCATTACCCCCCCAGTCAAAACACTTTCCAAACCACATGGATTTTAGCTAGTGGTATGAGGAATCTGCTTTTGCCCACCCCCACAATCTCTGCCATTTGGCCAGGCAACATACTGGCCTTTCGGACCACACTCTGCTTAACCAGAGAGATCTGGGCCCCTGTATCCCTCTGCCCAAGTATTCCCTGCCATTAATTTGGACAGCCTTAACATGCTCCATATCTGGTTCTGCAAAGGCTAACCTCACAGAACCAATATGATAGGTTCCAATTGCTTGGGGGGTTTCTGTGTTGAGGACAGCAGAACTAACATGAGCTATTGTTTGCCTGCTTCCTCCTAGCACAGGGCATTTACTCCTCGGGTGATCAGTAGAATTACACTGATAGCACCTTTTGGGCTCTTCTACTTTTACAGGAGATTTGGGATGAGGGTTAGAGGAATGTTTTTGGGGAAGAGAATGTTTAGACTCTCAACCCCCTTCTCTCTTCCCAGGGGCAAAATGGGATCCTCCCTTCCCACCAGTTTTAAACCCCTCTTTCTGTGGCCTGCCCTCAATAGATGCCTGATTCTGTTCGAAGGCATCAGCTAAAAAAGCCATCTCATCCACAGATTACATCTTTGTCCCATAGACACTGCTTTACATCAGCCTTACATATGCTTAGGAAATGCTCTTGAGCAACAAGTTCCAACATTCCCTCAGAACTTGCCACTTCTCTACCCCTCACCCATTTTCCCAACAAATCTTTCATTTTGTTTACATATTCCCAATTACTCATACCAATATCCCTCTTAAGATTCCTAAATTTAACTCCATATGTTTCAGGGGTAATCTGAAAACTTCACAAAACAATATCTTTAAATTTACCCTAGTCTAAAGCATCTTCAATAGGTATTCCATTGAATACATTTCGAGCTTTACCAGTTAATTTCGTAATTAGGGTAGGAACTCTCTTATCATCAGGGATTTCATGTATTACACACAGCCTTTTGAAGGTAGTCAGATATTCAGCAATATCATCCTCTTCACTGTATGCAGGACATAAGTGTTCCCATTTGTGGATTTTTGGAGTGATGGGAGTCGTTGGGGTCGGGGAGTTCTGGTTCTGCTTCTCTAGCAGGTCCAGTTGGTATTTTTGCCATCTTTCTCTTCCTTCCCGCTCTCTCTCTCTTTCTGCAATGGCCCTTCTGTGTGCAGTCTCCTCTCTGGCTGCCTCTCCAGCTGCCTCTGCCTCCATAGTTTCCCTGGCCGCAGCTGCTTCTTTGAGCCTCATTTCTGCCTGCCACATTTGAAACTCGTGGTCCTTTGCCTTCTCTTCTGCTTCCAGTTTGGCCAGGTCTAGTTTTGTAGCTGCCTCACTGGTAGTCATTTTCTGCTTTCTTGTGCTTATTTCCCTCACCCGAAATAAACAAACAGAAAATAACAAAATTATGACCTCCTCCTGACTGTTCTTAGCCACTGCACTTAAGACTCACTTAAAATCACAAATATCAGTGCTTAAAGTGTGAACTTCACTTGGAGTAAGAAGCCGTACATACACCCTGCTCGCTGCACCACTGTGATGTTCCCCTCTGGTGTTATCTGGACCCGTGATCTGCTAGGCCACTCCAATCCTTCACTCTAGTAGCCAGCCTTACCCTGCTCTGCTGTGAGAACCCCCACTCCTGGGCTGTTCATGCACAGCCTCTGGCATGTAAGCTGCTCCCAGCTGCTTGCAACCGAATGAGACTAGCCAGTATCTCTGGTCCCAGATACAACCCTAGGAACCTCCGTTTTGCAGTGGCCAGTTATGCCTGCTGGACGCTGCAAGCTTATATGAGTTTATCGATTTAACAAAGAAATAGATATGTACCAGGCTTGTTATCCCAAGGAGAGTCTCTGACATGCTTCAAACCAAACACTTCTTCAGGTAGTATAAACAAACAGATTTATTAACTATAAAGATAGATTTTAAGTTATTATAACTCAAAGCATAACAAGTCAGATTTGGTCAAATGAAATAAAAGCAAAACGCATTCTAAGCTGATCTTAACACTTTCAGTGCCTTTACAAACTTAGATGCTTCTCACCACAGGCTGGCTGGTTGCCCTTCAGCCAGGCTCTCCCCTTTGATCAGCGCCTCAGTCGCTTGGTGTGGTGTCTGTAGATGTAGGTGGAAGAGAGAGGAAGAGCATGGCAAATGCCTCTCCCTTTTATCATGTTCTTTCTTCCCTCTTGGCTTTGCCCCACCCCTCCCCACTTCAGAGTCAGGTGAGCATTTCCAAACTGCAATTCCAAACTGACCAAAGGAAGGGGGTGACTCCCTGGAGAGTCCAACAGATTCTTTTGTTGCTGTCTAGGTCATCATCCTTTGTTCCTGTGAGGCTGGGCTGGGTTTGTCCCATACAGATGTGATGAGGTGTGAACTGCCTCTCTGCTCTTGGAGAGTTTTTGCCTGGGCTTATTTTAAGCCATGAGGACACATTTTCAGCCTCACAACTATATACATAAAATTATAACCTATAACATTACTATAACAACTACTATAACAACCATGCTCAGTGCATCATGAGCCTTCCGAAGACACTCAACACGACAAACTTTGCATTGGATACCACACACTCATTTTACAAGGATGAACATGGGGTCTTGGGTGTTCCCCCGAGGTACAGACTGTCACACCCTACCCCAAATGTTCTTTCCTGGAATTATGCTGGGGCAGGAGTGGGGGCTCCATGCAGTGGAGCAGCCTGTCAGGTGCCGTGTTTTCGAGGGCAGGGCTGTCCTGGGACATGGCTCTGTGTCTGGCATGGATACTGAGGATGACTTTGACCCGTTGTCTCTTTCCCTCCCAGACGCCTCACCTGGTCAATCTCAACGAGGACCCGCTGATGTCTGAATGCCTTCTGTACTACATTAAGGATGGGATAACCAGGTGAGGGTGTAACCGCCACAGAATCATGTAGCACCAGTGGTCTGCTGAAATGAACAGCATCAGACTCTGGTTGTCTGAGTGCAGGGCAGGCCCAGGGCATGGGGTCCCCCTCTCCTCCTCATTCACTGCTGAACCAGGTATTGGTGCTCTGTTGCTATCAAACTCAGGTCACCAGTGGCAAAGGGACCTGATACTATAGAGCAATTGCAGCCCTGCCCTCTGCGTGGTCCCTGGGTCAGGCTGGCCTTCCCAGAGAAGTGAACTGAAGGGGAATCTAATTGATGTGTTCCCATGCATTTAATGTGCTGCCCTGTGAAGGGGAGCTGGGCAGCACTATCCTTGTGGAAGAATGTCCCATCCTGGGGATGGGCGAGGGTTCCCCTCTGCAGAAGCCCTGGCCCTACACTATCCAGGCGTACTGTGAAGGGGGAGCAGACCCCGGGTGGGCAGGGGGAGAGAGCAGATGCAGATTCTAATTCCACCACTTGGAAGGGATGCGTTAGCTAGTGTATACTGGCATGCGAAAAGTCATGTTTCCCCATGACAGCTTCCAGTTAAGATGTTGGCCTGGCTGCCCACTGAGGCTCTCCCGGGACTGGATCCAAAGCCCATTAAAGTAGATGGAATGACCAGTGGGCTTTGGATCAGGCCCTTTGAGTGTGCTGCTGCCAGCTGTCTGAAACCTGGTGTATTGTTGGTGTATTGTTGCCAGGGAACTCCACTAAGTCTGTGTCTGCCCGCAGGGTTGGCCGAGAGGACGCAGAGAGGAGGCAGGACATCGTGCTGAGTGGACACTTCATTAAGGAAGAGCACTGCATTTTCCGCAGCAACACCAAGGCCGGTGGCGAAGGTACCCTCCGACAGAGAGCCTCACACGTCCACAGTCTGTGCTCTCACCCCAGTTCAGTCACATACCTGGCTACCTGCAGCTCCGTCTTAGTGTTTGCAGCCAGGGCACCCCAGCTTCTACTTACATCCAGGAGGACTGGGGCACTGATGCCTGTCAAGAGGCATGGCGTAGGGCACCTCCTCTCTACCTGTCAAGGTGGGGTGTGTGGGAATACAGCCTTCGCAGGATGTGCTGTGATATCGCCACCTGTCTCCTGGGTTGGGTCATTCCCATTTCCTTTCTTGCACTTGTTGAAGCACAGTCAGACCAATCTCCTGGCTGTGTCAGCTTCCCCAGTCACACCCCTTGAAAGGCAGCTAGCAGTGCGGAGCATTGGCAGGGCACTGTTGCCTTCCATAGCCACACCACTGGCAGAAGTGAAGGGAAGCATCTCCAGGGAATTGCCGGTGATATGCTAATAGAGGCTATTCTGTAAGGCAAATCAGGAAGAAGAGAAGATGGGTGTGAGGGAAAAGAGTGAGCTATGGCGGCTGATTCCCTTGCCGAAGACATTCTGCATTGTCTGAGGCTATCCCTCCTGCAAAACGGGTGCAAACTTGCTTGCTCACAGGAAGCGGGGGGTAAATCTCTGGAATTGATTTGCGGAAAGGCCAGAGACTCAGGCTCTGTTTTTTTCTTAATCTCTTCCTTGTCAAATCTGTGCCTGTGCACAGTCTTTCAGAACGCGCTTTGTAACTTCGATGGGAGCATGGTCCAACCCCTAGAATCAGTGGTAGATGTCACTAGCCAAGCAGAGTGAGGCCTAGCACTCAGCTCAGTGGCATTTTGCTGTTTGCAGTCTGAGATGCACAGGGAAGCATATTGTTCAATATGGTGACTGGCGACCAGGCCTGATTTCCACCTTGTGCCCATTTGGTACTCAGGCGGTGGAGCAGTGGTGACATCAGAGGTAGCACAGCCAGTCATCACTCCCTCCCCCTAGTTCATTTGAATACTTCAATCCCATTGGTTGAAATGAGTCAGCAAGTGAAACTGCAGGTCAGGACTCTGCTCTGCTTTGTCAGAGTTGGTGGGGTGGGGGCTCAGGACTGGAACAGTGGGGGCTGCTTCAGGTTAGGAGCTGTGTTGGTTGAGTAGGAGTGAGGCTGGAGATTTGAACTGTGGCTCCCTCCACACTATGCCTGGCCTGGGGTGTGGGAACAATTGGTGTAGTGGGGTGCTGAGAGCCATGGAACCAAACTGTAATATAATGGAAACCACTTCAAGACGGACGGTGTGGCAGCACCCCCACCGTGTTCCCTCTAATTTTTTCTGTCCATGGGTGGAATGAATTTTGTTATGTGTACCATATTGAGGTAATGTGAGGATGTGCGCCACCAGTAGAAACAAGAAACCTAGATATTTATATATTTTTAAAAAAGTTACCGTAGGGATAATTACTCCAGCCAGGACAGGGTAGGCATTTTAGAACTCACTAATCAAAGAATTAAATTTAAGCGTAAGAGAGAAATAGAAATTATGAAATGCATAGACCAGTCAAAACACTAAAACAACACACTTTGAAATGTGTTGGGAGGTGAGTGTAAAAGACAGAATGTGTGTGTGTGTGTGTGACAGAGAGAGACACGCTGCCCCTTTAAGTAGATCAGCACTCAGCAGTCTGAAGCCTGCTCCCTGCTTGTTCAGACACAGCAACAGCTGCCAGCCAGCTCTGTCCTGAGCCCTGTCGTGTCCCCGCCCCGCTCTGTGGAGATGGGATACAGGGGAGGGGGACACCCTGACATCAGCAGTCTCCTCTCCTCCCCCACGCTCTGCACAGCAAGCAGGAGGCTCCCGGGAGCAGCTGGCCAGAGGCAAAGGGCAGGAGCAGCGCAGCAGTGGGGGAAGGGACACCTGAAGTGCACAGCACTTGATAGCCTGCTGGGTGGCCCCGCAGCTTAGAGGGAACTTAGACCCCCCCAGCACCCCTAGTTTCAGCACCTATGTGTCTGGCTCAGGCAAGATCATTTCCCTTTGGCCAGTCAGAACGGTTGTAGTTCATGTAAACATTGTAAATCATGTGGTGTGGCAGACAGAGATTCCTTAGCCTGCTGCACCCAGTGGCCAGTCTCGAGAGGAGAGAAGACAGGCAGGCAGCAGGGTTCAGATTCAGGTTATTGGTGGGTGTTGCCTCAGTGCTGTGAGGGGAGGTTGTTATTAATATAAAATTGATGACGCCAAGAAGAGTGGCAGCCTGGCTGACTCAACATTATACAGGTTTGCTGGCAGTGTCCTGTAAAATCACTACAGGTTTAGGGATAGAGACTGCTTTCCTGCCCCTCCTCCCACCTGCAGCAGCAATGGGGTGGGCAACCCACTGGCATGTAAAAGCAATGCATTGTTAAAGTCTGGAGTGGCCCAATCCCTCTTTCACCCTGTCCAGGAATCTCCGTGCAGCCTAGCTTGCAATATAATGTCCAGTATGGAGGGTACTTCTCACCGAGTGACTAGAGAACAAATAACGCAACTCACAGATCCCCGGGCATCCTAGGGTCCCTCTGTTTACTCAGCATCATGTGCTGTCCCCTCTTACACGTGCTAGGTAGTGCTTTGCTCTGTGAGCAGCCCCCGGGCTGTCTGTGGGACTAGTTGTGACGTGGGAGGGAGCGGGGCATGTTCTGGCTCTCGATGATTAATGCTCAAGGACTGATGGCAGGTAGTTTGCAGTCTGCAGATCCAGGCTGGACTTTGGCATGGAAGAGACAATCAATGCAAGTGAAATAATGGGGGTAAGAAGGTGGTGTAGGCCTGCCCTGTGGGAACGTATGGAAAGTAACCTGGTATTTATAATATAGATAGAGGGGGAGATCTTCAAAAACACCTCAGGGGTTTAGGAGCACCAGCCCCATTGATTTTCAGCGAGACGCGCTCCTAAATTCCACTGGCGCTTTTGAAATACAACTTTGTTGTATGTGCTTGGGCCCAGCTCCATGTCTGGAGCAGGGTGTCCACTGGCATCAAGATGCTAAACAAACAGCCCTCCCTGCCTATCGGAGCCCATAGGGCCTGCACAGCCAACGTTTCCAATGCGATCAGGAGACAAGCCGCCCTTCAGGCCTCTGCTGTCCCTTCACACCTCTTCTCCTGTCTCTTTCTCTCTCCTATGCCTTTCCCGCAGTAGTGGTGACACTAGAACCTTGCGAAGGGGCCGACACCTACGTCAATGGCAAAAAAGTGATGGAACCCAGTGTCCTGCGATCCGGTAGGTCCTGCTTCAGAGGGGGTGATTGACTCAGCACTGACAGATTGCTTTAACCACTGACTCGCATCGATCCCCTTATAGAAACATATCAGGGCAGATGGTGGTTCTAGTCTAGTGGCATCAGTGCAGTGACAGTGGGGAATAGTCAGTGGGGCTACTCATGCTCAAGTGCTCTGTTGAATCAGGGCATAAGTCGTGGGACATGAGAGGCCTTGTTGGTGGAAATCCTGCTGTGCAACCCTTGCCACTGAGTTGGGGTTCCTGCATATACTGGAGACCTCATTGGTTAACTCTGAACTGCCCTCCCCAAAGGAAACCGCATCATCATGGGGAAGAGCCATGTGTTCCGATTCAACCACCCTGAGCAGGCTCGCCAGGAGCGGGAGCGGACCCCATGTGCAGAGACCCCCGTGGAGCCAGTGGACTGGGCCTTCGCGCAGCGAGAGCTGCTGGAGAAACAAGGCATTGACATGAAGCAGGAGATGGAGCAGAGGTGAGGAGGCATGGGGGAGGCAGAGGAGATGAGGGATCATGGAGGGAGGGTAACATGGAGAGGTGGAGCAGAAGGGAAGGAAATGGGGGTGTCAGCCAGTAACTGGATCTGTCCAGGTTTGTCATTTTGTCCTTCCTAATTCTTCCCAGGCTTCAGGAACTGGAGGACCAATACCGCAAAGAGAGAGAAGAGGCCAACTATCTTCTTGAGCAGCAGAGGCTGGTAGGTGGCACACACATTCTGCTTCTTATCTGGTTCATCAGAGCAACGCTAGTCACCATCAAGGCGCAGACTGGGGTTGAGTCTCTAGTCTGAACAATGGTTAGCGTGTTGATATGAGTAGGGTGGATCTGCATCTTCTGAAGATGCTACCTAGACTGGAAACCTAGACGTCTCCACGTCTCACGGGGCCTTTTAGACCAGTGAACACAGCTGGGGGGTAGGTTGGCTTTCTGCAGGGAGTGGAGCCATTTGTCAGTTTTATGGGGATCGAGAGAGACCTGGTACAGGAAGGGGGTGGTCAAAATCAAGAACACAATTGTCTGTGGGTTATTTCCTTATCTTCCCCCCTTTCCCTCAGGACTATGAGAGTAAACTGGAGGCTTTACAGAAGCAGATGGACTCCAGGTATTATCCTGAGGCCAATGAGGAAGAGGAAGAGCCCGAAGATGAAGGTAAAAGTTCAGTGAAAGCAGAGAGCGACTGAAATAAATTGTGCAAGAGAGAACGAGCCTTTTCCAGTTTTGCTGGCCAATGACACTTCCTGATGGCCCTGGGAGCAGGGCTCTGGTCTGTTACGATGAAAGTCCGGAAGATCCAGGTGTATTGTCAGGAGACTCTCTCTTATCATAAGAATGGCCCTAGTGAGTCAGATCAAAGGTCCATCTAATCCTGTCTTCCAACAGTGGCCAGTGCCAGGTGCCCCAGAGGGAATGAACAGAACAGGTAATCATCAAGTGATCCATCCCGTCACTCATTCCCAGCTTCTGGCAAACAGAGGCTAGGGACACCATTCCTGCCCATCCTGGCTGGTAGCCATTGGTGGACCTATCCTCCATGAATTTATCTAGTTCTTTTTTGAACCCTGTTATGGTCTTGGCCTTCACAACATCCTCTGGCAAGGAGTTCCACAGGTTGACTGTGCGTTGTGTGAAGAAATACTTCGTTTTATTTGTTTTAAACCTGCTGCCTATTAATTTCATTAGGTGACCCCTAGTTCTTGTGTTATGAGAAGTAGTAAACAACACTTCCTTATCTACTTTCTCTACACCAGTCATGATTTTATAGACCTCAATCATATCTCCCCTTAGCCGTCTCTTTTCCAAGCTGAAAAGTCCCAGTCTTATTAATCTCTCCTCATACAGAAGCTGTTCCATACCCCTAATAATTTTTGTTGCCCTTTTCTGAACCTTTTCCAATTCCAATATATCCTTTTTGAGATGGGGTGACCATATCTGCACACAGTATTCAAGATGTGGGCATACCGTGGATTTATATAGAGGCAACATGATATTTTCTGTCCTATTATCTATCCCTTTCTTAATTATTCCCAACATTCTGTTTGCTTTTTTGACTACCGCTGTACATTGAGTGGATGTTTTCAGAGAACTATCCACAATGACTCCAAGATCTCTTTCTTGAGTGGTAACAGCTAATTTAGACCCCATCATTTTATATGTATAGTTGGGATTATGCTTTCCAATGTGCATTACTTTGCATTTATCAACATTAAATTTCATCTGCCATTTTGTTGCCCAGTCACCCAGTTTTGAGAGATCCTTTTGTAGCTTTTCGCAATCTGCCTGGGTCTTAACTATCTTTAGTAATTTTGTATCATCTGCAGATTTTGCCACCTCACTGTTTACCCCTTTTTCCAGATCATTTATGAATATGTTGAATGGGACTGGTCCTACAACAGACCCCTGTGGGACACCACTATTTACTTCTCTCCATTCTGAAAACTGACCATTTATACCTACCCTTTGTTTCCTATCTTTTAACCAGTTACCAATCCATAAGAGTACCTTCCCTCTTATCCCATGGCAGTTTACCTTGCATCAGAGCCTTTGGTGAGGGACCTTGTCAAAGGCTTTCTGAAAATCTAAGTACACTATGTCCACTGGATCCCCTTGGTCCACATGCTTGTTGACCCTCTCAAAGAATTCTAGTAGATTGGTGAGGCATGATTTCCCTTTACTAAAACCATGTTGACTCTTCCTCAACAAATTATGTTCATCTATATGTCTGACAATATTGTTCTTTATTATAGCTTCAACCAGTTTGCCCGGTACTGAAGTCAGGCTTATAGGCCTGTAATTGCTGGGATCACCTCTGGAGCTGTGTACAAGGATTCACCGGGGCTCGACCCTCTCCGGGGCAGCGGGGAGCCACACTGGCTCACTACACACAGTTGATGTTGGGGAATTAGTCTGGCCGCGGGGTCTCCCTTGGCAGCCCTTGCTGTAACAGGAACAAATACTGTAAGCCCAGGCCCTGGGTCAGGGCGGGGCAGCACTGGGTCAGGCCCTCGGGCCGGAGCTGAGCATTGGCACTATAAACAGTAGCAATAAGCCCAGGCCCTAGGTCAGGGCGGGGCAACAAATGCTGAGTCAGGGGCTCAGACCCTCAGGCAGGGCTGAGCAGTAAGTACAAACAGTATCAAGCCCAGGCCCTAGGTCAGGGCGGGGCAACAATGAGTCAAGGGCTCAGGTAGGGCTGAGCAACAATAGTACAGTTAAGTGGCAAGCCCAGGCTCTAGGTCAGGGCGGGGCAGTGCAGAGTCAGGGCTCAGGCCCTTAGTCAGGGCTGAGCAACAATAGTAGGCCCCAAGCCTCCAAAGGCCTGGGAGAGGGGGAGACTGCCACCCATGAGTTAAGTGGCAGGGGGGGGCGCAGGCCCTCCCACTCCACTGCATCCCAGCCCGGAGCCCTAGCAGTGGCAGAAGACCTGCTGCTTAGTCAGTGGGGATCCTGGCCGCAACACACTGACATGGGCTCTGGCAGTGCTGCAGCCAGACTAGGGTCGGCTGCCCCTGGGCTACTTCCAGACTCCCCCTCGTGTAGTACCTGGGTCAGGGTGTTGTCCTCTGGGGGGTCCAGCACCATAGGTTCCTCAGCGAGCGGCAGGTCCGGTAACTCCTCTGGGTAGCGGGCGCAGGGCAGGCCCGGCAACTCCTCCGGGTAGCGGGCGCAGGGCAGGCCCGGCCAGTCCTGGTGGCCGCCTTGGGCCGCAGGGTTTTCCCAGTCGCAGGCTAGGCTGGAGGCGTCTGGCCTCTCCGGTGTCTGGGGCCTTACTGAGCTCTGAGGGCAAGCCTTTATACTTCCGGGTCACCACCTGACCCTCTGAGGGGTGGGCTCAGAGCTCCCTAGCTCCGCCGCCTCCAGACGGGCTCTTCCTTCTCCGGGGCGGCGGGGAGCCACACCGCCTCACTACAAGCCCTTTTTAAAAATTGGCGTCACATTAGCTATCCTCCAGTCATCTGGTACAGAAGCTGATTTAAATGATAGGTTACAGACTACAGTTAGTAGTTCTGCAATTTGACATTTGAGTTCCTTCAGAACTCTTGGGTGAATACCATCTGGTCCTGGTGACTTACTGCTGTTTAATTTATCAGTTTGTTCCAAAACCTCCTCTAATGATACCTCAATGTGGGACAGTTCCTCAGATCTGTCACCTAAAAAGAATGGCTCAGGTTTGGGAATCTCCCTCACAGCCTCAGTCGTGAAGACCGATGCAAAGAATTAATTTAGTTTCTCCGCAATGGCCTTATCGTCCTTGAGTGCTCTTCTAGCATCTCGATCGTCCAGTGGCTCCACTGGTTGTTTAGCAGGCTTCCTGCTTTTGATGTACTTTAAAAAAAAATTGCTATTATTTTTTGAGCCTTTGGCTAACTGTTCCTCAAATTCTTTTTTGGCCTTCCTAATTGTATTTTTACACTTCATTTGCCAGTGTTTATGCTCCTTTTTATTTTCCTCACTAGGATTTAACTTCCACTTTTTAAAGGATGCCTTTTTGCCTCTCACTGCTTCTTTTACTTTGTTGTTTAGCCACGGTGGCTCTTTTTTGGTTCCCTTACTATGTTTTTTTAATTTGGGGTATACATTTAAGTTGAGCCTCTATTATGGTATCTTTAAAAAGTTTCCACACAACTTGCGGAGATTTCACTTTTGGCACTGTACCCTTTAATTTCTGTTTAACTAACCTCCTCATTATTGTGTAGTTCCCCTTTCTGAAATTAAATGCTACAGTGTTGGGCCGCTGTGGTGTTTTTCCTGCCACAGGAATATTAAATTTAATTATATTATGGTCACTATTACCAAGCGGTCCAGCTATATTCACCTCTTGGACCAGATCCTGTGCTCCACTTAGGACTAAATCAAGAAGTGCCTCTCCTCTGGTGGGTTCCAGGACCAGCTGCTCCAAGAAGCAGTCCTTTAAGGTGTCAAGAAACTTTATCTCTGCATCCTATCCTGAGGTGACATGTACCCAGTCAATATGGGGATAATTAAAATCCCCCATTATTATTAATGAATTTTTTATTTTAATAGCCTCTCTAATCTCCCTGAGCATTTCACAGTCACTATCACCATCCTGGTCAGGCGGTCGGTAATATATCCCTACTGCTATATTCTTATTATTAGAGCATGGAATTTCTATCCATAGAGATTCTATGGTACAGTTTGATTCATTTTTACTTCATTTCTATACTTTCTTTCACATATAGTGCCACTCCCCCACCAGCATGACCTGTTCTGTCCTTCCGATATATTTTGTACCCTGGTATTACTGTGTCCCATTGATTATCCTCATTCCACCAAGTTTCTGTGATGCCTATTATATCAATGTCTTCATTTAATACGAGGCACTCTAGTTCACCCATTTTATTACTTAGACTTCTAGCATTGGTATATAAACACTTTAAAAACTTGTCTCCTTTTAGCTGTCTGCCATTACACGATGTCATTGAATGGGACTCTTTTTTATTTGACTGTTTCTGATCAGACCCTGCCTGTATTTTATCATTTTCCATCCTCTGCTCCTCACTAGGACATAGAGATTCTCTATTAATTGATCCTCCCCTAAGGGATGTCCGAACCATGTGCTCCTCCGCACCTGTCGGCTTTCCCCCAGCCCTTAGTTTAAAAACTGCTCTACAACCTTTTTAATGTTAAGTGCCAGCAATCTGGTTCCATTTTGGTTTAGGTGGAGCCCATCCTTCCTGTATAGGCTCACCCTTTTCCCAAAGTTTCCCCATTTAAGTATCAAAGTATCAAATAACTGTAGGTGTCTAAAGCTGTGGTATCACAGTGTGTGGAATGCCACAAAGGGGATGATTATAATGCTGAATGAAGGAGGCAGGGGGGGTCAAGATTGTTGCTTGTTAAATCACTCTTGTCTGAATTCAGGGGCCAGAGCTCTGCTCATTTGCTGGCATTTTCAGTATCTGCTTTGGATGCTGTAACTCTAATTCAAACATAGCTGTTATAATGGTTACAGCAGATATTCACACTGCACCCACATACCCCATTCTCCATACTCCTTGCGTTCATGTTAGTACTGCCTACTGCTTCTTGATGTGCAGTTAACAAGAAGCAGCATACAAATGGTTAAGGCATAGAGATGAAGAAATAGCATGAGGTCTGATTGCAAAATCAGTTGAAAGGTTGGCATAAATCAATGGGGAATTCATTTATTGAAAATTAATCAGTTGTTCCCTGGTAAAATGTGGGTTCTTTGTTTTGTTTTAAAGGAAGGCAGATGGGAAAGTCACACTTCTAGAACAGAGAAAGGGTATCAGCATAACCCAGAGGGCCTGATTCTCCTTTATACCCAGGACTCTTTACACCCCACTGGTACTGTAAAGGGGCATTAAAGTGGATATAAATTACATTGCCCCACTTTAAGGCAGCCAAAGGGCATTAGTGTCAATGAGAATAAGGCCATTACAATTTAAAACAATCAGTGCTGTTATTGTAATTAATTATTTCCCCCACCTCTAGCAGTGTTTGGGAACCTTTAGCCATGTTTGGGAGCTGGTATTGCTGTTTCATACACATAATAACCTTTCCCATCCCTCATTTACCTTGGCTGCTGACAGAGTGGAGTTAGTTTTGGCTTATGGGGGACGTTGCCTTCCCTGTGTATCTAGGGTATTTCTGTTGAACCTTGCACTGTGGTGCCCTCCTGACTTGTGTGTGGAACAGTTATTAGGGCAAGAAGAGAAAACCGTATTTCCTCATGTTCAGAGCCGGTCACATAAAATCATCACTGGTAAAGTTTGCAGGTGACACAAAAAGTGGGGGAGTGGTAAATAATGATGAGGGCAGGTCACTGATTCAGAGAGATCTGGATTTCTTGGTAAACGGGACAAGCAAATGTGTTTTAACACAGCTAAATGTAACTGTATACATCTAGGAACAAAGAATGCAGGCCACACTTACAGGACGGGGGCTCTATCCTGGGAAGCAGGGACTCTGAAAAAGATTTGGGGGTTGTGGTGAATAATCAGCTGACCACGAGCTCCCAGTGTGATGCTGTGGCCAAAACAGCTAATGCAATCTTGGGATGTACAGGTCTGTCTCATCTTACGCACATTTAACATGCGCGATTTTGGCTTTGCGCGGTCGGTAAAAAAAAAAAAGAGAGAGAGAAAAATAGCAATTTATGTACTGTTCCTGTAGTCCGGGCGATTCCGCCCGCCATTAAAGTCAATGGGATTTCGACTATACGCGGCTTTCGCTTTACGCGCTAACTGCGGAACGTAACCCCAGCGTAAGATGAGACAGACCTGTATAAACAGGGGAATCGTTAGTAGGATTAGCGAAGTTATTTTACCTCTGTCTTTGGCACTGGGGCGACTGCTGCTGGAACACTATGTCCAGATCTGGAGCCCACAATTCAAGAAGGATGTTGATAAATTGGAGCAGTGTCAGCCTTGTAGTGACAGACTCAAGGAGCTCAGTCTATTTAGTTTAACAGAGAGAAGGTGAAGGGGTGACTTGATCACATTCTATAAGTATAGAATCATAGAATATCAGGGTTGGAAGGGACCTCAGGAGGTCATCTAGTCCAACCCCCTGCTCAAAGCAGGACCTAATCCCAACTAAATCATCCCAGCCAGGGCTTTGTCAAGCCTGACCTTAAAAACCTCTAAGGTTATATGGGGAGCAAATACATGATCATGGGCTCTTGAATCTAGCAGAAAAAAGTCAAACACAATCCAATGGCTGGAAATTGAAGCTAGACAGACTCAGATTGGAAATAAGACATAATTTTTTAACAGTGAGAGGAATTAACCATTGGGACAATTTACCAAGGATCGTGGTGGCTTCTCCATCACTGGCGTTTTCAATCAAGACTGGGTTTTTTTTCTAAAAGTTCTGCTCTAGGAATTATTTGGGGGCAGGTCTATGGTCTGCGCTATACAGGGGGTCAGACTAGCTGATCACAGTGGTTCTTGCTTGCCTTGGAATCTCTGAAAACCTCTCCACAGCCTGGATGGAATCAAGGCTGGGTGAGTGTTGGTGTTAGTGGTGGTGGGCAGAGGAGTGTCGGGGGTGTCCTTTGAAGAAAGTGACCTTGTCTCTTTGTCTCAACAGTACAGTGGACTGAGCGGGAGTTTGAGCTGGCCCTCTGGGCCTTCAGGAAGTGGAAGTGGTACCAATTCACGTCTCTCCGGGACCTGCTGTGGGGCAATGCAATTTTCTTAAAGGAGGCCAATGCCATTAGCGTGGAGCTGAAGAAGAAAGTAAGCACCTTCTGTCACACTCAGGTTCTCTGGGATTTTACCCCTGAGTTATGTAACTGAATTTTCTTTCCATTTTTTTGGAGGAAATTGGATGCCTCCACTTCCTCATGGTTGCAGAGCTAAGCACATGCATTTCCCAGTGATTACCAAACCAAGAGGTGTTTGTGCACAAACAGTGAGCACATGGGACAGAAACTGCAGCCCTCTGCTTCAGTAGAGTCTCATCAGCTTGCATGTACCAGCAAGATGGCGAAGCTGTGAATGAGGTCAAGGGCTGGGGCTCTCAAAGACCAGAAAATGTGTTCCTAGATGAGCCATATTACAGGTTCTACCAAAAGCAATGGGTCAGATCCAAACCTGGCGTAAGCACGTGTAACTCCATGGAAGTCACTGACACCCGCTTACCCCGAGGTCAGGGGTGGCCCCTTGTGCATTTCAGGAGTTACACAGAGTGGATGGATGCCAACAGTCCAAAGGCACTGGCTGGGGATCCCCATTCACCATGAGCCTTCCACACACATACTGATTCTCCAACCCTCTGTCCATTCCCAGGTCCAGTTCCAGTTCGTCCTCCTCACAGACACTCTTTACTCCCCTCTGCCTCCCGACCTGCTGCCCCCCAATGCTGCCAAAGACCGAGAGAAACGGCCCTTCCCACGAACCATTGTGGCTGTGGAGGTACAGGACCAGAAGAATGGAGCAACACATTACTGGACTCTGGAGAAACTCAGGTAGAGTGGGGCAGAGGTACTGTGGCACAGCCACACGTATTGTACTGGGCGGGGTGGGGCTGAGAGCAGCCCTGCTCGGCTGGCACATTCAGGACAAGAAGAGTAGAGTTGTGGAGTCTCCTGTCTTGTGGTCCTAGCCCCTTGGTTTGAAGTTGTATGCACATGCCTATCAATCAGTGAGAGTTTATCTCTTGCACATTTATTACCACTGCCTTCACAAATAAACAAGAATGATGAGTGAGCAATAATACATGGCAAAATAGCATAGACCTGTATTTCATTATGAATCTAAACTGATACCTCCTCACTCATATGATCCCCATGGTTCCATTAGCTCTATTGTTACAGCTCTCCCCACTCCACACCATGCACGGATGGAGAGGTTTTCCCTTCATAGGGTAACTGCACCATGGGGGCAGGAATTCAGTTCCTGTAGTTCAGGTTGTTTGTGTGTTGTCTACCCCAGAAGTACAGTGGTATGGGGGTGGTGTGTGTGGCTCTGACTCAGTGCTCAAGGGGCTGGAAGCTGATCTAGATCCTTAAACCTCATTGTGTACATCTGTGTCTCTCTGTTTCTTCTTGCAGACAGCGGCTGGACCTGATGCGTGAAATGTACGACAGGGCAGCAGAAGTGCCTTCTAGCATCCTTGAGGACTGTGACAATGTCGTGACTGGTGGAGATCCCTTCTACGACCGCTTCCCCTGGTTCAGACTGGTTGGCAGGTGAGAGCCTTGCTCCTCCTTTTTCTAAATCCATCTGCAATCCAAACACACCCACAGAAGGAAACGTTGCTTGGTTTGATAGGGACAACTGGTGCAGTGTGGAGAGACCATAGTGGCTGCTGTGGGTGAAAGGGTTGCACCAGGCAGCAAGCCAATATCCAAGGAGTGCTATTTTCTGCAATCACTTTTCCTCTGTCCTCTGCATGGGTACTCAGGAATGATTTTCTGGGACCCCTACTGCTGCCAGGCATTCGGTGCCCTGCTACAGTGAGTTGGTGGTGAACTTCCCATCGCCTTCTTTGAAGCTGTGCCTAATAACCACAAGGCACGAGCTCTCAACCTGGGGATGGCAGCCCCCTGCCCTTCCCATCCTGCAGCGTGGGAGGGGGATTCTGGGTGGGTTGTGTGTGGCCCCATGATGGAAAGAGAGCTGTGGAAGGGGACAGGTTGAGAACCCTGCTGTCAGGTTTCCACGTCCATGGATGTGTGTTTGTGTGCACACACGCAGGCGTGCTCATTGGCATCTGAACATCTCGGTGTGCTGTACTGTACGTGCCATGTCGCCTCATGTGCTTCCCACCTGCCAGTTGGAAGGGCACAGTGCTGTCAGCTAGGAGGTGTCGAAGGGACCGGACCTGTCAGTAGGGTGCCGCCGAACGTGACCAACCTTGGTGCAGTCAAGGCCTGATCCTTGCCAGTTAACAGCAGTGGAAGGACTCCCCTTGATGCCAGTGGGCACTCTACTGGGGCCTTAGTTGACAGAGCTACGTTCCTGCTTTACTGAATCCTCTGCAAAGTCCGAGGTGGCAGTTCCCATCTTTCACACCAGTTGTTAGCCGGCAACGCTGGGGGCTTCTTTGTAATACACTTTGGACAGGCAGGTCTTATTTCCCACTCCCCTCCTGAATAGCGATGGTCCTTGGTGTAAAAGAAAAAGCCTATTCTTTCTCTCTCTTCTGTTTGGAATGGCTGGTGTTAACCTGTCTTCTATCTTGTTGTACTAACCTTAGTTCAGATATCTCTGGCTGCAACAGCTCTCCTCTTTTCAACACATGCATGAGCGAGCGCATGGCTGATCTCACCCCCTCCCCCACCT
This sequence comes from Platysternon megacephalum, assembly GCA_003942145.1. Taxonomy (NCBI): domain Eukaryota; kingdom Metazoa; phylum Chordata; order Testudines; family Platysternidae; genus Platysternon; species Platysternon megacephalum. Next base: position 1,513,428 of record QXTE01000149.1, on the reverse strand, counting down.
TCTCGAACCCCGACTCCGACATCACCGAGCCTGCTGACGAGCAGCACGTGGGGAAGGAGGAGGAGGAGGAGGAGGAGGACCTGGAGGAAGACATCTTTCCGGAGTACCCGCTGTATGATGGCCGGGATCCATTTTACGACCGCTCCCCCCTGTTCAGTTTAGTAGGAAGGTTGGTGAGGTTTTAGGAGAGCATGCTGGGAAGGAACTAGCTCTTTCGTACGAGAGAACTGCTTTCTGACACTATTCCCATGTTGAGGGCATGCGTTCCACAGGCACTCGGGATGGGTTAGCTGAACAGTGTCCTTAAAGAGATGGCCAGCAGGGCAGGTGTACTGGTCAGTGTGATGGTAAGGCAAGTGTCGGTAGGAAACGAAGAAGGGAGAGGCTACTCTAGCCAGCTCATCTTTAAAGAGTGAGCTTCAAGACAGGTATCACAGAGTCAGCGGAGACCAGGATCGAGTAGCCACTGGATTCATATGGTCTCTTTAAAGAGAAGAGTGTCATGTGATAGAGAATTGTGTGGTGATGACACAGAGATATGTTTCAGTTCTAATTTACTGCTGGAAACATTTATGATGAAATGTCTGCAAAATGGGTGGCCTTCTGCTCCTGCATGGATTGTGAGGGTCACATCTTTGCAGTCATGGAATGGAAATCCCATGCATGTCATGGAAATCCCATACATGACTCTGACGTAGATCCTCACCAGCAAGAGGAGAACGTACAGGCTTCTGGGGAGTGGTGGAATGGCCAAGAGACCAAGGTGTAACTCAAGCACAGTGAACTGTAAGAGAAGGCCCATTGGTTCTGATTGTTAGGAGAAGGATTCAGAGGCAGCCAGTGGCCCTGAGTGGTGTGTGAGGAAGAGATGGGAGGTGCAGAAAGTGAGCACAGTACTACAAGGCAGGCAGGTCCAGCTGGTAGCGAGTGGGATTTCTCCAGATGACTCAGGGAAGAGCTGTGGGGAATAAGGTTGGCTTCAAAAGCTAAAACCAAGGGCTGTGGAGGGAGAGGATTTTATCTTTTTTTTTTTTTTTTATAAAAGCCATATATTTTTAAGCCACCACTACTGTGAAATGGTGACATTTCCACTTGCTGCTTTTGGCTAGCACATGGATGGAAACTGTTTTCTGCAGTGGTTCGAACTAGAGCCATGCAGAAAAGTGTTGTATGGGAAGAAGAGCTGCCAGAAGTTTTCAGGTGGTTTGGAGAAAAGCTCTGGAGTGGGGAGAGCTTCTCTGCCCTGCAGGGCTGGGAGTGGACTCTGCCCAAAGGGAAAGAGAATTGTTTTTTTTCCTTTTGCTAGTGAAAACAGAATGTTTCAATGGCTCATTCTGGAAAAGAACTCCAGATTTTGTGAAATTGGTGACATGTTTGATTCATTCAGCCACCATTTCATTCTGCTAGAGAAAACCACCTGAAATTGCCAAGCATGGCACCAGATAGCCCAGTTCTGCTTCAGACTTTTCCAAGGAGAAATAAGAGGTTTTGCCCATAGTGGTCTCAGGGACTCCTGTCCTTTAAAAATTGGATCAAATTCAGACTTGGTGCAAGCAGCTGCAGCTTCACTGTAGTCAGTGGCATTGCTTCTATTTACACTGGGTCGTAATTTGGCCTGTGAGCTGCGAATATGTTTGTGAAAGCAAGAAGCCTAGGCAAGAAGCTGAGTTTTCCTTTCCAGCCAATGGGACTTGGGCAATGGGACCGAGAAGGGGAGGAGAAGGGACCAGAAAAGAGAGAGAGGAAGATGGGATAAGAGTCACTGCAGCCTCAAACTGAAAGAGCTGGGTTCTTCCACTTGTTTTTTCTCTTGGGGGAATCAGAGATTTTAAAAACAAACCAAACTACCAGATGAACCGAACCCCCCATCCTGTGGGATGTTCCTGGGAGGTCTTTTCATTTGAATCTTCCCAATTCTTTTGAGTCAGACACAGAATTGGCTTTCCCTGCGCAGCAGCTGTGCCGATCACATTTCTCGTGAAGTGTGCTTGGATTGGTTTATGATTGGATCCTTGTCTTTGATTAGTTTTCCCCCTATTTTCTTTATTCTTTTTTCTTTTTTTTTCTTTTTCTTTTTTAGCTGCTGGCTCTCTCTCCAAAGCTTGAGCAAAAATTGGGGGTTATTTCACTTTTGTCTTCTTTTTGAAAGGCTTTTCTTTGGTCTGAGCATGCCATCTTTGCACCTCACCAATCTTGTGGTTAGTGTCTCTGCCCTCCTTCCTTTTCCTTTAGTGACATATTCCCTCCCTCTCCCTCTCTTCCTCTTCCTCCCCCTTCAACCTTTCTGGTTTCAGTCTGCTTCAAGATGTGCTCACCTGTTTTTTCATATTGTTATGATGGAAGCTTAACAGGCTTATGATCCTTCTGCAAGATGCCCAGAGTCAGATCTGTATTCACAGACACCAAAGTAAAGCCATCTCCAATACAGGGCATCATAGATCATTCAGATGGGCGCCAGACTCAATTCCCTCCTTCCCCCGAGCATGGCACCTTATCTGATCCCGGACACTCAAGAGGATTCCAATCCTCTGACCCCGCAGTTCCATCTTATGAGGTGATTCACTGGGAACAGAAGATACTCTGCATCTCCCAGGAAGGGCTCAGCACCTTTTTAGGATTGGGGTTTAAAGCTGGTTCTTGCCTTGTGCTTTAATGATCCAATTCAACTGCCGCTGAAGTCAGTGGAAAGATTCCCATTGACTCCAGAGGGAGCTGACTCTGGCCCCAAGATGCATAAGTTCCTCTGGACATTTGAGGCCCGATCCTGCACCTATTGCAGTTAATGGGATCACTGTCGTTGACTTCCCCGGGTGCAGGATTGAGCCCTTTCTGCAGGAATCACCCAGGCTTTACAATGCTATTTCAGCTCAGCAGTCAAACCTCTGCTCTGAGGGAGGGCGCTGGAGCCAAATGTACAGATAACAAAGCTGACCACATAGGGATAGTCACAGAATCTTGGTTGCCTCCCTCTGAAGAAGCACCATAGCTACTCTGTGTGGTGATACATTGTTAATATAGTGGCCTTGCTTTCTTCAAACCTATGCCACTCCATTCATCAGAGCAGGAGTATGATGCAGTCCTGTAGAGGCTGCACACTGCACTCCTTCAGACTCGGGCTGGGGATGGCTGCCTATCAGTCTGCTTTTCCAATTTGGAGACCAGCTACAAACAACAGTAAAAGTTATGGGGGGCAGAATTTTGTACAACCAGTACCAAGTTTAGTGCTGATGATGGAATATGCTAACCACACACAATGCCACTATGGACTGAGGTCATTACAAAACTCCTGCTGAAAGGAACCTCCCACTTCTGTTGCCTGTTCTCATCATCCTGGACAAAGGCATGCTGCAGCTTTGTGAAAGAACTCAGCCCCTGGATGGAAGGCAGCTGAGCAGGCTCACTACAAGTCAGAGGTGATGTGGATAGGAAAGGGGGAAGCATTTTGAGGAGCTGATGTGATCCATGGCCTTGCCCACTGTTTGAGAGCATCTGCCCTCTGATCGTCTAGGGGAGGTGCAGTCCTGAGACTGCTTCTAAATAGAGGCAGTGGCCAGCAAGGACCTATCCCAGTTTTGATTAGCCAGCAGACTGCAGTGTGGGCCTAGTCATGGGGATACTTGTTTACACCAGTGCAAGGCTAGGCTTCCTGCGACATTATCTCAACGCAGAGGGAAGGACGAGATGGCCTCTTGGGGTCCCTTCCTCCAGCCCTATATTTCTGTGGTTCTAGGGAGACCACAGAGAGGCTTCAAACTCTTCAGAATGCGGCGGCCCAGGTTCTGGGTAGCCCAGACCGATGGGTGTACCGCATTCTGCCTTGGCTTCCAAATCCTTTTCAAGGTTCTGGTTCTAGCTCCAGTAATGGCCATCTGAAAATGTCCTTTCAACAGCGAAGAGGGGATGGTGCATCTGGCTGAGACTGGACTCTGGGCTGCATTCCGAAATTCTGGTCTAATTACAGGTAGAATCTTAGCAGTTTAATCCTCAGTCAAGAAGAGATGGTAAATTGGTAATAGCCTTTCGATGACCTCGCTGAAAGGGGAAGTGTGATGCTGCCAGGCCTACGGTTTTAAGGATGAAGTTTAAATGTGCATGTTTTCAACGTTGAAAGTCACCTGTTACACATATCAGTAGTCTGCTCCAGAGTGTGCCCTGCACAAGGCAAAACTGATCCCCCAGAACTAAGATCACCTACAGCCCCATCTCCACCCCAGTGTCTTCTCTTATCCTGTATGTGTTCGGATTGGATTGGGGTTGCCTACATGATGTGAGTACCACCAAGGAGACAGCACAAACTGCAGCTGTCTTCCTCTCTCTTTGGCTGCTTGTCTCTCTCAGAACTTTTTGTACTTTCACAATGTAAAGGGCCAGAGAGTAGGGATGCAGTCTTCAGTCAGCACCAGTGCCAGGTGAAGATTCAGTTACTGTCCAGGATTAATGTTCTCATCAGAGTACAGTTTCACCCAGGTGTTAAAGTGCAGACTAGATGTACTCCATTCCACCACTGATCCAGTTCTTCCTGGTGCACTGGAGTAGGTAACCATTTGTGACTCTCGCCAGCGCCAGATCCCCAGCTTGGACGACCAGAAACCGAAGTGCTTCAAGCACTGGCCACTCTTGAAAATGTTGTCCTGGATCACCGTATAGAGGCAGTAGCAGCGAGGGATTGGAGCCAATTGCCGTCCAAAGACGCTGCCTCCCAAGTGCTGAGCACAGATGGGGTCTCAAGGGCTGGGAAGCAGGAGCAGATCACTCATCTGGAAATCTCGGGGTTCCAGGCAGCCTCCAGCTTCTCCGTGTACATGAACATAGTCATTGTGCTGCTTGCTCGTTTAGTTAGGGTGAGACTGAGCCCTAGGCTGAGCCCAGGGGACAGAGGGAAGGCACCTGTGACTCAGGAAGATGTGATTGTCCCGGGGAAGGGGGGGGGGGAGTGATTTGCTGCAGCCATTGACAATGTAGCACACTCCTCCTCTTATGTCAGCCAGCCATAGGGGGTGGAGCCAGTGTTCACTCTCCACCCCTCCTCTGGGTCCCCTGGCTGCTGGTGGGCAGGCAGCCCCAGCACCCAGAAGGGCCGGATGTGGCTGTGCAGTGGGATGGCAGCCCCCACTCCCGTGTGCTCCCCAAATGGCTGCGTGGCACCAGGGCACAATCGAACCCTCCACGAGGACCACGTTTGCATAAAGAAAGCCCTGTTAGAGTTAGTGTCTGATTTCTGGGTGTGGGGGATGGAACTGGCGCTGGTCTGGCCAAGGAAAGGGGCTCTCCCCGCCAGCCTGACAGGCAGCTTCTCCTCCTGGGAGTGCTCAGGGGAGGGCTCCAGGTCTAGGTCCGCCTCCTGCTGGCCCCCGTTTATAACTGGTACAGTGAGGTGTCAGCATCGTCACTTGTGCATTCAGGCATCCCACATCTGCCCTGCTGCCTGGGCATTGAACTCGCAGGGCCAGATCCTCAGCTGGGGTAAATGGCATAGTAAGTGGGGCTCCATTGATTTACACCAGCTGAGGTTCTGGCCTGTGGTTCCTGAGTGTGACTCACTGAGCATTGTCCACTCCCTGTCTGGTGTCACGGCTGCATAGGGCCCCTCGAGCAGTCCTTACTCCACAGGCAGCCGTGCTGATTTCCATGGCAGTAGGGTACTACTCAGCACGCAGCAGGGTGATTGATTTGCAGGAGCCAGCTGCATTCACAAGGTGGGTGCTTTCTGGGGCTCAGCCCGGGGGGAGCTTGAACCCCACCCCCTGGCTGTTGCATGGAGGCTCTACCAGCTGGGCACTGACTGAGCAGGCCCCTGTACTTGGTGCAGACACAGACCCCTGGTTGAAGGGATGCTTGCCCCTCTTGGGGATAGGTTTTCATACACTATCCTGGGGATGTGCCGAGCCTCTCTTAAAGCAGGCTGAAAACCCACCATTGCAATAGCTTCTCAGTCTCAGACTCTGGACAGGTGTCTGCATTTCCCAGCCTGTCTGCAGGAGGCTCTGTGCTCTAACCAAGAACTTCCTTTCCTTCACACTCTCTCCTCCCCTTCCTCCTCTTCTTTTTCCCTTTTCCTTCTTGCCTCTCTCTTCCTCTGCCTTCTCTCCCCCCGCCCACCCTGGTCCCCTCTTGCCCGTCCCCCTCCCCACACCCTTTAATCTGCAGCAGACCCGTGGTTGTTTCACAGCACCTTCCGTCCTACTTCTCCAGTTCTCCACAGCAAGAGGTCCTCTTTCTAGCTTCCTTGTTGCACCGACACAGCCCCCTCCTCAGCCCTCCCCACGACGCTGTCGCGCCCAAGGGAGATGACAGGCCGAGAGGTATGCTGGTGCTCACTAACTCGCTGCCACTTTCGCAGGAACCTGACGTTACTGTAGCTCTGCCTCCCACCAGTCTGTCCTAAGCACGCTGAGTCCCCCCACACACACTTCCGGCTGACCCTGGCTGCCTTTCTTTAGTTTTGCTTTGCAGCACCATGTTGTGATGTGAGCGGTGAACTGTGAGCCCAGCTGCCATCTGGCCACGGAACGTGTTTGGAAACCCCAGGCTGGGGGCGCAGTGACCCCTCTCCTGTGTTACTTGACTCTTTCAGGGCATTCGTGTATCTCAGCAACCTGCTGTACCCAGTGCCGCTAGTGCACCGCGTTGCCATCGTCAGCGAGAAGGGCGAGGTGAAAGGCTTCCTGCGCGTGGCAGTCCAGGCCATCTCAGGTACATTGGGCAAGCAGCAATGGGTTTCCAGTGGCAGGCGGATGCTCTGAGCTGGCCTTGCCCCAGTGGCATAGTGAGTCTGGAGAGCCAGTTCTCAGGGCCATTACATTTCATGGAGACATATCCTGAGCGTGATGAGCCCCGTGCTGTGTGCTCGGGCTGGTGACACCAATCCATTAGTCCACAGCCTAAGCGTTTCTTTAGACCAGGGGTGGCCAACCTGTGGCTCCGGAGCCACATGCAGCTCTTCAGAAGTTAATATGCGACTCCTTGTATAGGCACCGACTCTGGGGCTGGAGCTACAGGCGCCAACTTTCCAATGTGCCAGGGGGTGCTCGCTGCTCAACCCCTGACTCTGCCACAGGCCCTGCCCGACCTCCACCCCTTCCCGCCCCCTCCCCTGAGCCTGCCGTGACTTTGCTCCTCCCCTCTTCCCCCCAGAGCCTCCTGCACACCACGAAACAGCTGATCCGGAGGTGCGGGGAGAGAGGGGGAGGCGCTGATCGGCGGGGCTGTCAGTGGGTGGGAGGCGCTGGGAGAAGGGAGCTGATGGGGGGCTGCTGACGTATTATTGTGACTCTTTGGCAATGTACATTGGTAAATTCTGGCTCCTTCTCAGGCTCAGGTTGGCTACCCCTGCTTTAGACCTTGCTCTCCCTGTTGCATTGTGCACAAGACTCCACCCCCAGTGGGCCCGTGGAGTATTGCACACACACAGGATTTGCCAGAAGGTATGCCACTCAGAGGCCACCATACAATGTTTTCCTGCTCTAGTAATACAGGGACATCAAGCTTCCTGTGGTAGGAATTGTGGGTGCTGCAGTCCAATAGGCATCTCCTGTACTGTCATTAGAACTGCCACAAGAGGGCACTCATCACTCTGTGGGTTATATTGTGTGCTGCTCTCACCCCATGCAACTCTCCTGACTTCAGTGGGTTACACGTGGTGTAAATCAATTCAGCATCAGTTCCCGTGTGCATGCATCAATATGTTCCAAGATCCATGCCTTACCAGGACAAATTGCTGTCTCCTGGGGTGAGAAGGAAATTATTTTGTCCAATTCATTCAGTCCCAGGCTTCCCCATCAATTGGACCCAACCTGATCCGGAAGGACCTCTCACTCATGGCATGCGAGGGGAAGTGGGGCTTGTCATAGATTTATCATGAATAGAACCCGATCCTGGTGGAACTGACCCATCTGTGAATTATGAGTCACCTTGAGCAAGGTGATTCACAGATGGGGTCAGTTCCACCAGGATCTGGCTCTATTCATGATAAATCTAGGGCTGAGAAAAATTAATAGCAATACTTTTTTCTGGTACTGTTCGTTTCAGGTACATATTCTGCTCTGCAAGTACAACCACTATCCCCAACGCACACATGCGCACACACAGCTATTCTAATAGGATGGTCTTGCAAAGAACTGAAAACTCTGCCATGTCATATCATGGTTTTATGATCTGGGCCATTATCTGCTTAACTAGCAAGGGCATTAGTGTGGTGCTGTTGGTACCAATTTATAGATGAGTGTGCACATAGATGGCTATTAGCTAATGCAGAATTGTTGACCATCTCTCTGAAACAGAGGCTGGAAAGCACTTCTTGCAACATTTCCATGATTGCCTTTTGGAATTCACTGGTTTTCATCAAGTTCTGCAGCCAGTGACCACTCAAGCATTCCTTGATGAAGAAACTCAGGGAGTAGTGTATGAAAGGTCACAATCCCAGAGACCTTGACTCTGGCTGCGATCTGCTTTGGGAGTGAGTTTTTCCTGCCTTCCTGTAATGTCTTGCTGTGTTTCCTCTTTCAGCGGATGAAGAAGCCCCGGATTATGGTTCAGGAGTACGGCAGTCAGGGACAGCCAAAATATCCTTTGATGATCAGCACTTTGAGAAGGTACAGTATGGCAGCCAGCCCCAGGTGAGAATATCTTTCTATGACCTTAGCTTGCTGGGGAGTGTATTGGGTCCTGCTATTATTCATATCCTGATAACAAGTCCATTCCTAATATTTTATCCTATTGGTCTCAGACTGCAGAAGACTAGGAGTGACCTAGATATGATGCGCTTTGGGTTGGGAGAGGGAGTGATGACCACATCCCTCATGGGCCTGAAGGTTGGCCTCAGCCACACCAGTACAAACACCGTGACTGCAGTGGCCTGCTAGCAGAGTGGCATGGGCACTACCCTTGCTGAATGGAACTGGAGCCTCTGGTTCATTTCACGGAGGCCAGTGAACAGCTGGTAGATGATGGTCACTCAGTACAGACCTAGGTCAGGTTGGAACAATGTCTTAGCAGCCAAAGGCTCCCTCTCTCATTACGGATTCCCTGGTCCGCTTGACTCTGTCCCTTCAGCCAATCTGTGTGCCATATGTTAACACTGAGGCTTCAGATGTTGCTGTGGTAGAGGAGATAAAAGCTGCAGCCTCTCATGCCTGACTGGGTGTCTGCCACGCAGCTCAGAGGGGAAGGCATGCCAGGCAAGAGACGAAAAGGCTGCTCATGGCCGTTAGCAGGGTGAGCGTGCTGTCAGGAGTGCGGCCTCCCTACACACACAGCCTCTCTGTTCCATTTCCCCTTGTGCCTGGCAGTTCCAGTCTGAGGCCTGTCCCATGGCGGGGATGTCTCGTTCAGGGACCTCACAGGAGGAACTGCGGATTGTTGAAGGCCAGGGGCAGATAACTGACATCGGACCTTCTGCAGATGAAGTCAACAACAACACCTGTGCAGGTGAGAGGGTTGTTTTAGTCCAGGGGGAAGTGGCATTGGGCGGGAGCTGTGTACCTAGTAGGAAGCAAAAGAATGTTTCACTGCTCACTGGATTGCAAAGGGCCAGAGCCTCAGCAGGGTGTGAACTGCCAGCTCCATTGAAAGCAATGCTTGTGTTGGTGTGTGGCATGCCGGATGTTCACTAGGCCTTGACGGATGCTGGCTGGAGTTTTTCTAATGGCTCTCCTCCTCCCCCAGTGACTCCAGATGATCTCCTCCTCGACAGTCCAGAGAAAGTTGCTCTAGATGACCCATTGGAAGCAGTTCTGGACCATCTGACACTGGGCAGCATCTTCACCTTCCGAGTGACAGTTCTGCAAGCCTCCAGCATCTCTGCAGAATATGCAGATATCTTCTGCCAGTTTAAGTGAGATGTTCTAAGATCCCTCTGCGCTGCTGGTATTTGTTCCCTCTTCCTCCCACTCTGCCTTTGCCTCAGTCAGAAGGTTGCACTCCCCAAGGAGCGTCATGAACAGATAGCAGGGGCATGCAACCGCCCTGCCCTTGCTGGATTCCTAAATGAAATGGGATCTCAGCTACATGGCAGGGGGTCTCTGGGCAGCCCTGAGATGGGAAAGGGCAAGCGCCCAGACCTAGATTGGCCACACTGTCCTCTTCGCTTCTGAATTTTTGTCCAATGCCTCATGAAAGAGGGAAAGAACCGAGAGAGAGTCACGCAGTGCAAAATGAGTCTGTTCATTCACATGAGGCCTGATCCAAAGCCTGCTAAAGTTAGTGGGCGTCTTTCCATGGAGGGCAGTGTGCGGCGGATCAGGCCCATGGAAAGCTGGCTTTCTGTAGCAGCCTATCTGAACTTATAGAGTGCAGCCCCCTGGGGGGAGGGGAAATGAGTCATCTTCATTCAGACCTGGGGTAGTCTATGCTGGCTCCCACCTCGCTCTGTCATTCTCATTTCACCCTGCCGACCACACCGCCACTGTAACAATCTTCCCCCCTTCGCAGCTTTATCCATCGTCACGATGAGGCCTTTTCAACGGAGCCTTTGAAGAACACAGGACGAGGACCACCTCTAGGGTTCTATCATGTCCAGAACGTTAGTATCACTGCCCAGGCTGTTTTCTCTCTGCCCTGCAATATTCAGGGTCTGCCCAGAGCATAGAAACCTTCAAATCCAGTGCTCCCCCAACTTTTTCTGTTGTGCCCCCCTTACCCATAAGGGAATCTGTCCGTGTCCCATCGGGGCCCAGGGACTGGGGCCAGAAGTGGAGCCGCAACCAGGGCTGGGGCCAGGCCCGGGAGTGGAGCTGCGGCTGGGGCTGGAGGTGGGAGCAGATGCAGAGTGGGACTGGGTGGCACTTCCTCCCTGCCCCCCATGGGGCCTGGTTCAGACCCCGCCACGTCCCCTGAACATTCCTCTGTGCCCCCCGAGAGGGGCGTGCCCCATGGTTTGGGAACCACTGGTCTAATCCCACTCTACCACTGCCAGTTTGACAGCAGCAATTGCACCATCTCCCAGTCACATGGCAATGTGCTCTCCTCTCTGCCCATGGGGTAATACGCTTCACATTCTGCAATGGGCTGCTGCTTTATACTGGAGATCTGAGAACTTCCTTCTCGTTACAGTGTGTGTTGCTGTCACGTGATCAGAGATCATACAGGGTGCTCCTCTGAGTGAACTGGCTCAGCTCACGAGTTAACGGGTTGTCACATATATCACACTAGATCAGCGGCTGGAAAAAAATGCATTGATTGCATTTTGGTGGGGGAAGAAACCATGTGTGTGTCCTTCTGACTGTCACAGGCATTCCCCTCTGTCACAGGGCACTTCTTCAGCTACCCAGTGAGTAGCACAGTGTTCATGGTTCTCTGTTACAAACACCAACTATCCGTTTCTGGCCCACTATGGGCCCCTGTAGCTCTCTGTTTCCAAACAGGACACAGCACAGGTACACAGTGGGAGGAGCACACAGCTTCTCTCCTCCACCCAGCCCCCCCCCCCCACTACCCCTGCCCCCCCCCAGCTACCCCCCCCCTAGCCCCCAAGCTCCCCCTTTTACTTCCTGGTCCTCCCAATTGTATATCCTCCCAGGAACTAAGCCAGTTACCTGTTAGCTCAGCACTGGCCCCCAAGTGTCAGTAATCCCCACCAGTAATAGGTTGGTAGGCTCCAATTACGCCTGCAGCCTTCAGCGACCAGTGTGCTACAGCTGGCACTCTGTCACACCCTCCTTGCTGAACTTTCCCAGGGTAGGTTTTTGTCAGCAAGTTATGTCTCTTCTAGACAAGAGGGTGTCTGTGTGAGAGGAGAATGGCAGAGAAACCAAAGAGTGCTACAAAGAAAACCAACAAAAGACTCTCTTGGGACAAGGAGCCCAAACTTTCTAGACCGTTGTGTCTAACATGCCGTGCCCCTGAACCATCATCTCTCTCTGAAGCAGCACAGTCCTCAGGCTGACAGCAGGCCACCTCCGGCCTAAGAGCCAGCAGACCAGGTCATTAGGGGTTGTTATCCTTCCCCTTTCTCTTCCCTGTGTCCACTCTCACATGACCACAAACACTGTCACAGCCTGGGACCGGCTTAAAGGTGAAGCCTGGAAAGCCAGCTCCAGAGAGAAGAATAAAGGCCATTGTTAAGATTCCTTCGGTCCTGCCGGCGAAGGTCATGGCTCCTATTCCTGAGGTTCCTGCTTTTCGTATTTATTTTGACATTATTAGCCTCTCCTTCAAGGACCTGGTGTAGAAAAGCTCTAGACCTCTCTGTCGTAACCCCTGGCAATATGGGTCCAGATTTTTCTGACGCTGAGTGTCTCTGTGAGGAGCCTCTAGACCAGTCTCACCATTTTGCTCTGGAAGACCAACCACTCCAGTGCAGAAATATTCACCCCGCCTCCTGCAGAGATCAAAGGGCTGCCTTAGCTTTGGGGAAATTAAACCAGCAGCATTATGCCATCATTGTGTAAGTGTGACATAAGCAAAAACCCATCAGAGGGGTGAGCTGAGCCTGTTTTCTTGGAGAAATACCATTTACTAGTAAGCAAAGTATTGTGTCCATCACATGTCTAACCTTAAGAGTGTGAGTAATCCCGTGGAAGTCACATGCTTAAATCCTTTGCTGGATAGGGGCCTAGACGAATGGATTGCTGCTGTATGTCATTTTAAAGCGTTGTTGCTTGTCCCCTGCTCCCCTCTCTCTCAGATTGCGGTGGAGGTGACCAAGTCATTCATTGAGTACATCAAGAGCCAACCGATTGTGTTTGAGGTGTTTGGGCATTATCAGCAACATCCCTTCCCTCCTCTCTGCAAGGACGTGCTCAGGTCAGTGTGGTGTAGGGAAGGGGTAACATCCAGAGGATGGGCTCACCCCTCTTGTTGACTCAGACTTATTTTTTAACGCTGTAACCAGAGCCTCATGTAGTGTGGATCTAGGATCTGATAAAGCCTATCCAAATCAATGGGAGTCGTTCCATTGGTTTCTGTTGGCTATGGATCAGGTCTATAAATTCTGTGCAAACACTCTCTGGTATCTACAGCTTAGCAGTACTGAATTCTGCAGCATCTTGAAGCTTTAGCTAAGAAGCCAGAGTTTTCCATTCCTCTAACATGTATGAAAATAAAGATGAATCTTACTAAATTCTGGGCCTCAACATCATGTGTCAGTGAGTTCCACAGTCAAATGAGATGTTGCCTGCAAAAGTATATCCTTTTGTTGGTTTTGAGTTTTCTACCTTCCAACTTCATAGAGTGTCCCCTTGTTCTTGTGTTGTGAGATGGGGAGGAGGGGAGCTTCAGCTCTACCTTCTCTAAACCAGTCATTTATTTTGCATGCATTCTTTCATCTGAGTCTCTTCTCTCCATAGCCCACTGAGACCATCCCGACGCCACTTCCCCCGGGTCATTCCATTGTCCAAGCCAGGTAGGCCATTGTTTTTCCCCTTCTAAAGTACATTAGGCTTCAGAAGCCACAACTTGGAAGCACGTGGGAATTGGGGGAGAATTGGTCATTCCTCGCTGGACTGCTCTGCGATAACACCATGGTCACCTGGTTTTGTACACAGTAAGGGTCTGCGTGATAGGAGATGGTGTTTCGATAACAGGCTGAATTGTCTGTGGGTTCTCATGCTGTTTTGCTTGATGCATTGCATAACGTTCTTAAGATGGCTTATGTAAATCAAGCCACTCCAGTGGGGGACGGAGACCTTTCCAGGCTAGCCAGTATTCATGGTGTATTGGTTTTTTGAGATGTCCATAGAGCCAGCCATGGTGTGTAGCTCTACAGAGAAACCATTCGTCTGGGGAACTCCTGGGTGTTGCAGGTGGGGGGAGCTATTTCTGTGGGAATGTTCAGCAGAGAGCAGTCCTGGTGGTGAGATGAACAGGTAGGCCTGATGATGCTAGCCACCTTCCCTTTTGCATTTGCCGCAGAAAGGGGCCCAGATGGTGATGGCTGAGTGTAAAGCGGGGTGCTGGCTGGAGTGGCCCGTGGGCCGCACAGTAAAGTGATGGATAGCACAGGTGGTTTGTTTTTTTACTAGACCAGGGTTACTGCCCTGTGGTAACTTGGTAGCGAGAACAGGACCTCAGGAAAATCTCGACAGTATCAAGAAATCAGCGCAGGATAATTCACAGCGCTCTAAACCTGCCAAGTCTGCTCAGTAGGATCTGGTTAGCTCGGAAGTAGGCCTATCCACTGGCATACTGAGTACCTCCTGCACTCCAGCAATCCTTCCTCATCCCTTTCCCTTCCTGCAGGGATGCCCCCATCCTTTCACTAGCCGTTGTCATCCATGAAGAGCCATTCATTGGTGGCTCACTAGCACTGTAACCTCAGTGTTGAGTATTCCACTCAGGGCCATCCCTAGCTATTCTGGGGCCCTACGTAGCCGCCCCGCTGCCAGGCCTCTGCGAGGGGGACCAGGGGGGCTGTTCCCGGGGGGGGAGGGGGAGGGCAGGCCCCAGGTCTCGGTGGGGGGGTGGGGCTGGGTTGGGGGGCAGGGGGGAACCACCCCCCAGCACTCACCGGTGGCGTGGCTGGAGCCGGGTCTGCACTTCCCACCCCCGGTGAGTACAGACCCGGCCCTGCTGCAGAGCTCAGGGGAGTGGGGGCATGGCTGGGGCGGAGCAGGGGTGGGAAGAGGCGGGGCTGGGGTGGGGAAGGGGCGGGGCGGGGTGGAGCAGGGCGGGGGGCCTGGGGAAGAGCCGGAGCAGGGGCTTGAGCAGCACGCAGCTGCGCAGGGCACCAGGAAATTTGGTGCCCCAAATTTCCTGGTGCCCTACGCAGCTGCGTACTTTGAGTATGGGTAAGGATGGCCCTGATTCCACTTGTTATAGGAAAGGGTTCCTGGACTGAAATTGTATTGCCTCCCGTCGGCATGCACATCCAGACTGCAGAATACCCATCCCGGGGTGTCTCCCCTTCCTTCACTCTTACATCTCCCCTCCCCCTTGTTGGGCAGAGACGTGCTACCAGCTCTGTCCTGACACACATTGATTTGAGTGGGACACCTGTTTAAAGCAGTGGCTCAGAGGGCTCAGCAGTGGTTAAAGAGGGCTGAAGTGTGCAGCATTGGCAAAGCAGACTGCATCCCCGTCCCCATGATGTCCACTCTGTGTCTCAACCGTTTTGCTTTGTTTTGGGGTTTCTGTTTGTTTCCCTTTCCTCCACCCAGAAGAGCATGAAAAATCCCTCCAGCTGATAAAATATTTGGTGCCCGATGTGCTAGCTGGCTCGCTTCTGGATGCGCTCTCTGGGCATGCTCTCTCTGCTGCTAGCTCAGCCACCTCGTTCCTTCCGCGAGAGAGGGAGGAGTCCAGCCCTTTGCGCCTCCACCCCTCCTCCCCCTCCCCCCCCGCCTGTAATGAACTGTGCTGTGAGAAAGGCTCCGAAACCTGGTTGGTTCCTGGACACCACTGTGGAAGATCCCACTGCTACTCAGGTTTCTAGCCATGCCTCCCCTGGGGAATGTGTCCATGTAATGCCTGGGGGACACCCACAGAGCTCAGTACTGAATGGCATTGCCGTGCCTGTTCCCAAAGCAATACACACCTTTCTGAGGCTACTTGCATTTTTCATTTCAGCACAGTTCATTATAGGCGGGGGGACGGGGGGGCTGGACTCTTCCCTCTCTCGCAGAAGGAACGAGGTGGCTGAGCTAGCAGCAGAGAGAGCATGCCCAGAGAACGCATCCAGAAGCGAGCCGGCTAGCACATTGGGCACCAAATATTTTAGCATCTGACACCCGAGTCCCAGTGGTTTTCCTCGCAGCCTAGTGTCTTGGTTTGCTGTTGCCTCTGTGTGTCGTGCCTCCTCGTTCTGTGATTTGGGGTCAGGCCTCTGGCTGAAAGTGCCTGAGGGAGCTGGCCTTTCAGAGGGCGATGCTCAGCCAGAGCTTAGCAAAAGCAGCAGTCCCTTCTTCTGTGTGTGTCTCGTCTCTCGTATACACTGTATGGGCCTGATCCTTTGTACCCTTGCTCCCCACATCGGCCAGCTGGCTTCAGTGGGACTACGGACAGGAGTATGCACCACAATGGGAGTAAGGGTTCACAGAATCTGACTGGGTGCGTGTGTTTGTGCATGTTCTCCCCCCTTCTCTTGGCATGTTGGGGGTCAGAGGTCATCTCCAGCTGGGGCTAGATCTCGGCTAGCTGCTCTCCTAGACAGTCACTGCCAGTGGTCCTGGCTCTGACTGACACTCTTCTCCTGAGTGGTGCAGTGAGTCCATCTCACACTTCAGCAGCTTCTCCTTTCTTGTTTGTAAGTCTTATTTTCTGCCCGCCGTAGTGCCAGCGACGAAGCTGAGCACCCTGGCGCGCCCCAGCGCCGGGCCCTGCCAGTGCAAATACGATCTGATGGTCTTCTTTGAGATCTGTGAGCTGGAGGCCAATGGCGAGTAAGTACCATCCCCTGCTGAGGGCTGACCAGGGAACCAGAGTGTCCTGCTGTCGGGGGACCCCATCCTGGGGAGCTGTAGGGGGAATCCTACCCTGGGGAGCTCACCTGTCAGGGAAGGTCTAGATAATACTTAGTCCTGCCATGAGTGCAGGGGACTGGACTAGATGACCTCTTGAGGTCCCTTCCAGGCCTATGATTCTATGCCAAACCACAGTGTCACTTTTTGAGATGTCCCTTGCAAAATGGAACAAGTTTCTCCCCAAAGCACAGTGTGGTCCAAAGAGCTATGAGAATTGTGCTGATGTAGCTGCCTCATGCAGAACAATGAGAAAAGGAAATCAGACAGTAATACAATTACCTTCCTCCCCACCCCAGCAGCCAGCCACAGCTGTTGATTTAATTACAGCTCTTCTAGATGAAAGGTCGACTGTATGTGGGAGCAGCTGCCCCAGTGCCAGATACAGGGCACATGTAGGGGGCCCTGCACTATCAGCAGCAGGCTTTGAATTGCTTGGTAGCTGTAGGAAGAGCCTGGGGAGAATCTTTCCAAAGCACACTCATTAATGAGCCTATGTGCAGCTAAGGGATCTTACAGGGGTCTTCAGAACTGCCACAGCGGAAGGAGCATGGGCCTCCCTATGCATTCCAGGCGGGATTTGCTGGTGAAAGATTGACAAGATGTTGGGAGTCGGGGCAATAAGTGATGCAAAAAAATTAGCCTGCCACAAGTAAACAAATGAGGGACATGGGAGTGGCGCTAGCCTGCAGCTGGGGAGCGCGGGACAAATGCAGCAAAAAAGCAGTTCCAAACCAACCACAGTTCCTTGGGCTAGCGCTTGCAATGGCTCGTCTAGACTCTCACCTCCAGCCTAGAGTTCTCATTTGAAGGAGTTTTTTATTCCCCGTCTGTTTGGTGTCACACCGATAGTGAAGACATCTCACATCTGCCCTGCTCCCACAGCCGCCTCTTTGTGGGATTCACACTAGAGATTCGGTGATGGTGGTTCATCGATAATTTGCAAATGTGGCTGCTTTTAGGTGATCCACGCAGGAGGCAGACACAACACCATGGGACTTGGGGGAGCAGTCACATGGCGCCAAAAGGAATTCTCAGAGGGATCCATTGGAAAACCAAACCACGGGTTTAAAAAAAATGTTGGCACAAAGTATTCGTCGGGCAATTGGGCATAACAAATAAATGTCTAAAATCACAGTCTGGTTGTGAGTAATTCACAGCCAGGACCAACAGGCAAAACTCAGCCAATAAAGGATTCAAGCACCTCTGAGTCTGGGATGCTCTAAGGGCTCCACTGATGATCAGAGACATCCAGTCACCTGCTGCTGCTTCTGGGAGAAAGTCTGTTCGCTCCTAAGCATGGCCCCTATGGAGTCTGGGCCTGTCCCGCCTGTGTCTGGTCTCTGGTGTGCTGGGCTGGGCTCAGGACATTGGAATGCCCTTTTGCCAGCTGAAGGGCTGAGCCCAAATCTCTTCCAGTCATCAAGACCCTCCATGCATGGCACTGGCAACACAAATGGGAATCACAAGAGGGTGTGTGTGTGTGTGTGAGAGAGAGAGAGAGCGAGAGCCCTAGGGTCCTGTGATGTGCATGTGTGTGAGACCTTGTGCCCTGGGGAGTGCATGTGTGAGAGCCCTCGTGTCCTTGGGGGTGAGTGTGTGAGAGCCCTCGTGTCCTGGGGGGTGCGTGTGTGAAATCCCCCAGGCCTTGGGGAGGGGGTGTGTGAGATACCCCGGGACCTCTGGGGTGCGAGTCTGAGATTCCCCCAAGCCGTGGGGGGTGCGTTGCGTGTGTGAGATCCGCCGGACTCTGTGGGGTGCGTGTGTGAGTTCCCCCTGGCCCTGGGAGGTGGGTGGGTGAGATCCCCGGGCCCTAGGGGGTGCATGTGAGATCCCCAAGGACTTGGGGGTGCAAGTGTGAGATCCCCCGGGCTCTGGGGGTGCATTTGTCAGATTCCCCCAGACACTGGGGATGCGTGTGTGAGATCCCCCAGGACTTGGAGGTGCGCGTGTCAGATCCCCCGGGCCCTGGGGGGTTCGTGTGTCAGATCCCCCAGGCCCTGTGGGGTGCTTGTGTGAGATCACCTGGGCCATGTGAGGTGTGTGAGATCCCCCCAAGCCCTGGTGGCTGCGAGTGTGAGATCCCCCGGGCCCTTAGGCATGCATGTGTGAGATCCCCTGGGCCATGTGGGGTGCATGTGTGAGATCCCCTAGGGCCTGGGGGGTGCATGAGTGAGATCCCCCAGGACCTATGGGTTGCGTGTGTGAGATCCCCCAGACCCTGGGGGGTGCGTGTGTCAGATCCCCCGGGTCCTGGGGGGTGCGTCTGTCAGATCCCCCAGACCCTGGGAGGATGCGTATGTGAGATCCCTCGGGCCCTGTGGGGCATAGGCGCAGACTATGTGGGTGCTCTGGGGCTGGAGAACCCACGGGGAAAAATTAGTGGGTGATCTGCACCCACCGGCAGCCAAACTCCCCCCTCTTCTTTCCCCCCCCCCCCTGAACGTGCCTTGTCCCTGCTCCTCACCCTCCCTCCCAGCGCTTCCCACTGCCCCGATGCCTAACAGCTGTTTGGCGGTGCTTACGACTTTCCAGGAGGGAGGGGGAGGAGCGGGGACGCGGCGTGATCAGGGGAGGAGGAGAGGCGAGGCAGGTGCGGGGACTTGGGGTAGCAGGGTGGAATGGGGGCGGAAAGTGTGCAGGGAATTTGGGGAAGGGATGGAATGGGGGTGGGGTGAGGGAAGTCGGCGCCTATGCTGAGGGGTGGGTGAGTGAGATCAACCGGGCCCTGGGGGGTGCATGGTTGAGAACCCCTGAGCCCTGTGGGATGCATGTGTGAGATCCCCCAGGTTTTGGGGGGTACCTGTGGGTGATCCCCCAGGGTTTGGGGGTGCAAGTGTCCGATCCCATAGGTCCTGGGGGGTGCGTGTGTGAGATCCCCCAGGCCCTGCGGGATGCATGGATGAGATCCCCCAGGCCCTGGGGGGTGAATGGGTGAGATCCCCCGGGCTCTCTGGTGTGCATGTGTGAGATCCCCCCAGGCCCTGGGGGATGCGAGTGTGAGATCCCCCAGGCCCTTAGGCATGCATGTGTGAGATCCCCCGGGCCCTGGGGGGTGCGTAGGTGAGATTCCCCCGAATCCTGGGGGGTGCATGTGTGAGATCCCCTGGGCCCTATGGGGTGCATGTGTCAGATCCCCCAGGCCCTGGGAGGATACGTGTGTCAGATCCCCCAGAACCTATGGGTTGCATGTGTGAGATCCCCTGGGACCTGTGGGTGGGGTGTGTGTGAGAGATCCCCCAGACCCTGTGGGGTGCATGTGTCAGATCCCCCAGGCCCTGTGCGGTGCATTTGTCAGGTCCCCAAGACCCTGGGGGTCCGTGTGTGTGATCCCCCAGGACTTCAGGGTGCAAGTGTCTGAGATCCCCCAGACTTTGGGGGGGTGCGTGTGTGAGTTCCCCTGTACTGTGGGGGGTGCATGTGTGAGATCCCCCAGGAGCTATGGGGTGCATGTGTCCGATCCCTAAGGTCCTGGAGGGTGCCTGTGTCAAATTCCCCAGGCCCTGGGGGGTGCGTGTGTCAGATTCCCCCAGACCCTGGGAGGATGCGTATGTGAGATCCCCCGGGCCCTGTGGGGCATAGGCGCCGACTCCGTGGGTGCTCTGGGGCTGGAGCACCCACAGGGAAAAATTAGTGGGTGCGCTGCACCCACCGGCAGCCAAGCTCCCCACTCCTCCTCCCCCCCCCGAATGCGCCGCGTCCTCGCTCCTCCCCCTCCCTCCCAGCGCTTCCTGCTGCACTGCCGCCTAACAGCAGTTTGGCGGTGCTTACGACTTTCTGGGACGGAGGGGAAGGAGCGGGGACGTGGCATGCTCAGGGGAGGAGGCGGAGAAGAGGCGGGGTAGGGGCAGGGACTTGGGGTAAGGGGGTGGAATGGGGGCAGGGTGAGGGCAGTGTAGGGGCGGGGCCAGGGGTGTGGGGGGGGGTCGAGTACCCACTGGGAACAGGGGAAGTCGTCACCTATGCTGGGGGGTGGGGGGGTGAGATCCCCCGAGCCTTGGGGGAACCGTATGTGAGATCCCCCAGGACCTGTTGGGTGTCTGTGTGAGATCCCCCAGTGACTGGAGGGTGTGTGTGTGAGTTCCCTGGCCCTTGAGGGTGGATATTTGAGATACCCAGGGCCCTAGGGAGTGCGTGTACGATCCCCCGGGTCTTGGGGGGTGCGTGTGTGAGATCCCACAGGCCCTGGGGGTTGCAAGTGTGAGATCGCCCAGGCCTTGTGTGGGGGGGTGAGATCCCCCGGGCCCAGGGTGGTTCGTGTGTGAGATCCCCCGGGCTCTCTGGAGTACATGTGTGAGATCCCCCAGGACCTGTGGGGTGCAAGTGTGAGATCCCCTGGGCTTTGGGGAGTGCATGGGTGAGATCCCCCTGGCCCTGGGGTGTGCGTGTGTGAGATCCCCCAGGCAATGGGGGCTGCAAGTGTGAGATCCCCTGGGCTCTGTGTATGTGTGTGTCAGATCCCTCAGGACCTCAGGGGATGTGAGTGTGAGTTCCCTCAGGCCCTCGGGGGATAAGTGTGAGAGTTTTCCCAGGCCCTCGGGGGATGCGAGTTTGAGATCCCCCTGGCCCTCGGAGGATGCGAATGTGAGATCCCCCAGGCCCTGGGGGTTACATGGGTGAGATCCCCTGGGGGATTGGTGTGTGAGATCCCCTGGACCCAGGGAGGTGCATGTGTGTGATCCCCAGGGACTTGGGGGGTGCGTGGTGTGAGATACCCCCAGACCCTGGGGTGGCGGGGTGAGATTGTCCAGGTCCTGACATGGGGAGGAGCACCTCCATCTTAGATCGCATCTCACTGATCTTCCCTTTTTCAGTTACATTCCTGCCATCGTTGATCACCGCGGAGGGATGCCGTGCCTCGGAACCTTCCTGCTCCACCAGGTATGGTCCTTGCCCTGCTCCTTGTCCCTGTGCCACTCCGCTGGCCCATCTTCCTAATCACCATAACAGCTGGGTGTTGGCCTGTTGGTTTTAACCACTGCCCTTTTCTCTCTGGCGTGGTGCTGACAGGGAATCCAGAGGAGGATCACCGTGACGTTAGTGCATGAAAACAGCAGCCTCGTCCGCTGGAAAGAAGTGCGAGAGCTAGTTGTAGGTAAGCAGAGTTGCTGGTTGGCAGGGTCTGAGCAGACGCCTCACTCCTGCATCCCCATGCCTGTATGCTCCCTCCCGTTCCCTTCTCTCCCATAATCTCTTCTCCCTCATACTTTGTTCAGGCTCCTGCTCCTCCTACTCTGTCAGGCCTGTTGTGGGAAATAATGCAGATGATCGCTGGGGGCCAGCTGGCACCCCCTTTACTCATGCTCAGCAGCACATCACTCAGCAAGGTGCCCCCTCCTTGAGTACCGGGCTACCCCCAGGAGCCAAGGCTGCACTGCTAGGCCCTTACTGCTACAGCAGGGGTCCCAGGGCGGATCCTCAGCTGCTGTCAATGGTCAGAGTTCCATTTACTTCAATGGAAATTGCCACCCGCTGAGGCTGCGCCCCCATTATTCTTGCCAGCACCCCGGATTAGACTGGGGGACCTCTGCCAGCTCTTTGAGCCCCCATTTGGGGAAGTGGGGCCCTCTCGGTGCCTGCTCTCTACCCGGGGCATAGTGGAGGGGAAGGGGCAAGGAGCCTCTCTCATTGCATAGCCCAGGTAGGGGAGGGGACAAGATGGAAGGACATGCCTCCCCCTCTCCATGGCCTTTGGAGGCTACTGGCCTTTGGGGCTGGCCGGCCATGTGGAAGGGAGTGAGCCAGACCTGCAGAGGGGTGTGGTAGCAGGCACACAGAGCTCCTCCTAGTGGTCCCCCTGGAGCCATGCACCCTCCCACCCATGGGGATGAGCCTGGGCAGTCTGGTCTCTAGGTTCTAGCAGGAGGGGATGGATATAGGGGCCTGTCCCAAGGGGCTGAAGGAGGATATGATGCTGACATTAAGCATCTTCCCCCGAGTCTCACCTTTACCATTTACCCTGCTATGCAACTTGGAACTGTGAACCATCCCCATTGAGCTGTGCCCCCCCCCCAGCTGCCCATCCCCCTCCGCCAGCTGCCCATCCTCCAAACGGTGTGTTTTGACGTGTGTTGGCAGGTCGGATCCGAAACACCCCAGAAGGGGACGAGTCTCTGATTGACCCCAACATCTTGTCTCTGAACATCCTGTCATCTGGATACGTCAACCCCTCCCAGGATGATCGGTGGGTCTGGCCTGGCTTTGCCGTCTCTTCACTTTGCCCTGCTGTATTGTGGCGCTAGGCAATGTCTGGTCCAGTTAGGTTGACAAGGGCTGTCTGTGTTTATGGGGATTTCGCTCCCTCCCGCCCCCAAGGTCTTGCCCATCAGGGCCTTCTTGCTGCTGCAGGACCACTTAGGGGCAGTGGTTGTGCTGAGTCTGCATTTCAGAGGGCACTGGCGGGATGGCGACATGGCTGCACCACAAGGCAGGAACAGTGGAGAACGCACAGAAGCCGAGGGATTCGAGGTGGGCTTCCCCAAATCCCGCCACACACAAACACACACTCTGATGGCGTCTCAGATCATTATCTGGCTGACAGCTTTCACCCGAGGCTGCTGAGGCAGGTCTTCCTTGCACCACCCAGGGCTGCCATGGGCATGTGCCAAAGGGGGCCTCACCTCCCAGTGACATTTTCAAAATATTACACCAACATCAAAGGAGTCTTTGGATTTTCACCCACCTGTGGATTTTAAGATGCCATCCCCGTCCCTGTGTTGTAGCAGCATTGACCCAGGGTGGTGAGGCCCCATGGCCCTACATTCAACTGATAGGCAGTGTTGTATGCACCTCCCTTTAGATGCTGAGACTGTCACCTAGGCTTTTCTGAGACCCAGTATAGCTGTGTGCTGCAGTGTCAGTCAGATGCCTATAGGGGCGCTGCTAGTGGTGATGCTTTTGGCTAAGTCGTAAGGGGGTGGCAGCAAACACCAGAACTCGGAACCTTAGCAGCAACCTGGGAATGAATAACCAGTCAGTAGGTCAGTGGTGGCTATGGAGCAACTGCTACTGGCACCACAGAGCAGAGCTCCAGGTCACTGCTGCAGCTCAGGGCAGCCCCAGCAAGATGTCTACCCTGGAGAGCTGTCACGGTTCCATGCTGGGATGGATTCTGGGTGGAAGTGGTTGTACAGTGTGTTTTAGGAGAAGATTGGGAGCACATCCAGCAGGAAGCGGGGGCAGTCACTAGTCACAGTGCTTGCTTGTAATTCGCATAGAGGAGATGAGAGATCATCACTGGCAACGCAGGGAACATCCGCATTGTGTGTGGCCATCATGAAGCATTGCACTGCCTGTCCTTGGAGCATGGCAGGAAGGAAACTGAGCTGGTCCCTGTCACAGCTTCCTTCCTTGCATCCTTGGGGACATCTCCTCTTCCTTCCTCCTGCCAGGGCTGCCCTGCCTATGGGCACATGGTGTAATTGAGGGAATACAGTTTAAAACCCAGAAAGCTCAGTGCAGGAGAAATGGTCAGTCCCACTGTGACCTGTGTGCTCACTTACATAATCTGCCTCACCCAGCAATGCCCACAGGCCAGTGCTCTGCCCCAGGCCAGCAGAGCCCCTCGCCAGCTGGGTGGATGACCGAGGGGACAAGAGCAAGACAGCAGGTTGCTCGAGTGAGTACATGAGAGGAGTGGGGAAGGGCAAGGGTGGGCCAGGCGTAACGTGAGTCACGTGACAAGCAGTTGTGTCTGAAGAGTCACTGAGCAGTGAGTGACCCTGAGGAAAGGATTGGATCAGGGCAGTAGGGCAGGCTCCACTGCGTGCTGTCAGACGCCATGCAGGTGACGCTGCCTGAGGGTGACAGCAGCAGTGTTCAGAGGGAGCAGGGACTCAGAACAGCTGCACTGCAGCACCTCTCTGGGTAGCTCAGATCTTTTGTTCCTGCCTGTCCTGAGCAAGACAGAAATTGATACAAACAAACAGTGTAATAGACGCAGCGTTTCTCACCCTTTTGATACCAAGGACCAGCTTGTTGCCTTCCTAAACTGTATCAGGGAAATCTCAGAGCTGGCGCCAGTCCACGGACTGGTCATTGATAAACAGTGTAACAGACAGCTGGAAGAATTAGGGCTAGATCCTGAACTAGTATAAATCAGGACCATTGATTTCATTGGAGCCACATCAATTTACACCAGCTGGGGATTTTTTTTTTTTTTTTCTGACTCAGTGATTCCAGTGGAGCTAGGGCTGATTTGCACCAGCTGGGGATCTGGCCCATTAAATCTGACATAGCACAGTGTGACTGGGCCTGTTCTGCAATGCTCATTCTTTTGCCCTACTCCACACATGAGAGCAATGCTGTGGCACCTTGGGAATTTCTCCCTCTTCTTCCTCCCCATTTGAGCACTGCACGCTAGAAGAGGTCATTCTGGGCAGGGGAGTTCAGTCCTGGCATGGAGTTCTCCAGGGAGTGGAGAGGTGCTTGTTTGCAGAGTTGCTTGTCACAAGACTGTTTACCAAGCAAAGGGGAGGCGTTGCTTACAACTTGAGGGACCCAGGGCATCAGGTTTGTATCTAGTTTTCTGTCCCAGAATCTAAACTGGGTGTGTGAAACTGCACTGCTCTCTCCCAGGGATGGAAACCTTGGATCACTGCCTCTCTCCACAACTGGGCCCAGAAGCCCTCAGTAGCATGGGCAGAAGGGGTGGTGCAGGGAGGAGGAGGGGTAACTTGAACGTGTGAAAAGGAAAAGAGGATTGAGTTTCCACAGGACAATGGAAGGAAACATCTTCACAAATTTCCTTTGCTTCAACCCTGCATGGGCTTTTTGCTTGGTTTGGCCCTAGCAATGGGGAGATCCTGGATGTGGGGACAAAGGGATGAGAGCCAATGGAATGGGATGCATCTAACCCTCTTTCTGAACTGCTTTTGCTCTTGTATGTCCTTCAGTCTTCATTGCAGCAAGCAGCCCCTAGGAACATCCCCTGGACTGCCCTTCTCCCCCACCACTGATGTTTCAGTGTAAGTTGTTCCTGATGAGAACCAGGAAAGGCCTCACTGTGGAGGTGTTAGCTAGGCCCTCAAGGAGTTGGCTTTAGCCTGTAGCGCCAGCAGCCCCAGACTCTTCCCCCACAGGCTCAGGCATGCTTTAGGTTTCCACTGCAAATAGCCCCTGCAGCTAGGATTGTCACTCCTGCTCCTCACCCTAGCCAGCCGAGATAAGGATGTTTCTTGTTCACACTCTGTCACCACCGTCAGGGGGGGGATCTGGTCTCTTCCCCTTTACAACTCCCCAGACAACAACCCAGGCCATGGCCGTTGCCCCTCAGCACGCTGCTCACACATCCACGCGTGCCTACAAGGTGTCTGGCCCCTTGGCTGCAACCCTGCTGCCCTGCATGAGGCAAGGAAGGGCAGCAGGGGCTGCGTGGAGGCATTAGGCATCTGAATCACTTCCTTATAATGCTGCTGCTGCTGCTGCCACCATCCATTTGAACCCACACTAACCATGTGATTGTTTTGTGTTTTTGCAGGCAGTTTCTTGATTCGGATATGCCTAGGTAGTATTTGTTTCCCTTGGGTTTTTTTCTTCACTTCCTCTCCCCTCCTTGGCACTCTTCCTCCCCCTCAGAGACAGAACTTTAATTTCCAGACACTCCATCCTCTGGCTTCCCTTTCTCTTCCACGTCTCTGGGCTGCTCTTTTGTTCTGTTTCTGTCCCTTGGGCTTCCCTGTTTGTTTGGATCGCTCTCTTGTTAGCCTCTGTTCCTCTGGCTGGCCTTTCCTTCGATTTTGCTGCTGTTGTAACTTTGTGACATTTGGCAAAGACCATCCTTCCCCCTCTTGTACCCTCTCCCAGCTTGGGCCCAGGAGCGTTTTGGGGAGCTGACCCAGGCTGCGAGAGAGGCTGGACTGCAGTGCGTGGATGGGGAGGGCACTTTGGAAAAGATACTGTATGAAAGATAGAAAGAGGAGAGAAATGGAAGCAACATAGCTGAGTTTGGGAGCAATGTACAAGCTGCAGGTAGAAGGAAGGGACATAACAGGTGAAATCCTGGCTCCACTGAAGTTGGTGGGAGTTTTGCCATTGACTCCAGTAAGGCAGGATTTCACCCAATCTTGTTGTTCTCTGGCCTGCTTGACAGAATTTCCACCAAAGAAACCTCCGTGGAGTCACAGATTCACTGGCTTGAATTCTTAGTTTTGCTAAGGCCCCTTAACATCCTTCTGCAAATTTAATGAGGCCTCAAAGTGAACACCCATTTTAAGGCCCCTTTCCACTGCCAGATCAGCATAACTGAAAATCAGGCCCCAAGGTCAGAAAGGATTATTATCATAGAATATTAGGGTTGGAAGGGACCTCAGGAGGTCATCTAGTCCAACCCCCTGACAGATTTTTGCCCCAGATCCCTAAATGGCCCCCTCAAGGATTGAACTCACAACCCTGGGTTTAGCAAGCCAATGCTCAAACCACTGAGCTATCCCTCTCCCCTTCAGCCCATCATCATCATCTGATCATCTGGTCTGACCCTCTGAGTGCTGAAGGGAGATAACGGGCCAGATCCTCAGCTGGTGTAGAGCAGCATGGCTCCATTGCAAGTTTACACCAGCTGAAGGGCTGGCCCCTTGTTCTTTGGACATTACCAGGGGAAAGTGTTTGGAACTGTAAGTTAATGCACTCTCTTCTCAGAGTCAAAACTTGATGCGATCGCAGCCTGCAGGCTGCAGGGATACTGGAGTCGTCTTATTACTATGTAATAGTTTTACTATTGAATTGACTTCAGTGGAGCTGTGCCAGTTTACACCAAGGGGGATCTGGCCCATTGAAGTCAATGAAGCTGTGCCAATTTAGACCAATCGGGGATATGGCCCTCTGTACATGCATACACACAAGAAGCAGTGCTAAGGTATGTTCAACCCTAGCACTGGTTCTCTTGACTTTTGAATGCCTAACTGCATAATTGTCAGATAATTTTGGGTTTTTTGCATGTAATTTAATTTTGTTTAAAGAAAAGTTCCCAGTTCCATAACTAATGGGCACCAGCCAGCAAAGGGTAACTGGTGCCTGTCAATATCATTAATAAACTGCTCACTTGTGGGGAGGGGAGGAGGAAAAGCAGAGATATAAAGGCAGAGGGGAGGCTATAGAGAAATAGGTGCACAGGGGAGACTGTGGGGATATATATAGATATATAGATATGTGTAGATGCTATATATACACCATTGTGATGGGGGTGCTGGAAATACAGAAGCAGGCAACAAAAAGTAGGAAGAGGCAAAGAGGAGATGGGAGAAGTGGAAAGATGAGACTATTAAAAAGCCAAAAAATTGTGGAGAAGGGACCTTTGATTGGCCTTCTTGCTCTGTCTCATGCTTCCCATGTTGAGAGAGACAAGGTGGGTGAAGTAATATCCCTGAAGAGCTCTGTGAAGGTTGGAAGCTTGTACTTTCCACCAACAGAAGTTGGTCCAATAAAAGATATTACTTTGTGTATCTTGTCTCGATCATATGCTGGAAGCAGCATGACTACAACAACGCAACAAACTTCCCATGGGAGGATGGGATTGTGACATTACCCAGGGTACAGTCCGGACTGTTGAACAGCTGTGTCCCCTCAATTCTCCAGCCTGGGGTGCCTTTTACACTGCCTCACTGTGAGTAACGACTTCTGGTCTGCTCACACAGAGCCTCCAGCATGTAAATCACTCCCAGTTTTACTGTGTGAGTGCTGTAGACAGCCACTCTTGAATTACAGTGCAGGGCAACACCAGCAAATTTTCAGTCCCAGACTTTCCCTCAGAAATGTGCAACGTGTGCTGCCCAGAACACTCCTGGACAACACAAGCTCATATAAAGTCCGTCATTTATTATTAGAAAATGATACGTACAAATCCTGTTATCCCAAATGGAGGTTTTTCAGACACTTCAGTCCAAGCACACTGGTGTAGATAAAACAATAGAACAAGTTTATTAAGTACAGAAGGATTTTTTTTGCCTCTTTGGAGAAGGCTTTTAATTCAGGCATGTGTTTGAGGCTTTGGCAAGGAAAGGGTGTACTGCAACCATGCCTTCCCTCTGCCCCTTCCTCTGGAATTTCTCTGGGCTGGACCCCACTCCCTTGTGAAGTTTCACCCATGCAGAGATTTTCCCCCTCCTGTCTTGGAGAGACAGTTTTATCCCTTACGAGCGTTGCAAGAACAACATCTTTCAATGGAGTGCCTTGGTTTGGTAAAACCCCACTTTCTGTTCCCAACAGGTCAGCTGGATGGACTCCCACCTCCTGGAGATCTGACCCCCAGTTTTTCCTAAAACCTGATTCACAGGAGAGGGGTCTGGCATTTTAAATGCAGACTTTTCACCCTCCTCCTGGGAAAGAGGGTTTAAATTTAGAAGTATGAACAACAAGGGTAATGTCGTGGTGGGAGTCTGCTACAGACCCCCAGACCAGGGGGATGAGGTGGACGAGGCTTTCTTCCAGCAACTAACAGAAATTGCTAGATCACAGGCCCTGGTTCTCATGGGTGACTTTAATCACCCTGATATCTGCTGGGAGAGCAATACAGCAGCTCACAGACAATCCAGGAAGTTTCTGGAAAGTGTAGGGGACAACTTCCTGGTGCAAGTGCTGGAGGAACCAACTAGGGGAAAAGCTTTTCTTGACCTGCTGCTCACAAACAGGGAAGAAATAGTAGAGGAAGCAATAGTGGATGGGAACCTGGGAGGCAGTGACCATGAGATGGTCGAGTTCAGGATCCTGATACAAGGAAGAAAGGAGAGCAGTAGAACAGAGACCCTGGACTTTAGAAAAGCAGACTTTGACTCCCTCAGGGAACTGATGGGCAAGGTCCCCTGGGAGAATAACATGAGGGGGAAAGGAGTAGAGGAAAGCTGGCTGTATTTTAAAGAAACCTTATTGAGGTTGCAGGAACAAACCATCCCCATGTGTAGGAAGAAAAGTAAATATGGCAGGCGACCAGCTTGGCTTAACAGTGAAATCCTTGCTCGTCTTAAACACAAAAAAACAGCTTACAAGAAGTGGAAGATTGAACAAATAACCAGGGAGGAGTATAAAAGTATTGCTCAGGCATGCAGGTGTGAAATTAGGAAGGCCAAATCACACTTGGAGTTGCAGCTAGCCGGAGATGTTAGGAGTAACAAGAAGGGTTTCTTTAGGTATGTTAGCAACAAGAAGAAAGTCAAGGAAAGTGTGGGCCCCTTGCTGAATGAGGGAGGGAACCTAGTGACAGAGGATGTGGAGAAAGCTAGTGTACTAAATGCTTTTTTTGCCTCTGTCTTCACAGACAAGGTCAGCTCCCAGACAGCTGCACTCTGCAGCACGGTATGGGGAGGAGGTGACCAGCTCTCTGTGGAGAAAGTAGTAGTTCGGGACTATTTAGGAAAGCTGGACGAGCACAAGTCCATGGGGCCGGATGCGCTGCATCCGAGGGTGCTAAAGGAGTTGGCCGATGAGATTGCGGAGCCATTGGCCATTATCTTTGAAAAATCATGGCGATCGGGGGAGGTCCCGGACGACTGGAAAAAAGCTAATGTAGTGCCCATCTTTAAGAAAGGGAAGAAGGAAGATCCAGGGAACTACAGGCCAGTTAGTCTCACCTCAGTCCCTGGAAAAATCATGGAACAGGTCCTCAAGGAATCAATCCTGAACCACTTAAAGGAGGGGAAAGTGATCAGGAACAGTCAGCATGGATTCACCAAGGGCAAGTCATGCCTGACTAACCTAATTGCCTTCTATGATAAGATAACCGGCTCTGTGGATGAGGGGAAAGCAGTGGATGTGCTATTTCTGGACTTTAGCAAAGCTTTTGATACAGTCTCCCACAGTATTCTTGCCAGCAAGTTAAAGAAGTATGGGCTGGATGAATGGACGGTAAGGTGGATAGAAAACTGGCTAGATGGTCGGGCTCAACGGGTAGTGATCAATGGTTCCTTGTCTAGTTGGCAGCCGGTATCAAGTGGAGTGCCCCAAGGGTCGGTGCTGGGGCCGGTTTTATTCAATATCTTCATTAACGATCTGGAAGATGGTGTGGACTGCACCCTTAGCAAGTTTGCAGATGACACTAAACTGGGAGGAGTGGTTGATACGCTGGAGGGTAGGGATAGGATACAGAGGGACCTAGACAAATTAGAGGATTGGGCCAAAAGAAATATGATGAGGTTCAACAAGGACAAGTGCAGAGTCCTGCATTTAGGACGAAAGAATCCCATGCACTGCTATAGACTAGGGACCGAATGGCTGGGCAGCAGTTCTGCAGAAAAGGACCTAGGGGTTACGGTGGACGAAAAGCTGAATATGAGTCAACAGTGTGCCCTTGTTGCCAAGAAGGCTAATGGCATTTTGGGTTGTATAAGTAGGGGCATTTCCAGCAGATCGAGGGATGTGATCATTCCCCTCTACTCAGCACTGGTGAGGCCTCATTTGGAGTACTGTGTCCAGTTTTGGGCCCCACACTACAAGAAGGATGTGGATAAATTGGAGAGAGTCCAGCGGAGGGCAACAAAAATGATTAGGGGGCTGGAGCACATGACTTACGAGGAGAGGCTGAGGGAACTGGGATTGTTTAGTCTGCAGAAGAGAAGAATGAGGGGCGATTTGATAGCTGCTTTCAACTACCTGAAAGGGGGTTCCAAAGAGGATGGATCTAGACTGTTCTCAGTGATAGAAGATGACAGAACAAGGAGTAATGGTCTCAAGTTGCAGAGGGGGAGGTTTAGGTTGGACATTAGGAAAAACTTTTTCACTAGTAGGGTGGTGAAGAACTGGAATGGGTTACCTAGGGAGGTAGTGGAATCTCCTTCCTTAGAGGTTTTTAAGGTCAGGCTTGACAAAGCCCTGGCTGGGCTGATTTAGTTGGGTTTGGTCCTGCTTTGAGCAGGGGGTTGGACTAGATGACCTCCTGAGGTCCCTTCCAACCCTGAGATTCTATGATTCTAAGATCCTCTCTACAGAAGATGGGCAGACTTTCCAGCCCCCCCTCACCTTCCATCTGGACTTTCTTCTTTGGGCTCCCCTCTGGGCCAGACACTTGTGTCCCCCAAAAGGGAAGGTGACCCTGGTCCAGCTGTGGGCTCACAGCTACCAGCTATGACCGACCCTTCACTGGCCAGCAAAATTCCCCCCTCTTCACTCAGGTTGGGCTTGCCAGCAATCACCAGGACCCCAACTTCCACCTTCAGGGCACATGTCTCTGTGCACCCCAGGGCAGGCCCTGCCCCCTGCTGACCTGCAACTTTCTGGCAGCAACTGGGGTGGCCCCCCTGCTATAAGGTGGTACATCCCCGCTCCCCCAGGGAGCTGATTACGGGACAAGAGCTGGCTTCGTCCAGCCCCTCTCTCTGGGACTTGCCTTGAGCCCCGGGGCTACAGGAACTGGCTACAACCATCCCTGCCCCCAAAGCTGCATTCTTTACTGCTACAGAGGAATCTAAGAGACACTTTTCTATTCCCCTAGCAGTCCATGTGACTTCACCCACCCCCCCGGGGCTTTTAGCACAAGACTCCTTTTCACTGCTAACCAACTTTGGGACAGATTTGGCCACATTAAAGAAATCATTTCCCAGTAGAAAGGGTGCAAAATTGTGTGCCACCATTGAAATGGTCAGTTCAGCCTGTAAACCCCCAGTTTGCATGTGTACTTTAGCTGAAGGTGCAAGGACTTTGTAACCCCCCCACCAGCTCCAATTCTGCTAGTTTCCAGGCAATAAATCCTTCTCCTGGATCAGGTCCCTCCTGACCACAGAAATCTTAGTACCTGTATCTCTTAGGCCAAGAAGCACTTTTCCATTCAATTTAACAGCATGTATATGCTCACTGCTTGGTTATGTGGAAGCAAGCTTTACAAAT
The DNA here is from genome assembly GCA_003942145.1 of Platysternon megacephalum. Lineage (NCBI taxonomy): Eukaryota > Metazoa > Chordata > Testudines > Platysternidae > Platysternon > Platysternon megacephalum. The sequence continues at coordinate 1,481,230 of QXTE01000149.1, read as the reverse complement.
CCTGTGTGGAAAGAGGCAGCAGCTGTGCTGAGAAGTAGCAGTTTTATGTGTTACTTGCTGCTTGTTCCCACTCAGCAAGGGACACTTATTCCTCAGGTGCTCAGTGGACTTACAATGATAGCACCTCTTGGGCTCCTCTGCTTGCACAGGAAATTTGGGACGAGTAACAGGGGAATGGGGAGGTGAACACCCAGCCTCCTTTTTCCCAGGGGTAAAACGGTGATTCTGCTTTCCCCCACCCTTATACCCCTCTGCTTGTGGTTTATGTTTGATTGCAGCTTGTGCTTGCTCATAAGAGTCTGCATACCCAGCTAATTCACCCACTGCATCCACCTTTTTGTCCCACAAATACTGTTTTATGTCATCACTGAACATATTCAGGAATTGTTCCTGAGTAACTAAATCACACATTTCTTCCAAGCTTGTAATGCCTTTCCCCCTCACCCACTTGTTTACCAAACCTCTTATTTCATTTACATAAGCCACATTACTTAATCCAGATCGCCTCTTAAGACTTCTGAATGTAACCTGAAACTGTTTTAAAACCAGTTCCTTAAATTTACTATAGTTTGAAGCATCATTAATAGGCATCTTATTGAATATGTCCAGAGCTCTGCCAGTCAATTTTGCTATCAATGTGGTTATCTTTTGATCTTCAGGAATTGCATGGAGGGTGCACAGTCTCTCAAAGGTGACGAAATATTTGGCAATATCGCTGGATTCATAATACTGTGGACATAGTCGCTCCCATTTGTGGATTTTTGGGGAAGTTGAGCCACCAGCTGAAGGGTTTTGTCCCCTCAACCCCATAGCAGCCAGTTCATGCTTTTGGGCCTCAATCTGGGCCTCCATAGCTCTCTTGTGGGCAGCTTCCGCCCTGGCTGTTTCTGCCTCCACCCTGGTTGTTTCAGCCTCCATAGCTTTCTTGTGGACAGCCTCTTCTGCCTCCACCCTGACTGTTTCTGCCTCCATTGCTCTTTTGTGGGCAGCCACCTCCCTGGCTTCCTCTGCCTCTTTGAGTTTCAATTGAAACTCCCGGTCCTTTGCCTTCTTTTCTGCATCCAGCCTAGCCAGCTCTAGTTTAGAAGCTGCTTCACTGGTAGTCATTTTCCTGCTTTCTTGTGCTGGGCCACACCCCTCTGCAGTTCACTGAAACTGGGATGCACTCAGCTCAGGGGATTCTTAGTTAACAGAGACTTTCCCAGCGCCCAGTGTTCAGCTTTTCTGGGCAATTTGCAACTTGTATAGTTTTAGCTTCTTCTGATCTTTAATCTTATTTATTTTGCTTCCTTTTTTGTCCCTACTTTCCTTGCCCAAAATAAGCAAACTGAAAATAACAAACCAGTAACCACTATGTCTGTTCTCCAGGCACCACACTTAAAACTCACTTAAATCACTACCTAANGCATTGCCCTTATCTAAAAAATCTGTTACTTTCTCAAAGAAGGAGATCAGGTTGGTTTGGCACGATCTACCTTTCGTAAAACCATGTTGTAATTTGTCCCAGACGCCATCGACCTCAAGGTCCGTAAGTACTCTCTCCTTCAATATTTTTTCCATGACTTTGCACACTACAGATGTTAAACTAACAGGCCTGTAGTTACCCGGGTCACTTTTTTTCCCCTTCTTGAATATAGGAACTACATTAGCTAATCTCCAGTCCAGCGGTACAACACCCTTGGGAGCTGCCACCTGATGTGCCAAGACTACCTCTGCTCCTGCTTTCCCTGCCAGGTTGGGTCCCCAGCACCCTGTCTTGCTGAGCCAGACACGCCCGTCTACTCCAGCACAGACCCAGGGTCTGAATTACTTGCCCCAAAGCTGCAGACGTAACTGAAAGCAGCTTACAGAAGTGTTCTTGTCTTTTAACACTCAGATGCCCAACTCCCAATGGGGTCTAAAACCCAAATAAATCCGTTTTATTAAATTGTTTGCCCTCTATAACAGTGATAGAGAGGTATGCACAGCTGTTTGCCCCCCCAGGTATTAATACATACTCTGGGTTAATTAATAAGTAAAAAGTGATTTTATTAAATACAGAAAGTAGGATTCAAGTGATTCCAAGTAGTAACAGACAGAACAAAGTGAACTACCAAGTAAAATAAAATAGAACATGCAAGTCTATGTCTAATACAGTAAGGATCTGAATACAGATAAGATCCTTACCAGTTCCAGAATGCTTCCTTTTACAGACTAATCTCCTTTTAGTCTGGGTCCAGCAATCACTCACACCCCTTGCAGTCACTGTCCTTTGTTCCAGTTTCTTTCAGGTATCTTTGGGGGTGGAGAGGCCCTCTCTTTAGCCAGCTGAAGACCAAATGGAGGGGTCTCCCACAGGCTTAAATAGACTCTCTCTTGTGGGTGGAGACCCCCTCCTCTCTCCTATGCAAAGTCCAGCTACAAAATGTAGTTTTGGAGTCACCTGGGCAAATCACATGTCCATGCATGACTGAATTCCTTACCAGCCAAGCCACATTCCTGGGAAATACCAGATGTGGATTGGTGTCTCCAAGTTCATTGTTGGCTTAAGTGTTTCTTGACTGGGCACTTACTGAGAATAGTCTTTTCTCAGGAAGCTGACCAACTGCTTCACTACAGCCTACTTAGAATCAAACAAGTATGCAGCCAATATTCATAACTTCGAATACAAAAATGATACATGCCTACAAATAGGATTAATAGATTTAGTAGATCATAACCTTTACAGAGATATGTTACATGGCATATATAGCATACAACACATTCTAGTTATGTGTGTATATATATATATATATATATATAAGCATATTTTTATAAAGCCTTATGGGGGGCACCGACCGTCACAATACCGTCATACAGGGATCTGTACAATGTAAGCTCCTTAATAAAGTTCGCCTTCCGCTCGATGTGGGAAGGATATGCAACAAGCCTGTGTTAACCAAGCTGAGATTTTTCCCCAGACACTTCACTCAAAGGCTCCCTGGTTTAGATAAAGAAAAATACCCAAGTTCACTAATTACAAAAGATAGATTAAGTGATTATAAGTTATAGCAAACAGATCAAAGCAGGTTACCTAGCAAATAAACAAAACACAAACTAAGCCTAACATACTAGATAGATTGGATATGAATTAGCAATTCCTCACCCTGGCTGATGATATAAGCAGTTCACCAGGTTTCCATACACAGGCTAGAAATCCTTTTAGCCTGGGACCAGCACTTCCCCCAGTTCAGTCTTTTTTCCTCGAGTGTTTCCAGGAGTTCTCTTGTGTGGGGAATGAGGCCACTAGATGATGTCTCACCCCACCTTATATAGCTTTACCATATGGCAGGAACCCTTTGTTCCAAACTCAGTTCCCAGACCAGCTTGTGGAAAAATACAGGTATCAAAATGGAGTTCAGTGTCATGTGGTCTGGTCACATGCCCTTGCATGTCCTGCTGAGTCATAGCAGCCATTACTTACAGGCTGGCTGGAGCGTTCTCAGGAAGGCTAAGCTCTTCCATGGTCCATTGTCTTTGCTGATGGGCCATCAGCACTGTTTACCTTCATTGTTGTACCTGACAGGCTAGCTCTGGGTGTTCTCAAATGTGCTTACTCTGGAAATACTGATACATAGTCAATATTCATACCTTCAAATACAAAAATGATACATGCATACAAATAGGATAATCATATTCAGCAAATCATAACTTTTCCAATGACACCTTACATTACCCATCTTGTACAAAATGCATCATAATTATGCCATAATCATATAATATCCCATGCTGAATAAGGGGTGTAGTGTCACACGGATGATATTCCAGAGGGACTCTTTAAGACAAGGATGGTGACATCTGGCAGCTATGGGGTGGTGTTTGCAGAGCAGGTGAAATGGTTCAGGCCAGGCATAGCCAGCTGGTGCTTACTAAGCCTGATCTACATTATTCTTTTGCCTTAGTGAGGACATGGTCTGACAGTTTCTCCCAGTGTCCCCACAGTGCTCCGTATCTCCTGGAAAGATAGAGGTCATCATATGTGATGGAGCAGACTGGGGCATCACTCAGTGAGGGCAGAGTTAAGGCTGGGGAGTGGGGCTGGTGTGCACTTTAACTCTGAATTGCCTGCTGTGCAGGGACCTAAGAATTGCTGTTCTGGAAGGGTACGAGACACTGCTCTTCAGCCGTAACTCTCGGTCAACAAAGGTTTTGGGCAGTGAATTTAAGCACTAAGGGCCTGATCCAAAACTTGAAGTTGGTGGGAGCTTTTCTCTTGATTTCAATGGGCTTTGGCCTTTGGTGAATTAACTCTTTAGTCATCAGAGGCAGAGTAAAGTGCACCAGCAGCCTGGGAACTTGATTTTGGAGTGTTTTTTTCCTACCCCTAGGCTAGATTTGTGAAAAGGAGTAATGGACTAGCTACCTGAGATTCCTTTTACTGAATCCTTAGTCTTTGGTCTGATTCTTTATCTTGCAGTTACCCATTTACGGCAGGAGTAACATTAGGAAGAGATCTGTGGAAGCCAGTACAGGGACTGAGAGCAAATTCTCCTATGTCCTAAAAAACCCCAACCCCGAATCTAAAGTATTTCTAACTACTAGAGACTGATTTCCTTTGATGAGTAAAGGAAATTTGGGGGAGGAGGGATAGCTCAGTGGTTTGAGCGTTGGCCTGCTAAACCCAGGGTTGTGAGTTCAATCCTTGAGGGGGGCCACTTAGGGATCTGGGGCAAAAATTGGTCCTGCTAGTGAAGGCAGGGGGCTGGACTCGATGACCCTTCGGGGTCCCTTCCAGCTCTATGAGATAGGTATATCTCCATATATTATTATTATTAAGTGTTGCAGAATCAAGTTTTAAATTAGAAATGAAACTCTGCCATCATTCTTTTTAGTGGAGAAAGGGGAGACTCTTTATTCCACTTGGGTTTAGATTTAGGTTTTGTTTTTAATTCTACTTTGAATATCCAGCAGGGTTTGTATTATGCAAGTGCTCTTGCTTTCCATGGCATTTGTGGAGCTTTGCATTACTTGTTAAATACAGGACATGATGATTTCTGTCTCATAAATCAACGTGCATTCGCTTCCAAGGCAATTACTATGCAGCTCATATTTTTTACCAAGCAAGCTCTTCTTTAATTACAGACAAGTCACATGGCCATTGTGCATTTGCAACTCTTAAGAGTTTTTCAAATATTGGGCATCACTGTGATCTCATTTACCCCAGTGCCCTGCCACTGAATTCAGTTTTCCGATTAACACTGGTGAAACTAACATCAAAATCAGGCCCACAATATTTTGTTTGTCTAATACAATATTATTGCCTAGGTAACACCTGGGTGTCTGGTCTGCTCAAGCTTTGTGCTCAGGGCAGGACCCATTGCCAGGGTCGTGGGGGGCAAAGGTGGCTTTCCACCCACAGTTTGGCCTCCAGGGTGTCATTATGCCAGCCAGGCCTTTCTTGAATGCTCTGGCTAGGCCCCTCGCTGGCAACATCCCCTATAGTGAGGACTATGGGAGTGGCTAGTGTCGTGGCAACATAGCTTTAGCCCCCCAGGGATTCCCCACTCTGGGGATGCTCAGCTGGCTCGGTAAGCCTATCTTACAGCCCCTTTGTGCCACCAAACCAGAGCATGGGTGGGAGATGCCAGCTCTTTCTGGTTCTCAGGGCTTTGCAAAGGGGTTTGCCACAGACACTTGTGGTGGAATTCAACACATGCTATGGGAAAGCGTTGAAATCCTACCCCATAACTGCACCTCAGGCCGGCCCATAACATTTTGCCACCTGAGGCGGGGAGCTCAAATGACGCCCCCCCCATGCCCCCTCGCTTGGGCCAAAACTTTGAAAGATCTCAATTCTACCTTCTTCCTGTTCTACTCCTCTCATGGTCCTGCTCTGCTACCTACCCCAATAAAGGAGAACTAACAACTTAAAATCCCTTATTCAAAAATTTTAAGTAACACTTCACTTTCAAACGCCTGAACAGCAAATGTAACTTTTCTTGTCTGCATAGTAAACACTGGCATTTTTATCTGTTTGAATAATCAAAATGATGCTTTCCGTGCCTTCTTGGTTGCAAAGATTTGAACTGTTTCCTGAAGGTCCACAGTCTGGGCCAGCTCATGCTCTATTGAGATGCTTGCAAGGCCGACCAGCCTCTCACGTGTCATTGTGGAGCATAGATGTGTTTTTATTAACTTCAGTTTGAAGAAGCTGCGTTCTCCACTGGCAACTGTTACAGGAAGTGTTAGAAGTATGCGCAGAGCAACAAAATAATTTGGAAAGAGGGTGGTCATCTTATTTGTGCACATATATTCCAGAACAGCCTTTGGAGTTGATCCTGCTGAAATGTATCTTGAAAGGGCTTTCAGTTCATAATCTAAATCACTCGCATCAATATCGCGCATGTCATCATGTGTCAACACTGTCTCTAGTGCCCTGCATTGCTGGTGTAGGTCTTCTTCAGGTATAGTGAGGAGTTTTGGAATATCATACAACATCCCAAATATACTGCTGTGTTCCTTGAGCTGCATGAAATGTTCTTCAACTGACTGTATTGCACAATCTAGCACCTGGTTAAAGAATTCAATTTTGAATTGTTTGGGGTCTCTTATGGGATTATCCCGTGCCTCGTAATCAAAATGTCTTCTTCGATGACTCTTGTATTCTTGAATGGGTGGAAAAATAGCTTCCATGTGAAGTTCCTCTGCCAACTTCTGTGCACTCTTCAGAACGTTTTGAAATCCCTCATCTGACCAGTAAGACTGTAGCTATGACTTTGCTTTGTCCAGTTGTTCCATTGCTCTAGATAGATCAAGGTCAACACCTTGGAGTCTCTTGCATACAACATTTATTTCAAACAGTATGTCATGCCACAACACTAGGCCACACAGAAATTTGAAATTATGTATGTTTCTGGTGATTCCATTTCCCTCTCCCACTGTTCTCCCATGAACAGTTCCTGTCATAGCATTATCCTCCATAATGGCAACTATGGCATCATCTATCTTCTCAATTTGGTGTTTGATAGGCTTTATCGCCTCCTCTCGACTTTCCCATCGTGTGGCACTCAGTGGTTTCAGTGTCAGAGAGGATGTTCCCAGATGTTGCTTCAAAATTTGCCATCGATGAGTTGATGCAGAGAAAAATACATAGATGCTTTGAATTACATTAAAAAATTCAGCAGCCTCACTAGACACTGATGCTGCCTCACTGACCACCAAGTTCAATGAATGAGAACTGCATGGGACAAAAAAAGCTCAAGGGTTTAACTCTTGGATCTGTGTCTGCACTCCTCTGTTCTTTCCTCTCATGCTAGCAACATTATCGTAGCCCTGACCTCTCATGTCAGCTATCGCAATTCCCGTATCTTCCAGCTTTTTAAGAAGCACATTTGTCATACCAGCTCCTGTAGTATCATCAATGTGAATAAATTCTAGAAAATGCTCTCTGACAGTCACCATTGCAGGGACATTTTCACTAGGTTCTGTTGTTGTTACAAAACGCACCATCAAAATCATTTGTTCCGTATGGCTGATGTCAGGTGTGCAGTCCAGAATAACAGAGTAATATCTTGCTGATTTCAGATCTGCCACAATCTTCTGTTTAACTTTTGTTGCCAGTAACTGTATGATCTCATTTTGAATTGTTTTTCCAAGGTAGTGGTGTGTGTACATTTCTTGGGTGGTGACTCTTCTTAGATGCTCCTGGAGTACAGCATCAAACTCAGCCATCAGCTCCACAATTTTAAGGAAGTTTCCATTGTTTGGCACATACAGCTGATCTGAAGTGCCACACAGTGCTAGGTTTTGGGTAGCAAGCATTCTCACAATGGCAATGAGCCTTTTCAGAACATTTTGCCAGTAAAGAGACTCTGATGCAATCTTCTCTTGATGCTGATCATCTATGGTGGCCTTTNCCATTATCGTAGCCCTGACCTCTCATGTCAGCTATCGCAATTCCCGTATCTTCCAGCTTTTTAAGAAGCACATTTGTCATACCAGCTCCTGTAGTATCATCAATGTCAATAAATTCTAGAAAATGCTCTCTGACAGTCACCATTGCAGGGACATTTTCACTAGGTTCTGTTGTTGTTACAAAACGCACCATCAAAATCATTTGTTCCGTATGGCTGATGTCAGGTGTGCAGTCCAGAATAACAGAGTAATATCTTGCTGATTTCAGATCTGCCACAATCTTCTGTTTAACTTTTGTTGCCAGTAACTGTATGATCTCATTTTGAATTGTTTTTCCAAGGTAGTGGTGTGTGTACATTTCTTGGGTGGTGACTCTTCTTAGATGCTCCTGGAGTACAGCATCAAACTCAGCCATCAGCTCCACAATTTTAAGGAAGTTTCCATTGTTTGGCACATACAGCGGATCTGAAGTGCCACACAGTGCTAGGTTTTGGGTAGCAAGCATTCTCACAATGGCAATGAGCCTTTTCAGAACATTTTGCCAGTAAAGAGACTCTGATGCAATCTTCTCTTGATGCTGATCGTCTATGGTGGCCTTTAACCTTAGTCTCATCTCAAGCTCTTTCCATCTATGGAATGCTTTCTGGTGATTTGCTGCCTTCTCATGGAATGCCAGATTTCTAGCCAGATTTTTCCAGTTCTTTGTTCCTGTAGAACCCAATGTGACTGGAACATTAGACTGGAAGAGTTTGCAACAAAAACAGTATGCAGCATTCTGGGTTTTTGAGTACATAAGCCATGGCCTCTCCACTTTGTCACCATTGGGGATTTCACGCCAGTAATGTGTTAGATGGAAACTTCTATATTCATTATCTTTGGGGAACATGAAGTTTTTCACTTGCTGTGGCCCATGCAGTACAAGGAAGTCCCTCAGGCTACTGCTCAAGTGGGTCCACAGTCCTGGATCATCTAGACTTAAGGAACTAAACTCAGCAGCAGCTGTTTCTTGCGCCTCCACCACAATCTTCTCTGATCTACACTTTTCTTCAGGAGTGTGCATGGTTACATCCATTTGAGATGGAGATATGGATGCTGCAATAGCTGCCAGGTCACCTGCACTCTGACTAACTGGAAGATCAGGCATCTCCTCACCACTCACATCCTCACTGGGGCCGGAAGGCTCACCATGAACATTTGTGTCTATGTATCTCAGGAGAGCTCCTTCCTGCTTAGATAGAAAAGCTTCCTTTGCTTTCTTTCTTTTTCTGAATGCTGCCCCAGAGGGGCGTTTTCTTCTTTCACTCATGACTGCTGTTCTGTGCCAGCTATAGTGGCTCTCAACACTCAGTTGAAGGGGACTAATAAGCAGGCTGGTAGCAGGGCCTGAGTGAGGGAAGATATCAGCGTCTTAAGGGCCTAACTGGCTCCTACTACTTCAGTTGACTGCCTGTTCTTCTCAAGTGGGTTCAGGGAAGCAGCAGGAAACAGGAAGCTCCCTGAGAAGCTGGTGTTAATCAGTCCAGGCTCCTGAGGGTGCTAGAGGTACATAAGAGGCTCCTCCTCCTCTCTCTCCTTGCAGCTCCTGCTGCTTTCTGTTTTCCCTCTCACCTTTTCTCCTGCCTGCCTGTTATGTTTCTTGTGCCCTCCTTCCTCCAGCACAGCACTCCACCATCTCTGTGCATCTAGAGCAGAGAGAATACATATGCACCAGCAGCAGACACAATTTTCTACACTCTGGGTCCTAGTGGCGCCCCCCCCCCTCCAGTCTGGCACCTGAGGCAGCCGCCTCAGTTCACCTCATGGTAAGGCAAGCCCTGCTCAGGCACTAACCAGTGGGATCATACCAGAGCAGGCACATCAGAATGTCTTTCCAGTTTGGGGGCGGGGTAGGAGGAGGGGAAAAGAAGGGACACGGTTTGTGCTTTACAACATTTGACTGGTTTGGTTTGGTTTCTTTAGGGAAGTGCATTGCAAAATAGAGTATTTACTTTTAAAAACAATTTGCACTAGAGTCCCCTGTTCTCTTTGTTGGAACTAAGTTTGCTCAGTCTACTGCAAGTTATCCTTAGCTTCGTTCTGCGATATGAAAAAGCTGTTGGCTTCAGGATTGAAAGCATGCATGCATGCATGAATTAGCAATGACAGAACTTCCACGGTGCATTGGGCTAATTCACTAGTCTGGGGACCTGTAGCGATGCGACAACTCACTGGTGCGGCGCCTCCTGCTGATTGTCTCAGGAATTAGCTCTTGTTCAGCTTGGAGCACCCTCTGCTGGCTGGTGTCTCGCCTGCCTCTGGCCCCCCGTGTCCCTCCTGGACCCCGGTGCCCCTTATCCTCTGGGTTCTGCCCCCAGCAGTAACCCACAGTCTGGGTCTCCCCTCCCAGGGGAACCCCCAACCCTCTATCCCCACCTTGCCTCAGTGGCTACTGCCAGTTACCATCTAGCCCCCGCTCACTGGGGCAAACTGCAGTCTGTAAAAGGCCACTCATCATTGGCAAGAGGGGATCGGACCAGCTGCCTCTGCCTAACCCAAGGCTGCTCCTCCCAGCCCCTGTACCTGCATAGGCCTCTATCAAGGCCTGCAGCCTGGGGAGTTGCTAGGCTGGAGCTCCCCAGCTCCTCCTCCCTTTCCCCAGCACTGCTCTGTCTCAAGTACCCTTCTCTCCCAGGCAGCCAGGTCCTTCTCCCTCTGAAGCTGGAGGGAGAGTGTGTCTAACTCCTGGCTCATAGCCCTTTTATCAGGGCTAGCTGAGGTCTGATTGGGGCGTGGCCCAGCTGTGGCTGCTTCCCCAATCAGCCTAGCTTTTAGCTGGCAGCCCCAGCCCTCTCTCCAGGCTGGCTGTAACCCTTTCCAGACCAGGGAGCGGGTGACTACCCTGCTACAGGACCAGAGTGCAAATTTTGGATCAGCTAACAAGTGAAAAGGGGGTGTGGTGGCCTCATCCACCACATTTTGATATATTGCAAAACCACCCAACTACTCGGTGCAGTTTGTTGGGATTGGGAGACCCAACTCAAGAGAGGCCCTGGACTGGAACAGCAAGGGGATTGCAGCTCAGGATCAAAGTGCATTGGCAGAAACTCTGAATTTGAATGACTGGAAACTGGGTACCCTTCCCCTCTCCAGAGGGAATAGGGCTGAAGTTGATTTTTGGTCTAATGGGTGGGAAGGAGCTCTCAAAACAAATGGCTGTCTTGGGGCATCCAGATGAAAGAGCACTCACAGCAGCAGGTATATGCTGAGGGTCCATTTGTTTCCCACAAGATCTGCACTGCTCATTCCTCGCCCTTACATTTAAAAGGTGCATATTTAGTCCCAAGTTCTCAACCACACAGCATGCTGTGTCTGTGGCTTTTTGAGATGGCACATCTTTGACATTAATAACATCAGTTGCCCACCAGCGTGATAGAAATGATGCACTCCTAATGGCATCTTTCTTGGAAGGGAGCTGAAAGGCTGTTGTGCTATTAGTGAAAATGCATGGTAAAATCTTTCCCATCTCTGACCGCATGAGGGGCAATGGAACCTAGTTTCAGCAGGTTCTGTAGTCCATGCCCCAAGGAGCACGGACAATGGGTTCCTCTTTTGTTACAAAAGAGGGTGTTCTCTGCAGGCGAGGGCAGAGATCCATTGATACAGCAGGGCAGGAAAGCCCATTAATTGAATGAACAGAATCTAAATTCCCCTATTGTGGACAGGGTGGGTGTGGGAATCCTTTGCATATCCAGGGTTCTGTGAAACTGTCTGGCCCAGGGTTCATCCTATTACATCACCACCATGAGGATGGAGAGAGAATGTGATCTTTGTTTCCTTCCTGGTTCCCCACCAGCAGCAAACTCATAACTAGCTCTGACTGCCACCTCTTCACACCCACCCACACCCCCTGGAGCTGTGGAGTTAGCTTGTTACCAGACCCCATATGAACAATGCTTTCTGACATTTAAATTTCTTTGTGTGTGCGTATGTTTGTGTTTGTGTCTTGGGTTGCCTTACACCAGGGGTCGGCAACCTATGGCACGCGTGCCAAACACGGCACGCAAGCCGATTTTGGGTGGCACGCCGCTGCCTGCCGCAGTCCTGGCCCCCAGCCCCCCTCAGCCCCCCCACCCACCGCTCTGCCCTGCGGGGGCAGGAGGCAGAAGCTTGGTCCTGCGGCAGCCAAGCTCCCCCCCCCCCCCCCTTCTTCCCCCAGTGTGGTGCTTTCCTGCCCCTCCCCCTCCCTCCCGCTGATCAGCTGATCGCCCTTTGGAGGGGGAGGGGGAGCCGAGCCACAGCGTGCTCGCTGCTCCATAGAGGAGACAGAGAAGAGGTAGGGTCGGGCCCTTGGGGAAGGGGGTGGAACAGGGCATATCCCTTCCAGCCCCCTGCCATGAGCCGCTCAGGGCAGGGGGCAGGGAGCACCCCACAAGCCGNTAAAGTGAATAAATGAAGACTCGGCACACCACTTCTGAAAGGTTGCCTACCCCTGCCTTACACTTATAGCATTTCACTGGGAAATTGCACTAGGTATTTCTCTCACTTTTCTCACGCGTACTTGCTCAGTCTGTTCCCTTCTGCTTTTCTCTTTCTCCTCGGACTTGTTCCTCTGCTTTTTGCTCCTTTTTCTTATAATCCTCCTTTCCTTATCTTATATCCTTCCCTTTGGAGTTACCCGTCCTCCGGTGACTTGTTTCTAACAGTGGTGCTGGTCTTTCTCATTTAGTTTCAGTGTTTGCGACATGTTCCAGAACAATTATCTCATGTTATTTACAATGTGGTGTTTAAAACGAGATAATAACAGTGTATCAACAAACATGGTCAAATGTGCTTTGACAAGAGTCTCTCCCTGCTCCCCAGAGTGGGATCCAATCCAACACATCGTTTTCTAAGAACAGTCCTGGGATGTTTGACTATGTTGACACTGAGTGTTGGTGAGCTGTGATGATGGAATGTCTGTGTGGACATGATTTTGAATCATGTCTTCTCAAGTATGCTCAAACGGAAATTAGGGGGAGCCCTGAGTAGATGTCATCTTTGATTGGCTTCTGAGTGTGGCTTTCAAAAGTAGTCTTTAGTATGCTGGAAAGTAAACCCTAAACACTAGAGCTGAGAGCCAGATGGGCTCAACAAAGAGACTGTCAGCATAGTGGGCTGTTCTAATGACCCAGGACAGGTCTGGGATTTTGGGACCTGAGCTTAATTTGTTCCAGCCAGAAAATATTGACCCTAAAAATGATAGGGCAAGAAGTGTGAGGCTGTGATGTCCTTCAGGGAAGTCCTGTCTTTAGAAGTGGTGTTTCCAGGAAGTGCAGCAGAGCACAGTTGCTACCAGTTCCGATTACCTGTGGGCAGGATTGATATCTTTTATGGTACCAGCTTGTCTCTCCCAAAACTGCATTAATTTGGCAGGCAAACTTCCCAAAAGCACAGCTCTGTATTCCAGTATATGCACATATTTACTTCTTGAGATCAGTGCAGCTAATTTCACAGGAGAAAGGGACAATGAGTGGATATGTTGGTGGCCAGAGTGGAGGTGTTTAGAAACAATGATCCTGGGCCCTGATTCAGAAATCCATCTCTATTCAGCAAAGCATGGAAACATATGCTTAATGTTAGGCACATGCTTACATCCCCTTGACTTCAAAGCCACTTAAGCAGTACTTTAGTTAAGCCCATGTTTAAATGCTTTGGGGCCATGGATATTAAATTCCTCTGTCAGCCCAGGCCCCCTTAATTTAGCACAGACATTAAATGAGGGGGAGCAAGGGGACAATGAACATGGAGGGTCAAATTCACCCTGGCACTATGGAGCTCCATTGACTTCACTGGAGTTGAACTCGCTTAGGCCAATGCTGAATTGGCTCAGAGCCTGTGGCTGTGTGCCAGAGATGAACAGTAGGAAGGAATTAACTGCCAAGCTTTGATGGACACTTTGAGCTCACAGCTTAACCTTGGAGGGAAGTGGTGGGTTTTGGTGTCAGGTAAAAGGTAAAAAAATCACTGAGAGCATAAAGTGCCTGAGAGAGATGACAGCAATCATCCGCTAAGCATCCTCACTCTTTTCCGTTCTGACCATGCTCACAGAAAAGTCATTCTTCGCGTGGAAGGAAGCCTGTTTGTTATCCACGTTTAACTGCACAGATGTGGTCCTGGAGTGCTGCACATTTATTTTGGCTAGAGACAGTACCTGCTGCTGATACAGCTATTTCCTTTTCTCCATCTCCTCCTCTAGCTTTCTTTCTGTCCTTCTCTTGCTCTCCTTCCACCTCTTTCTCGCACTCCTCCCATTTCCATAGTATTGCCAGTAGGCTGCATCCCACTGCTTTCAAATCTTCTCTGTCCATGTGTAATCCACACAGAAGATTCTTCCTCAAATTTGCAATGCAAACCCCTCAAATGAAGCTTCCTCATGGAAATGTTACAATATCTTTCAGAGCCGGGGGGTGGGGGTGTTTTCCCCTCAGCCTGCCCCTTCTGAGAGTTGACTTGAACCTGAGAACTCCAGAATGGCTGCCCATCTGTCACAAATGTGGTTATGTGTGTGCATGTTACATGTTTCTGCAGCTCTAACTTAAGGTGTAGTTGTGTTTTTACCAGGCCTCTGCTGTTTCCTTCCAGAACGTTTTACCAGTTTGAAGCAGCGTGGGACAGCTCCATGCATAACTCCCTGCTGTTGAACCGAGTCACCCCTTACAGAGAGAAAATCTTCATTACTCTGTCTGCTTACATTGAGGCAAGAACCTTCCCGTGTTCCTTAACCCTGCCCGTCAGCGCACAGAGTAGGCAATATGGTCTGTGAGAGCAAGGTTCTTCCACCTCCCCTCTACTCCAGTTCCTTGCATGAGCTACTCCAGTTCTTCCAAGTAACTCAAGATGTTTGCGCACTGTACACTATCCCTCACGTGCAGACAGTTCTTACACTGCCAGATAACCCAGAGCTGCAGGGCCTGCGTCCTCACTCCAGCACGCCAGTTTTACAGTAGGGTAGCTCCACTGAAATCAGTGCAGTGCAGAATTAGAACCATCAGGCTCGTCTGGGAACAGTGCTACACCCTGGCAGTAACGGGGTAAAGGGTGCTCATTGCCAAAGCCCATAGAGGCTGCTACTCCACACCCTGTGCAGGTGGGCAAGGAGTGAGTGCAGCCACCACCAACACAGCAGCCCGCCAGCCTGCACACTAGAACCAATGCTTGGGAGAAAGTTAGAATCTGAGTCATGCCCTGCATGTAGAGCAGCACAGCTACACACAAGCCCTTCCTCAGGCTGCATTGTCAGGTGACAGTCCAGCACTTGGTGTTTCTCTGCACGCTGAATCCATCTCTCTGAGCTTGTGTTCTCCAGATGGTTAGCAGTTCCCTGCAGTGTCACAGATTATTGCTTTCCAGTGCCAGAGTGCTGTCATCGGGGTAGGGCTGTTGGGTTGGGCCAGGTCTTCAGTTGTTTGGCGACTGCTGTCAGCAGCAGTGGTCCTGTGCGAAGCAGAGTGTCTCCTGCAATATCAGTGGGAGTCAAGGGTGCTCAGCACCTGGTGGGATGGGACCCAGTGCTAACAGACAAAATAAACAGTGCAGTTTGGTGGTAGGTGGAAAGTTCAGCTCCGGGCAGCATCTGGAAGGAGAAACGCTGAAAACTAGACAGCTGGTGTCAGGAACACAAAGAAGAAGGTCACTGCACGTAACAGAAGAAAGGGCTGGTTATAATCAGCAGCAGGGGAAAGGCAGGGGGCTACTTAACATTCATTGAGCATGTTCCTGAAAAGGCAGTGCCCATTTTAAAGTGCCCTTGCTTGGTTTAGGCCTAGTTTTTCTCAAGGCTATTAACTCTGTGAGGACAGGGATTTTCTCTAAGGTTGGCCCTCCCCTCCCAAAAGCTTTTTATCAGAGTGGTGGGGAAATCTTCTTGCAGAAGCCCAGGACTAAGGGAGCAGAATGGCTTGGCACAGTGGGGAATCAAGCCCACAACCCTCTGCTGAATATTCTTTATACAGTAGGCAGTTTGGCCTTTGCGAAGTCCCAAGTGTAAAGCAGGAAAGAAGTAATCCAGTTGATATCCACTTTCCCTGGGTATGCTTGAGTCATTCTAGAATGGCCAGCCTCATAGTTTGAGGCATGTATATTAGGAAATGACATATGATAAAGCCATAGAATCACCACTGTCTAGTCACAGTGTGCTCTTCTCTTTGAATATGGACCACTCAGACACAGTGGTCTTTACTAACATTACAGACACTGTCATCCCTCACTCAAACTGATGGGGAGGCGTTGACGTTAGCCTCATTACGAGCCGTCTCCATAATTCTCCCTTCATCCTCTTTCTCCACCCTACTGCAGATGGAGAACTGCACCCAGCCAGCTGTGATCACCAAAGATTTCTGCATGGTCTTCTACTCCAGAGATGCCAAACTTCCAGCATCTCGCTCCATCCGCAATCTCTTTGGCAGTGGGAGCCTGCGAGCCTCGGAGAGGTAGAGGAATCTCCGTTCCTTTTTAAAAGGAGGAAGGAAGACACTGAAGAATAATTAGCAATGGTTATTAACAGTGACAATGTCTTAGCTGTCCATAGTGCTGGTCACCCCAAACCTTCCCAAGGCACTTAGGCCCAAATCCTCAAAGGTATTTAGGCACCTAGCAGCTTTTAAATATCCTACTAGGCTTCTGTCTGCATCAAATACTTTTGCAAATCTGGCCCTTACCACTCTATTAAGTGAATAAACTAGTTCCACACACTGCAGGTTCCTGATCAGAGGATCCTGATTTATTGATGTAATTGATTCCAGAGGAGCTCTGTGTTTGTCATGCAGAGGGTGGGATAACCAGAGCTGGCCAGGAAATGATTATTTTCTCCTGCCAAAAAAGGTTAATGAAAAAGATTTGTTTATTGTTGTTGAAAGTTTTCAGGTTTTTATCAAGAAAGTGTTTTGGTTTAAAACTATTACCAAATGAAAGTTGTTTTTTTGACAAAAACCTGAACTTTATTAACTAAAACAGAATTTCTTTTTGCAAAAATGTCTTGAGGAGGGCGCGATTTAGGGCTGGAAAAGTTATGATGTCTGTTGTGGAGGGCTTTTATTTTGTTTGCTGGTGTGTATTTATTAGGGTTGAAAGAGCAGTCTGTTCTATCATGCTATTGCACTGTGGAATGAAACTGTGCTGGGCCACCCAGAGCATGGGGTGAGGGCTTTGTTATGTTTGTAAGAAACTAAATGGAATAGCCTGTTCTGAGGGGTTGGATTGGTAACATAGCCTTGAACAAGCTGCATCAAGTGCAATCCTATAGCAAGGGTATCGCAGGAAATATATTCTGTCTGGCACAGCTAGAAATCATGCACCTGGTTCCCCACGGCCTCACACCTTGTGTAGACAGTGAAATTTGTGCACAGTGGGTGAGTGTGAAATGCTACTGTTCTGATCTGGATGGGGGAAATGATTGTACTCACTGCATAGAGGAAAATGATTATACAAAGTGCAAAGTCATGAAGAATCAGGCCCTGTGTTTCCTGGTGATTGTGCAGTGTTGCGTGTTCACGTGCATTGTTCTCTGCCAGAAGGGACATGAGAACAGGGACTAACGCTGAGGTTCTGGAATGGTCTATAATTATCTTTCTCTCCTTTCCTTCCTCCCTTGTCCGGAAACAGAGAAATCAGTGCATTATAACAGCCCCAGGATCCAGATACTGTGTTCCATGGGAGGATGCTGGCTAACCTGGTTATCTAGTAGTGGCACAGTGTGCTGGGGCTGTAGGATTGCTGTTCTCAAGCTGGCAAGGAAGAGGAAGTACCTCATGACCGCCACCTACCCACTCAGCCAGCACAGAGGCAGCACTGATGGGCTCTGAAGGGACCAATGTCCAGTCCTTTTCAGCTAGACTAATCCATCTGGCATTGACCTGAGAGTGGGAGAGTAAAGGAGATCAGCTGGAGGGCAGGCATAGGGCTCGCAGGGATTTTCCCTGGGAGAAAAGAAGAATCACTTGAGGGTGTTTAATGCACTACTAACCCTTTGTTGCAATGTGCTAGAGAGCAGGAAGTGGACTCGGTCCCAGGACTGCAGGCCCCACCACATGAGCATGAACATTCAGGAGGAGAATTTGAAGGACATTGCCAGAGCAAGAGCTTGTTCAACGCTCTTCTAACAAATTATGTACCACATTGTTATCGCTGGCTAGTCGCTTTGTAACGAGAACTAGGGCACACCCAGCATTGTCACAGCTGGGACATGAGCCCCATTTCCCTAGATGCCAGCCACTGTCTCCCTCAGAAGAGGGGCTGTGTGAGGAGCATCTGCCCTCAGCAGTGTGTAACCTGTTGCCTTCCATTTGCTTGCAGTAACCGTGTGACTGGGGTGTATGAGCTCAGCCTTTGCCGTGTGGCTGATGCCGGCAGTCCAGGTGGGAAGTTCATCTCTACCTCTGGGTTGCTTTAGGGGTTATTTTCCCCATGGGGACTCCATTGCTGGAACTTAAAGGGGACCAAAACCCCTGGGATTCATTTTGGGGTTGGATTGTTTTGGCTACTTATTTTTTAAAAGGACTTAAACTTTGGGGGCCAAATGCATCCCTGGTGTAATGCCATTGGCGTAAGTGGATTAATACGTGTGGCCCTTTCTGTCTTCATTAGATGACAGGTTGTGAAGGTCAGCACCTGCAGGAACCCAGCATATCCAGTCCCATGCTGGGTGGGGGGGAGACGGAGAATGGCTAGTCTATGCATGTCGTTATCTCCCCAAAATCTCACACACACACACACACACAATACCGTGCTGCAGTGCAGGTATATGGAGCATGTCTGCAATTAGATGTGCATCACCGTAGGCCATTCTCCATCTTACCAGCCCAGCCTCCAATCTAAAGGCATGAACAATGATCTCTAAAGTGGAGAGCTTCTCTCCTTCAGGTATGCAGAGACGACGCAGGCGTGTGCTGGACACCTCTGTTGCATACGTGCGGGGCGAGGAGAACCTGGCTGGGTGGAGACCTCGAAGTGACAGCCTCATCCTGGATCATCAGTGGGAACTGGAGAAACTCAGCCTCCTACAAGAGGTAAGACTGCACCCTAGAAACCTATTGCCAGGAACTTCAGTCAACCACTGGACCTTGACTTATAATGGCCAAATGCAAGGTCAAACATCCTGTTTAACTGGCAGCTTCTCCTACCCATGTCCACTAAGGTGTGTCTGATGCTTTGCCTTTGAGGTACAGTAGAAGCGGATACAACATGCAATTGCTGGTGCTGCTTTCCTACCATTTGACTCCATCCCCATGGCTTCTCTTGCAGAGATCAAGCACTGGTGTGTGGCAGTTTGGACCTACGAAGCTTTAGCAGGGAGGGCTGTGCAGAGGTCTCTTATGTTCTTCTTCGAGTGCTTGCTTCATTAATCCAAGTGGGATGGATTGCACTCTCAGCAAATTCATGGATCAGACTAAGCTGGGAGGAAAGGTAGATACGCTGGAGGGTAGGGATAGGGTCCAGAGTGACCTGGACAAATTGGAGGATTGGGCCAAAAGAAATCTGAGGTTCAACAAGGATAAGTGCAGAGTCCTGCACTTAGGACAGAAGAATCCCATGCACTGCTACAGGCTGGGGACCGACTGGCTAAGTGGCAGTTCTGCAGAAAAGGACCTGGGGATTACAGTGGACAAGAAGCTGGATATGAGTCAGCAGTGTGCCCTTGTTGCCAAGAAGGCTAATGGCATACTGGGATGCATTAGTAGGAGCGTTGCCAGCAGATCAAGGGAAGTGATTATTCCCCTCTACTGGGGACTGGTGAGGCCACATCTGGAGTATTCCATCCAGTTTTGGGGCCCCCACTACAGAAAGGATGTGGACAAATTTGGAGAGAGTCCAGCAGAGGGCAATGAAAATGATTAGGGGTCTGGGGCACATGACTTACGAGGAGAGGCTGAGGGAACTGGGCTTATTTAGTCTGCAGAAGAGAAGAGTGAAGGGGGATTTGATAGCAGCCTTCAACTACCTGAAGGAGGGTTCCAAAGAGGATGGAGCTCGGTTGTTCTCAGTGGAGGCAGATGACAGAACAAGAAGCAATTGTCTCAAGTTGCAGTGGGAGAGGTCTAGGTTGGATATTAGGAAAAACTATTTCACTAGGAGGGTAGTGAAGCACTGGAATGGGTTACCTAGGGAAGTGGTGGAATCTCTATCCTTAGAGGTTTTTAAGGCCCGGCTTGGCAAAGCCTTGGCTGGGATAATTTAGTTGGGGTTGGTCCTGCTTTGAGCAGGGGGTTGGACTAGATGACCTCCAGAAGTCTCTTCCAACCCTAATCTTCTATGATTCATGTCATTTCCAGGCTAGGTGTGTGTGCGCCCACGTGCACGACTGCCAGAGATTTTTCCCTTAGTGGTATCCGTAGGGTTGGCTCTGGCGCTCCCCGGAGCCCCGTGCTCATGTGCTGGTATATGAGGCGCCGCTGGCACTGTGCCGTCTCAGTCCCTTCTTACCACCCGTGATGGTTGCTGGAATGACTTTCTCCCTTTGTGATTTGCAAAGTGCTCTTAGTGATTTACCTTTCATAGTTTTTGTATATAGTTTTGTATAATTACCTTAAGTAGAGTTAGTTAAGTTAGAATAGTCATTAGTCCCCTTAGGGACTTTGTCCCCGGGACAGGGCATGTCCCCAGGATTCAAACCGTGTGCCGTTTGCCACAAACCTCATGCCGTTCAGTGACCCCCACACAAGCTGTCTGAAGTGTCTGAAAAATCGCATGTTAAAGAGAAGTGCAAAATTTGTAAGGGTTCTACAGCATGCACTCAAAAAGAGAACCTTGCATGGTGTCAAGCATTAGAGGGGTAGCCATGTTAGTCTGTAACCACAAAAACAATTAGGAGTCCGGTGGCACCTTAAAGACTAACAGATTTATTTGGGCATAAGCTTTCGATGCATCTGAAGAAGTGGGTTTTTTACCCACAAAAGCTTATGCCCAAATAAATCTGTTAGTCTTTAATGTGCCACCGGACTCCTCATTATTAAAAAAGACAGAGATATTCGTCTCCAAGCCCTTCTGATGGAGGCAGCACTTAGACCAGCCTTGGAACCCCCCTGCTCCGACTCAGCGCCTAGTACCTCAGCCTTGGTACGGAGCGCCCCACCAGCACTGGCTTCACCTTGGCACTGCTCACCATTGCCGTTGCCANAGTCCCATGCTGGGTGGCGGGGAGACGGAGAATGGCTAGTCTATGCATGTCGTTATCTCCCCAAAATCTCACACACACACACACACACAATACCGTGCTGCAGTGCAGGTATATGGAGCATGTCTGCAATTAGATGTGCATCACCGTAGGCCATTCTCCATCTTACCAGCCCAGCCTCCAATCTAAAGGCATGAACAATGATCTCTAAAGTGGAGAGCTTCTCTCCTTCAGGTATGCAGAGACGACGCAGGCGTGTGCTGGACACCTCTGTTGCATACGTGCGGGGCGAGGAGAACCTGGCTGGGTGGAGACCTCGAAGTGACAGCCTCATCCTGGATCATCAGTGGGAACTGGAGAAACTCAGCCTCCTACAAGAGGTAAGACTGCACCCTAGAAACCTATTGCCAGGAACTTCAGTCAACCACTGGACCTTGACTTATAATGGCCAAATGCAAGGTCAAACATCCTGTTTAACTGGCAGCTTCTCCTACCCATGTCCACTAAGGTGTGTCTGATGCTTTGCCTTTGAGGTACAGTAGAAGCGGATACAACATGCAATTGCTGGTGCTGCTTTCCTACCATTTGACTCCATCCCCATGGCTTCTCTTGCAGAGATCAAGCACTGGTGTGTGGCAGTTTGGACCTACGAAGCTTTAGCAGGGAGGGCTGTGCAGAGGTCTCTTATGTTCTTCTTCGAGTGCTTGCTTCATTAATCCAAGTGGGATGGATTGCACTCTCAGCAAATTCATGGATCAGACTAAGCTGGGAGGAAAGGTAGATACGCTGGAGGGTAGGGATAGGGTCCAGAGTGACCTGGACAAATTGGAGGATTGGGCCAAAAGAAATCTGAGGTTCAACAAGGATAAGTGCAGAGTCCTGCACTTAGGACAGAAGAATCCCATGCACTGCTACAGGCTGGGGACCGACTGGCTAAGTGGCAGTTCTGCAGAAAAGGACCTGGGGATTACAGTGGACAAGAAGCTGGATATGAGTCAGCAGTGTGCCCTTGTTGCCAAGAAGGCTAATGGCATACTGGGATGCATTAGTAGGAGCGTTGCCAGCAGATCAAGGGAAGTGATTATTCCCCTCTACTGGGGACTGGTGAGGCCACATCTGGAGTATTCCATCCAGTTTTGGGGCCCCCACTACAGAAAGGATGTGGACAAATTTGGAGAGAGTCCAGCAGAGGGCAATGAAAATGATTAGGGGTCTGGGGCACATGACTTACGAGGAGAGGCTGAGGGAACTGGGCTTATTTAGTCTGCAGAAGAGAAGAGTGAAGGGGGATTTGATAGCAGCCTTCAACTACCTGAAGGAGGGTTCCAAAGAGGATGGAGCTCGGTTGTTCTCAGTGGAGGCAGATGACAGAACAAGAAGCAATTGTCTCAAGTTGCAGTGGGAGAGGTCTAGGTTGGATATTAGGAAAAACTATTTCACTAGGAGGGTAGTGAAGCACTGGAATGGGTTACCTAGGGAAGTGGTGGAATCTCTATCCTTAGAGGTTTTTAAGGCCCGGCTTGGCAAAGCCTTGGCTGGGATAATTTAGTTGGGGTTGGTCCTGCTTTGAGCAGGGGGTTGGACTAGATGACCTCCAGAAGTCTCTTCCAACCCTAATCTTCTATGATTCATGTCATTTCCAGGCTAGGTGTGTGTGCGCCCACGTGCACGACTGCCAGAGATTTTTCCCTTAGTGGTATCCGTAGGGTTGGCTCTGGCGCTCCCCGGAGCCCCGTGCTCATGTGCTGGTATATGAGGCGCCGCTGGCACTGTGCCGTCTCAGTCCCTTCTTACCACCCGTGATGGTTGCTGGAATGACTTTCTCCCTTTGTGATTTGCAAAGTGCTCTTAGTGATTTACCTTTCATAGTTTTTGTATATAGTTTTGTATAATTACCTTAAGTAGAGTTAGTTAAGTTAGAATAGTCATTAGTCCCCTTAGGGACTTTGTCCCCGGGACAGGGCATGTCCCCAGGATTCAAACCGTGTGCCGTTTGCCACAAACCTCATGCCGTTCAGTGACCCCCACACAAGCTGTCTGAAGTGTCTGAAAAATCGCATGTTAAAGAGAAGTGCAAAATTTGTAAGGGTTCTACAGCATGCACTCAAAAAGAGAACCTTGCATGGTGTCAAGCATTAGAGGGGTAGCCATGTTAGTCTGTAACCACAAAAACAATTAGGAGTCCGGTGGCACCTTAAAGACTAACAGATTTATTTGGGCATAAGCTTTCGATGCATCTGAAGAAGTGGGTTTTTTACCCACAAAAGCTTATGCCCAAATAAATCTGTTAGTCTTTAATGTGCCACCGGACTCCTCATTATTAAAAAAGACAGAGATATTCGTCTCCAAGCCCTTCTGATGGAGGCAGCACTTAGACCAGCCTTGGAACCCCCCTGCTCCGACTCAGCGCCTAGTACCTCAGCCTTGGTACGAAGCGCCCCACCAGCACTGGCTTCACCTTGGCACTGCTCACCATTGCCGTTGCCATAGAAGCACCACAGGAAGCAGCGCGCTGAACATGGGCGCTCCCTGGTCTCGAAGAAGGATGGGAAAGGCGGCAGGCAAAGGACCCATGTCGGCCCATCTGCCTTTGTCAGGACTGAAAGGTGCAGCCTCTCTGCCCAGGGCTCCGAGCCCAGTACAGGAACTGCCTCTGACTCCAGGCAGCAGCAGGGGTCCCATATACCTTATGGTGCCCTCAGTGCCGGAGGTCTTTCAAGTGGCCAGGGACCTGATGGCCCTACTGGTGCTGCATACACCACAGAACTTCCCTCCATCGGCGGAGCCAGTGAAGACCTCCCCCTCCCAAAGGAAAGCCTTCCATGGGGTCGCCCCAGTGGTTGCTTGGTCATCACCATTCGCCACGGTCCTGACACCAATCCACAACTCCAAGTCTCCGGTCTCCAGTGGCCTCTGACCCCATGTCCCTGGTCCCCAGCCCCACGTTCCCGGTCCCCAGCTCTGAGATGCAGATCACCAACCTCACGGCGTCAGTCCCAATCTCCCGGGTACCAGCTGCCCTCCTCCCAGCACTGGTCACTGTCATTGCACCGCCGCTCACTGACACCCTGTTCCTGATCTCCGATGCCTCGGTTTCCTTCTCCACGTGTCTCACCACCAACTCAACACCAGTCTCCGATGCGGCACCGATCTTTGTATCCCTGCCTCCGGTCACCTTCCCCTCAGTACCGCTCATCCCTGCACCATAGCCAGCAGTGAGAGGCACCGTCAGTGCCACCATGGTCCCCAAGAGAGAAGTCCTCCTCAGAATCAGAAGGGGATTTTGTATCCCAGTCCCAAAGGCACCATTTGGCCCATGCACCGGACTGCGGTACCGGCCCTGCAGCGAGTGTCTGGCTGCAAGGTCAATGGCCACTACGTTGGCCAAACTGGAACCCATGAGGGCTCCCTATGATGCCAGGACTGATGTCAGAATCTAGGCCTGCTTATCAATGAACAAAAATCGACTCAGACTCCTGTTCTAAGAATAGAGTTTATAGGAGCAGTATTTAACTCCCTCCCATGCCAGAGCCTACCTGCCGGAGTCCCGATTTTGAGTTATGTTGGATCTCATCGAGCATGTCAGAGTCCACCCTCTCACGACTACCCAGGTATGCCTCAAGCTGCTAGGTCACATGGCAGTGTATACCTACGTGGCTTGACGCATGGCTACGGCTCAGATCTCTACAGACATGGCTGGTGTCGGTCTTCTCTCCCAACAGACACAATTTGGACTTAGTGGTCAAATGTCCTGTCATCTCTGTCTTGGTGGATGGAACCGCGAGCTGTTTTGGATGGGGTCCCCTTCATAGTTCCACTCCCATCAGTAATGTTGGTCTCCAGCGAATCAGATCTGGGATGGCCAAGGCCTCTGGTCTCAGGAGGATTGTTCCCTCCACATAAATGTCAGGGAACTCAAGGTGATACGCCTGGCTTACCAGGCATTCCTCCCCTATCTAAGGGGCAGAGTGGTACAGATCTTAATGGACAATACAGCTGTAATGTTTTACATCAACAAGCAAGACAGAGCCCACTCATCTGCCCTGTATCAAGAGACTCTTCACCTGTGGGACTTCTGTGAGCATCATGCCATTCATCTTGAGGCTTTGCACCATAGGCGTCAACTTCCCCTCTGACTGGTGGGTGCTCAACCCCCACCCCGCCCCACCTCTTCCCACCCCTGCACCACCCTCGCCCCACCTCCATTCCACCCCCTTCCCCCAAGTCCCCGCCCCTGCCCTGCCTCTTCTCCGCCTCCTCCCCTGAGCACGCCATGTCCGCGCTCTTCCCCTTCCCTCCCGGAATGTCCTAAGTGCCGCCAAATAGCTGTTAGGCGGCTGGGGGGCAGGAAGCGCTGGGAGGGAGAGGGAGGAGCGGGGATGCGGTGCGCAGGGGGGGAGGGGAAGGAGGCAAGGAGTGGGGAGCTTGGCTGCCGGTGGGTGCAGAGCACCCACTAATTTTTCTCCGTGAGTGCTCCAGCCCCAGAGCTCCCACGGAGTCGGCGCCTATGCTTTGACCCTCCTGAGCACCCGAAATGCATGGGCGGATCGCCTCAGCAGGTCCTTCTCCTCTCTCCACGAGTGGTCACTCCACCCAGAGATCATCAGCGTGATCTTCCGAAAATGGGGGACTCCCCAGGTGGACCAATTCGCGTCCAGTCATAACAGGAAGTGTCAGTAGCTGTGCTTGTTTCACGGGCTAGCCAGAGGCTCCCTGTCCAACGCTTTCCTGCCCATTTGGATGGGAACACTGCTGTATGCCTTCCCGCCGATACCCCTGGTTCACAAGGTCCTACTGAAGGTCAAGAGGGACAAAGCAAAGGACATCCTAGTAGCTCCAGTGTGGCCTCGCCAGCACTGGTTTGGCACACTTTTGGACCTCTTGGTGGCAACCCCGCTAGAGCTCCCGCTTCGACCAGACTTGCTCTCACAGAACTGAGACCGTCTGCTCCATCTGAACCTAGCATCACTGCATCTGACGGTGTGGCTTCTGCATGGCTGAATGCAGAGGAACAGGCCTGCTTGGACCAAGTCCAGCACATCCTGTTGGGTAGGAGGAAGCCCTCTATCAGGGCAACTTATCTGGCCAAGTGGAAGTGCTTCACCTATTGGGCCACGGGCTCAGGTCTCTCTCCCTCCTGGTCATCACTACAATCCACCTTGGACTACCTGCTCCATCTCAAGCACCAAGGCTCACTTGTCAGCCATATCAGCCTTTCACCCTCTGGTCCAGGGCAGATCAGTCTTTGCTTATGACATGACAATCAGGTTCCTGAAAGGTCTGGAGAGGCTATACCTGCAGGTTCATGATCCAGTCTCTCCTTGGAACCTAAACCTGGTGCTAGCGAGGCTCATGGGCCCTCCTTTCGAGCCTCTGGCTTCGTGTTCTCTGCTGCTCCTCTCATGGAAGGTCTCCTTCCTGGTGGCTATCACTTCGGCTCTTAGGGCCTCCAAGATTAGAGCGTTGACATCTGAACCCCCTTATACAGTGTTCTACAAGGAAAAGGTCCAGCTGCATCCCCACCCAGCCTTCTTACCTAAGGTGGTGACACAGTTCCACGATAATCAGGATATCTTCCTACCGGTTTTCTTTCTGAAGCCTCACAAGACGAACAAGGAGTGTCCGTTAAACGCTTTGGATGTTAGGCAGGCCTTAGCCTTCTACATCAAGAGGACCAAACTCTTCACTGAGTCAGCGCAGCTCTTCATCACAGTGGCGGACAGGATGAAAGGTCTGCCCATGTCCACTCAGAGAATCTTCTTGTGGATAACCGCCTGCATCAGATTCTGCTATGAGCAAGCGGGGGTGTCGCCTCCAACCATTGTGACTGCCCATTCCACCAGACTGCAAGCTTCGTCAGCGGCCTTCCTCGCGCAGGTACTGATCCAGGATATCTGTAGAGCCACCACTTGGTCTTCACTTCATACCTTTGTGTCCCACTATGCCATCATGGCCTGGGATGATGCCAGCTTCAGCAGAGCAGTGTTGCAAGCAGCACAACCATGAACGCCGAGCCCAACTCCGGGGATATTGTTTGTGAGTCACCTAACATGGAATCAACATGAGCAAGCACGCGAAGAAGTAAAAACGGTCACTTACCTTTCGTAACTGTTATTCTTTGAGATGTGTTGCTCATGTCCATTCCATGACCAGCTTTCCTACCCCACTGTCGGAGTCAATGGCAAGAAGGAACTGCAAAGGCGCCAGAGTCGGCCCTACGGATACCAATAAGAAAAATCTTCAGTAGCAGTGCTCATGGGCGTGCACAGTCCTAGCATGGAACGGACAGGAGTAACACATCTCAAAGAACAACAGTTACGAAAGCAGGCATTTTGTTGAGTTTATGATAGTTGTGGTATAATGTAATCTTAAAGTGTTCCCATAGTAGCCCATGTAGGAGCTGTGACATTCGTTCTCTCCAAGGTACTCATCACCGTATGTTTGAACAAGGCAATGCAGTGGGAAGGGAATAATGCAAGTGAAGTTAAGTGCCAGACACTTGAACGTGAAAGTGAATGTCTTTGTCCAGGTTGAGAAGACGAGGCATTACCTGCTCCTACGTGAGAAACTGGAGACGACCCAAAGATCAGGCCTGGAGTCCCTGTCCCCATGTTCCAGTGAGGATTCCGACTCCCATAGCACTTCCTGTGTCTCCTCTCCACTCTCGGCAGATGGTGCCTCAGAGGGCAGGAGCTCGCCCTTGGGGACCCCCAGCGAGAGGCAGAAAGAGCTTGCCGTCAAGGTATTGTATTGCAGCAAGCCAGCCCCTCTAGAAGGCTAGACACTGGGGAGCAAAGGGGTAGCAGCATCCTACATAGGCTGGAGTGAAGCTTGGGAGGCCACAGAGAAGGGAGTGTCCCTCATCAAGGTGCAAGGAGGTGACAGCATGGAGGAGGGTTTCAGCAGAGGCAGTGATTAGGGGAGGAGGCAGTGGGCAGGAGATGTGGAAGGAGAGTTCATGGAAGGTCTGAGGCAAGCAGGGGAATCCATGGGATAGATTTGGTGCTCACAGCTGTTCCTCCTGATCAGCAGAATGTTGCCTTTGAAATATTTATCCAGAGGAAGCTGAGACAGAGCTGCGCGTTTCAGGACTGGCAGAGAAGGGCAGATGGGGAGAGTCACTGGCGGGACTGGAAGATGTTTACGTGTTCATGGGGAGAGGTCTTGCTTGCCAACTGGATGTTGCCTTTTGTTTCCCCTGCAGTGCTTGCGTCTCCTCACACATACATTTAACAGAGAGTACAGTCACAGCCATGTCTGTATCAGCGCCAGCGAGAGCAAGGTAGGACCAACTTCCCAGCACCATTAGCACTCCCTGCCTCTGACAATGATGTGATAAGCAGTATGGAAGTGCTGGTTCTGCTCAGACAGTGACACCTACTGATAGTGAGCTCCTGGCCTGGCCTGCATCGGGAATCTTAGCACAGTGGCTCTCAAACTTTTTTACTGGTGACCCCTTCACATAGCAAGCCTCTGAGTGCGACCCCCCTTATAAATTAAAAACACTTTTTAATATATTTAACACCATTATAAATGCTAGAGGCAAAGCGGGGTTTGGGGTGGAGGTTGACAGCTCACGACCCCCCCATGTAATAACCTTGTGACCCCCTTAGGTGTCCTGACCCCCAGTTTGAGAACCCCTGTCTTAGCAGGAGATTCCCGCTGGTATGTGAACAAGGCCTCAGGGTGCCATTTCAATCCACTTTAAGCAGGCTCTGTGTGCTAACGCCGATGGCATGCCACAGTCATCGCTACTAGAGAGGTGCATGGTGCTGCATTCCACGAGATTACCACCTCCACGTCTATCTCTGCTTTGGCTGAGCAGAGGAGGAGGGGAGGAGAAGTTGCCTCTCCTAATATCTGTCTCCTGGCCTGACTGCAGTTCCTCCCTTATGGGACTGAGAAGGAGTGGGATCAGTCTTGTGAATCTAGTGGCTTCCAGAAACTCACCCCCCAGCTACCAGCCTAGAAACACCGGTGCTCTGGGACCTCAAGGCTATAGGGCCAGCTCCAGAAGGAGGCCAGTGTCAGCACTGTGACAAAGCTTCCCACTTTGCCTCCCACTTACTTCTTCAGAGCAGAGCACAGGAGGGCATGGCCCAGTGGGTCTGACCCTGCCAGTCCCTGATGTCTTTTCCATTGGGAGCACCCAGGAGTGGAAGGGAAAGGAAGAGGGAGACAGACGTAGGCAAGGTGTGGGAAAGAGCAGATGACCTGCCCTGAAGATTACCTATGTGGGGAGAAGGAAGGTCTGGTGACCTGCCCTGTCCTTGGAGTCTGCGTCTGCTAGAGGGCTGTACAACTTTCCCTAGATGGTAAACTGGGGGGGGGGGGGAATCAAGGGCATTAGTATATCAAATATCGGCTCTAACCAAAAGGCAAGAGCTATAAAAGATAGCACCCTCAACTGTGTTATGTCGGCCTAGCTCCCTTCTCCTCTAGGGATCACACTGACTTTGAGAAGCTGTCCCCCATCTGTTCACTGTGACCTTTAAAAGACCCCAGTAACCATGCAAATATGAAAGAGGAATTGTCTCTGCAGCACGGGAGAGCACTCGTTACCCAGCTAGGGCCAAATTCATACCAGGAATAAGCAGGTGAAACTCCATTGTCTTCAGTTCACCAGACCGAACTTTGGCCCTTGCCCTTCAGGTCCATGTCCTATAGCTCAGATTAGATTGTGACTCCAGGAAATGATTCCTTTCCTCCTGCAGCTGTCAGAAATGTCTGTGACCCTGCTGAGAGACCCCTCCATGCCAGCTCTTGGTGTCACCACCCTGACTCCCTCTTCCACCTGTCCATCACTGCTAGAAGGACGGTATAATGCCACTGAGGTCAGGTAAGAGAGATGTAGCCAGACCACTGAGGGCTGAGAAATGCAAACTGAGGCCCAAACAAACACGGACAGGGTCAGCCTGATCGCTAGTCCAGACACCAACCCACCATGAGATTGGGCATAACCATCAGTCTCTGTGCAAAAGAGGAAGTGCCAGCATCACGGGAGGTTTGAAGGCCAGAAGTTATGAGCATGGACAGTGATTTGGAGCGGTGGATGTCCACAGGGATATAGCTATGCCTGGGTCTAGCCACTGCTATCAGTAGGTCATTTTCATGCGCACCAATTTAGCCAGTTTTCAGAAGAAAATCAGAGATGGCTATTGGCAAAAGTCACTGTGAAGGCATCACTGTGATTAAATACCTTTCTTCCCCTTCCAGAACCTCCCATCTCTCTTCCAGGGCAGAAAGCCCTGAGCCAGAACCTGTAGTGGAGGGAGAACAGAAGAAATCTCCTACACATGGGCCTGAAGATGAGAAAGAGACCCAGCGCTTACTGGTCCCCGATATTCAGGAGATCCGGGTGAGGTATGAGCAGTTGGTTTACTTGAAGCAGGAGGTGTCACTGTGTTCTGAGTGCCCTCACGGCTGGAGCTCTCCCTGCTAGAGTGGGCAGGTGTTCCCTTCTCAGTACAGCCACATACAGCTCCCTCCTCAAATGGCTGGAAGCCTCACTAGGGACACAGGAAGATGGAAGGTGTTCAGAGTAGCTGCTGCTAAGTGATGAGAAGGTCACAGGGCAGGAGGTTCAAGGCTGGCAGTCTGCATCGGGAGAGGGGGTGGGATTTGCAGGAAGGAGGTGAGGGACAGTCTGCAAAACAGCAAGAGTAGGGACAAGTCCTTGGGGTTTTAACCCTTTCGCTGGGTGGTTTTCTGCAGTCACTAAGCATAAGGCTGCCCTGTCTTGCCCTTTGCAGTCCCATTGTCTCAAAGAAAGGCTACCTGCACTTCCTCGAGCCGCACACCAATGGCTGGGTGAAACGCTATGTGGTGGTGAGGCGCCCCTATGTCTACATCTACAACACGGACAAGGATTCTGTGGAGAGAGCCATCCTCAACCTCTCCTCCGCTCAGGTGGAGTACAGTGAGGACCAGCAGGCCATGCTCAAGGTAATTGCTGGAGGTCATGACATGGGCAAAACAGGGNGCGGGGGGGGGGGGGGGGGGGGGGGGGGGGGGGGGGGGGGGGGGGGGGGGGGGAACCAGAATGGCAGCACATGTCTGAAACCATGTTAAAAGTAAAAGGGAGGGGCTACAGCAATGGCTATGGGCCAAGGATGGGGAAACACCATAGGGATCAGAAACTGGTACGTGAAAGGAACAGTGATGTTCACAACATGGTGGTGAAGGGAAAAGAGAGTCTAGGAGCACAGTGGTATGCTAATACTCCCCACAGAGCCAGCTTTAGAGAGATCCTGTGCTGCTCGACAGCTCACACCTAGTTTCCTGGTCGGCATGGGGTGCCAAAGGATGAAATTGCACCTTTAAAAATGAGAAATGTTCTCATGGTGTCAGAATCCACTCTCCTCTCTGCAGAGAAGCCACAACAGAGCTCTGATCTGTGACTGTTCAGAAAAGCAGAGGAATTTCACATTCAAGGAAACGTAGCCTACTGTGACAGTGTCTTCCCCGGCATCGTCTGGGTCCTGTTCTATGTCCCTTCATGCTCCAAGCTGTGCTGCATGTTGCTCAGTGTCATCTCAGGTAGCTCTGTGGACTCATTCATGGCATTGGTCTGTTTCAGACCCCCAACACGTTTGCAGTATGCACGGAGCATCGTGGAATCCTGCTGCAAGCAAGCAGCGACAAGGATATGCACGACTGGCTGTATGCATTTAACCCTCTGCTAGCTGGATCCATAAGGTACGTGGGGACATTTTAAACCATTCCATAAGGAGACAGCGTGGTAACCTGTTAGTAACACTCTAGGCTGCTATAGCAGAAGCTTGGTTTTGATTCTCCAGCTTGGTTTCTTGCTCCCCAAATCTGCTCTGTGATGCCTTTTCCTACCCAGTTATCAAGCATCTTCCATGTATTTTTGAAGGTGGAGCTGCAGGGAGCAAGGCCTGCTATCTGATGATTGTAACATTATTGCAAGGGGTTGGCAGCATCAAATGAGCAAAATAGGGCAATTCCCAGAGACTACTTCCCCTCCATCCACTTCAGCTCAGTAGCCTTGTGAGAAGGGGTCTTGGTTTAATTTTTTTCTATCAAAGAGATGGTGCTACTTTTGGTCCCTTCCATTTGTATTTCAAATTGGATGTTGAAGTCTTCTTCCTTGCTCTCAGCACCATTGCTTATAAAATTCAAATGCTGCCTTTATGTAGCCCAATCTGCTTCACAGACTCTATGCAGATGCAGACACTGCATCATAAGGGGTTAAAATTGCGGGCAACATGGTGGTGCTCTATTCTATCTCCACTGACAGTACAAAATTTTGCTCCAAATCCCAGAACAGCTGGGTTTCTCCACAACTCTGAACCCTAATGATGATGGTTTAGTCCAGTTGGATTGGGGTACATCATGGGGGTAGGTTGTACAAGCACTTCTCTGGTGGCCTCATTGTTTTGTGCAGCATTTAGGAGTTCATTTTAACTGTGATTTCAACTGTGCCACCTTAATGTTACAAGGACACTGTTCCCCCCCACCCCACCGAAATAAACACAGAAATTCAGGGATAGATCCTCAGCTGGTGTAACTAGGCATCAGTCTATTGAAGTCAATGGAGTGACACCATTTATAAGAACATAAGAACAGCCATACTGGGTCAGACCAAAGGTCCATCTAGCCCAATATCCTGTCTTCCGACAGTCGCCAGTGCTAGGTGCCCCAGAGGGAATGAACAGAACAGTTAATCATCAAGTGATCCATACCCTGTCGCCCATTCCCAGCTTCTGGCAAACAGAGGCTAGGGACACTTCAGAGCATGGTTTTGCATCCCTGCCCATCCTGGCTAATAGCCATTGATGCACCTATCCTCCGTGAACATATCTAGTTCTTTTTTTAACCCTGTTTTATATCAGTTGAGGATCTGATCCTTAATCCCTAGAACAAATCATCATCATCATTTCAGTAGTAGAGTTAAAAGAAGATAAATAAATAAACAGAAATTCCCTGTAGTCATTGTATAAAGAAACATACCTACCCACCCTCTCTTTGATTAATTCTGATGCTGACCCCTGTCAGGTACAGATGGATTAGATGGGCTGCGGATGGGTCTGGTCTTGTCTGGTCTGTGCCGATGTTAATCCAGTCCATAGTTTCTGTCTGTCTTGCACCTTTCTACCTCCATGACAGGGTCTCTCACAAGGAGAGTGTCTGCCTCCCTTTCTTTCTCTCCGCATTCCTTTTCTAGTCCTTTGACTCCTTTTGTCTCCTGGTTTCCAAAACAGATCCAAGCTGTCCAGAAGGAGAACAGCCCAGATGAGAATCTAACCTAAAACCATTCTCCACCTCATCTGTCTGCCAGCTAGCTGGATCAAGATTGCTGGTTCTATACAAGAGTCCCTATCTTAACGTCAAATCTTTCATGCCATCCACCACCCCAGCTGCCTCCTCCACAAATGGATCCATCTTGATTTACACCTTCACTGGGAAAATGCATTTCTGTTGTATCTGCAAAAGCCTGGTACAGCCTGGTCATGATTTCTTGTGCGCATGTGATCTTCTGCCCATCTCCTCATTGAGTGACCTTGGTGTCACATGACCTGTAACTCTCAAAAGCAGGAGCTGTGTTTCTTATTTTAAAAGCAAGGCTTCAATTTAAGGAGGCAGGAGCGTTTGAAAGGTCAGAGATTACAAGTCATGAGGAATTGCTTCCATGTGAAGAGAAAGTGATAGGTTTAAGTACTGATACTTCTTAACTTATTGACGTTTTAAAAAAGATAGATTAAGTTATGGTAGTTTGAGATTATATTTATAAAGTATTTATTTCTGTTTACTTCACTGCAATCTGTACATTGAGTTTATCCCATTTTGTTGCTCATGTCTGCATACATAAAGCCTCCTCAAGGGAAGGCAGGGCCTTAGACGGTGGGCCAGTGGGGAGGGGGTTGTCAGGCCATTTTGTGATGCCATCTTTGTCTTCTTTCTCTATCCCAGCACTGGGAGGTCTGGATGGATTCAGGAGGTCATGCTCCCACCTCTGTGCAAACACATACACACTGACTTCAGAACTCTCACCCTCCTGCCCCTACCCCATCTCCTTAGCCTTGACTCCAGAGCTCAAACCACTTTTCCTCCACGTGGTGATTGGATAGTGCACTGTGCCCTCCCAAACGAGGCAATCCACACATAGCACAGCAAAGACACACACACGGACAAGTCACCGCACTTATCAAAGCACATTGTGTGTGTGTGTGCGTGTGTGTATATCCCATCCCCTCCATTCCCCCAAGTGCTTGAAACCCAGCAATGTAGGGTTCAGTGACTAGACAGGTAGAATGCAATGATGACAGGTTTTGGTTGGTTCTACCCTCTATTCTGTCTGTTTTCAGGGCCCAACTTCAAATGGGGTGAAAGGGATGGAAAGGGGATCTGAAGTTCTGGAAGGGCAGATGGTTCTGCCAGTTCACTTTTGGGGTGGGGTGCTGTTTGAATGCTCCAAATGAGTACAATGCAGCCTGCCTCTCAATATCCTCAGTCACCTTCTAGTACAGGGGTCGGCAACCTTTCAGAAGTGGTGTGCCGAGTCTTCATTTATTCACTCTAATTTAAGGTTTCGCGTGCCAGTAATACATTTCAACGTTTTTAGAAGGTCTCTTTCTATAAGTCTATAATATATAACTAAACTATTGTTGTATGTAAAGTAAATAAGGTTTTTAAAATGTTTAAGAAGCTTCATTTAAAATTAAATTAAAATACAGAGCCCCCCGAAGCGGTGGCCAGGACCCGGGCAGTGTGAGTGCCACTGAAAATCAGCTCACGTGCCGCCTTTGGCACGCATGCTGTAGGTTGCCTACCCTGGTTCTAGTAAGTATGCAGTCCATCTCTGCTGTACTGTACTAATCTCTGGCCTGGGCTGTACTGTACTAATCTCTAGCTGGGAAACCTCCAGAAGGATTAATCAGTGTCACAGGAACTCACTGTACATGGGGCTCAAGAATCATCTCTGATCAAACCCACCCAGCTGGGAAGTGGGGAGAGGCCAGGAGGGATTGCATTCTGCCAGTGAGTGTAATACGGAGAGAGATGACAGACCTGAGGTGTGCATTACTGCAGACCTGCGTTGTGTTTAGCTAGCAACAGCTTGTTCTGGGCTATCAGATGGCTACTACACCCAAATGCTGGTTCATTAGTGAATCTTGGAGAGGTGCCCATCTAGTTACATCTGTGCAGATGGTCAGAGTTAATAAAGGGTTGTTACTGGTGGGGGTTAAAGCTAGATCATAAAATTATACTGGAGCCTAAATTCAGAACAGTTGTCTCGAACTAGATGGCTGAGTTTCACTGTCCTTTTCTGAAAAGGCTTTTACTTCCCTTCTCTTTCTTATGGGAAGAATCTGTTTGCAGCAACTGAATGGGTAGCAGAGAGAATGGCATGAGGATGGGCAAGGATGAGA
The DNA here is from genome assembly GCA_003942145.1 of Platysternon megacephalum. Classification (NCBI taxonomy): domain Eukaryota; kingdom Metazoa; phylum Chordata; order Testudines; family Platysternidae; genus Platysternon; species Platysternon megacephalum. The sequence goes on along the minus strand of QXTE01000149.1, from coordinate 1,445,836 downwards.
GAAATTGAGACTTTTTACTTTTATATGTGATGACATTTTCTTATTCCCCTCCCCCATTTAAAACATTAACTTCATCCTTCTTCCCCTTGCCCCACCTCTCTATCGGGCTTAGACTGCCTACATAGAACAGCTAAGTTGGTGTGGGAAGCGTACCAAAGCAGATATACGGCATCATTAATAATCCCTCTCCCCATGGGAAGGACCTGGTCATCTGGTGCTGACCTTGCTATAAGCTTTTTAAAGTAACTTCAGCAGCAAAGATCTTTATTAATTTTTACTTACCCAGATTGTTTAATTAAGATTTCCAGTTGGTCGTATGCATGCAACTCCAGGCAGAAACATGGGGAGCTCCCCCTCCCTCCATACATCTCCCAGGACCATCACTGGTCCATGCTTCATCGTCACACTTCACGGCTGACTTTAATTTGCACAGCACGGCTGTGCCTTGGTTCTCTTCGGCACTTTTCCATCCTCTCTGTTGTGTTTGTTGACTATTGTATGTGTGGCTCCAAGTGGAGATGGTCTATGCACTGTATTTCTTCTGTCCCTTTTTCTTGTTTTGGGGAGGCTAGGGTATGGGATAAGGGGACATGTGGGGAGCCCAACAAAACCGCCATGCAACCTCAACGGGCTGGTAGAGATGTCACACGCACACAAAAGCTCCCAGCAATTGTCCATCACCATGCTGCAGTGTGAAGAAAGATTTCATTCCCCAGCCTCTGCCTCCTGTCTGCACAGAGACAGTGCATTTGTATTGAGCCACTATTTAACTCAGCTCTCATGCTGCACGACAAGTGCTTTTTTTTTCCCTCTGGACCCTGATTTGCTTTTGACCAGCTCCACAGCATCACTCCCATTCCCAGGGAATTTCATTCTATCTCTCTGACCTGGATGGCACTGCAGGTTCCTACAGGGAACAGTGTCAGTGCAGGTGCCAGTGCTTGTTCCTTTCAGTGGGCTTTTCTTCTTTGTGCCAGTCCTACATGGGCAGATGGGTTAGACAGCAGCTTGCTGATCAAGGTGAAGGTCTCTTGTTTTTACAGCTATTCCTTATGGACTTAGAATTATTTTTTTTAAATCCAGGACTGAATTTTAATAATTAGATTAAATGCCTAATGCCTGGGATAAGCGCTTTATACATACAAATAAATCTTATGTGTTGTTATATACACAGAGAGAGATGCTTTGCCCTCAATGAGAATCTGCAAGAGAGAAACTCCAAACTATGTCCCCAGTTCAGAAAAGCATGTAAGCACATGCTTATGTCCATCCTTATCCAGCAAAGCAATTAGGCATGTGCTTAAATCACACTGAATGGAATTAAACACATATCTAATGTTTAGTACATGCCGCAGTTTTTTGCTGACTGCTGAATCAGAACCTAGAACAGTTAGAGCGCTCCTCCCCTTGTGTATATATCCATATTAATCAGTCTTAAGTTCTAGGGTTTTTTAATTCTTAATTCTTTGTTCTATCTCCCAGCTCTGCTTGACAGTATAGGGGAGCTTTCATAGAAAGGACTAGGGCTCATTCTAACTGCTAAACCTCAACTCAAAGAACTGATTGTCAGCTGGTGAAAATACATTTCAGCAATCTCTGCTCTGGCAGCAAATAGATCCTTCCACTGAGGCCCTGATGATGGCCAATGGAAAGTCTCCCATCAGCTTCAGTGCATTTTGAATCAGGCCCTTGGTAAAGACCACTTGGCTTGAGTATTTATTTTAACATAATTCATAGTCAAAGGTTGTTTAGATGCAGTTTCTAAGAAATTTCCTGAATGGCTGGTACAGTCCTATCAAGAGCTAGTGTAAACCAAAGTCTTCTAGAGCCAATCTTAGGAAGCATATGAAATTTTAAGCCCCTTCATTTGGTAAAACAGGCTTATTAAATTTCCGTTCTCATCCCAACTGAACTCTGGATTTTAAGGGTAAATCAAGACATTCTTGGTCTTCTGGGTTTTTTTGATCTCCTATTCAGTCTTCTCAGAGATTTCCCCAGGTTAGAGCAGTCTAGAGTGGAGATAGCTAGGTTATAAAAGTATATCACCATGCTTCCTTATATACATGCCTGTATTTGTTTTGGACTAGACACAGAATCACAGGAGACAATGGGAGAAAAATGAGGAAGGGATGCAAATGCCAGTGTTGGGTCCTCTGGGAATCCCTGTCAGGTCAGAGAGGAAGGATGGCTTGGGGGTGATACTGTTATGGGTCATGCCTTAGGTCAGCGATCCTGAAGAGCATGGTCTTGATGGTTTGGTTATGGAGAAGACATCTAGTTTCACTCAGTCAGTGCTGTGTGCCTGAGGCCAGCAAATCTGCAGAGCACACTACTTTTCTGAGTTAGAGACTGAGGTCTGATCCAAAGTCAGTGGGAGTCTTTCCATTGACACCAGTGGGCTTGGATCAAGCCGCAAATATCAAGATCTAGAGTTGAGGAGTAATGACTGCTTATGGGACTTATACTGGCTCCCAATAAAATATCCAAATAGTAGCCATCTGCTGTTCATGTGGATTCCCCAAAACGGTTATTTTCTTTAGTACCAATCTGGGGAATGGCTGGAGAGTCCTAATTCTATATCTTCTATATCTGGAGAGTCCTCTTCTATATCTGACACTCCACACTCTTCCTCACTTAGCATCCCTGCTGTTGAGAGTCCCACCCAGAGAAACATGCATTCTCAAAAATTACAGTAGAGGATACATGCACCAGCCCTTAGAGTAGCTGAGATTAAATTCTATTCATTGTTCTTTCCATTGGGTTTGAGGATGAAAAGGGTCTTCAAGATTTAAACATTAAAGAATGGGTAAATCTTTTAGCTTTGGTCAAAGCTGAGGCATAGAAACTTTGTTGTGAGGGTAAGAATAGCACAGGAAAAGACCCATATAGTCCTTATAATGAAGAAAGAATCCAAAATGGGTGTATTTGGATAAGTCATCCAGTATGTTTCAATATGTGTAGATGAATTTGAAAACTAATTGAATTCAGTGTTAAACAGCTGAGATGTAGACTGGTCACTCAGAAGTAACAGCAGTTGCACTGTAATAGAATCATACTGTTTCCTTGGTGTAACAGAGGTCAGTGAGATACAATGATGTCATCAAAGTTAATCATGACTTAACAGGAAGTTAGGATAAGAGATAATTTCATGGAACAAGTTTGTCATGGGGAAACAGCTTTGAAATCAATTGACTGTCTTTGCCTGGTCTCTTGTAATCATGCAAGGGGCAGTCATTTGTCTACATTAAGTTTTTCGTATGACGCACCCATACTCATACTCACTCAAAAGAAAAATACCAGCTCTTCAAAGGGCCCTCAGAGAACTGCTGGTCTGGTAACCACAGAGAAAGATTTCCCAAATTGACCTCAAAAGAAACAAGCAAGAAGAGGTTGAGTTTTTACAGTGGGAAAGGAGGTGGCACCTGACTGAGAACTGGAGAAGCTGTCACAAACATTTCCAGCTGTTGTCAGTGATGAAGGAAACGTGCTACTGCATGCCATAATCAGCAGCAGCAGCCCATAAGTCTAACAACTTTCTAAGATGCTCTTACTGTCTCTCTTTCTGTCTGGTAATCAATGAGCTGTATGAAGGAACTCTTCATGAGATTCAACTTGTTATTAAGACCTTACTGTAAAATGAAGGCAGTTGTGGTTAATTTTATTTTAGTTTGGTTGGGGGTTTTTTGTTTTGTTTTGAGGGTTTTGTTTTATTTGTTTGTTTTTGCCTGTGCTTCCATTGTCTAATTTGTCCACATGAGTTCTTCCTGTGATGCCATCCCCAAGTGCTGGGAGACCATTTCTCTTGCTTTGTATATATGTGATTGCTGTGGGCACACCCTGTACTACTGTATAATAACAAAACTACTGAAGTCATGAGTCTAGTTTTCTCGATGTCTTAAACTATGAGTGTTGGAATTTAGGGTCTTAAACTGTTTGTGTATACTTAAGGCATTGTTCAGTTGAGAAATAAATGTGGCATTTCTGCAAATACCGGACAATGGCTCCTTGGTCTTTTTTTTTTTTTTTTAAAGAAATAGGTGAGGTCAGGTTTAATAAAATGAAATAAGGTTTTAACTCAACATATCTCTAGAGATAAATTAGTATGACAAATGAATTCTCTTCTCAACCCAACGAAGAGTGGTCTATTAGATTAAATCTCAGGAAAAACTTCCTAACTTGAAGAACAGTAGGACAATGGAAAAACTGCCTCAGAAGGTTGTGGAAGCTCCTTCACAGGAGATTTTCAAAAGGAGGCTGGATACAGCCATCCTATCTTGGATGGTTTAACCACAACAAATCCTGCATCTTGGCAGGGGGTTAAACTAGATGTCACTTCTAATCCAATGATTCTATGATGCTGTAGCTTCAAGGGGGTTACCTATATGTATGTTCAGATATTTTATTTTATACCATATGAGCTTTGTCATATTAGTATATAGTAAAAGAACAGTAGCACTTAAGGTGATAATCACAATGGGTTCAATTGCACTCTCATTTAGTGCTTGCTTACACAAAATGCTCAGCTCTCTGGCCACAACACAGCAAAACATTTAAGGATGTGAGTAGTCCACTGACATCAATGGTTACAAGCTTAAGTGCTTTAGATTGGGACCAGAGTGCTCAGCACATTACTCCTGGGGGAATTTGCACCATTGCCCATGCAGAATTTGCGCAGAAATTAATGTGAATGCAGAATTTCCTTTTTCTTCCACAGAAATGGGCTGCAGAGCTGCTAGCTGCCATTAGGAGTCACTGGACCCAGCAGAGCACAGCTCACAAATAAAAGACAGTGCCGGGGAGAGGGGGAAGGAGCTGGAGGGTTCCCGGCAGCTGCAGTTCCTAGCACATCCTGAAGGAAGGAGGCAGCCTGCAGGAATCTCCACACAAGCCCAGGACCCAGCATCAGGCTGTTTCTCCCTCTGGATCCCTGGGCTCTGGGGCTAGGGAGTGTAGGTGTCTGGGCTGGGGTGTGCCCCACAGCTGGACTCTGGTGGGGAGGGGGTGCAAGTGTCTGGGTTGGGATGGGCCCTGCAGCTGAGCTCTGGAGGGGAGTGTGTGTGTCTGGGCTCGGGAGGCCTCAAGCTGGGGGATAGGGGGTGCGTGTGAGTGTCTGGGTGGAGGGGGCTCTGTAGCTGGGCTCTGGGAGGTAGGGGGTTCGGGTGTCTAGGCTGGGGGGCACTCCACGGCTGGGCTCTGGGGGGGTAGGGAATGTGAGTGTCTGCCCCCCCCCCCCCCCACTGGGCTCTGAGGGGGAGGGGGCAGAGAAACAGGGGTTTCTTTAACTCTACTCCTGGAGGGAAATTTTTGTGCCTGTATTGTTACCGACATAGTTGCTGACATGTACAATATTTTGAAATAAATTACCAAAATAATTGAAACTGGCATGATTTTTATAATGTTATTTTGACAAATAAAATATGCAGAATTTTAAAATATTGTGCACAAAGTTTTTAATTTTTTGGCACAGAATTCCCCCAGGAGTAGCACATTGCAGGATCAAACCTTTTACACTGGTCTGTCTCCATTGACTTCTGTGGAGTTACTCCTGATTTACACTGGTATAAGTCAGACGAGAATCAGACCTAATCCTCCCAGACTGAACTTCCTACATAGAATAGCTAATGGTCTAAGACAGTGGTTCTCAAACTGGGGCCGCCGCTTGTGTAGGGAAAGCTTCCAGCAACTCCCATTGGCCTGCAGCGGCCAGTGGGAGCCGCGATCGGCCGGACCTGCGGACGGGGCAGGTAAACAAACCGGCCCGGCCCGCCAGGGGCTTTCCCTACACAAGTGGCGGCCCCAGTTTGAGAACCACGGGTCTAAGAGTTCATAAGCCACTCATCCCTCCCCGAAGGAACCCTGAAGCTAGTCACCTAAATCTTTGATTAAATGCTTCTGCTAGATACAGGCAAACACACTCTGAGCACAAAAAACCCAAGGAATATCTTAAACCAGGCAATGTACAACACACAAGGTGCTGCACAGTGATGTATCAAAAAATATACTATAGATGTCAGCACCATGAGAATAGAGAACTCTGTTATAAAGACTTAAAAGCTGGAAAAAGTTCTGGCACAGTACAATAGGGATTAGATCATTTCCAATTCAGAGGATATTTACAGCACTGCAGTATTCACTTATGAGCAGTGTGGCCTACATTTAGAACAGGCAATACTACTATAGTACAGGTCTGTCTCATCTTACGTTCCGTTCCGTGGTCAGCGCCTAAAGCGAAAACCGCGTATAGTCAAAATTACATTGAGTGTAATGGCGGGCGGAATCGCCCGCACTACAGAAACAGGATTTAAATTGTTATTTTTCTCTTTTTTTTGTTTTTTTCTTGGTTTTGCTGATTGTGTAAAGCTGAAATCGCACATGTTAAATGCGCCTAAGATGCGACAGACCTGTAGATTTAATTGCAGGCGGAGGTTTTAATGGCATCTGCTGTGTAAATGTCATCCCAAGGCAGCATTATTTTTCTATGCCCCATGCCCTGGAGTGGGGAGTTCTCTTTTGGGCAGCCCCTGAGGCAGCTGCTAGCATCAGAAACCTTGACAGCTTGACTTCATTGGTGCTGTTTTGCAGGAGTAGGGCACCTGTGGGAACAGTGGATCCACCCCTATGCATCTGGTTTTTGCTTCCCACCGTTCCTGAGAATCACAGTTGGCTCTTCTGGGGAGGCTCATCCTTTTCCCTAACAAAACAACTGGGAAGAGAACTACAAGAGGGGAACCTCATGAAGATTTCCTCCCCCAGAGATCATCCTGGGCCGGGCTTCTATGGAAAGGGACAATTGGGTTCAGTGTTTCTACTTCAGACTGGTTCATCTGGCTCAGATAATTATTCCTGAGGCACTTAAAAACCTTCACAGTTGAAGAAGAAACCACTGTGGATATAATGAGCCAAATTCACTGCTGATGTCAATGTGCACAACTCTGTAAAATCCAATGAATTCACTTCACTTTAGACTAGGGTGACCAGATGTCCCAATTTTATAGGGACAATCCCGATTTTTGGGTCTTTTTCTTATATAGGCTCCTATTACCGCCCCCCCCCCCCCCCCCCCCCCCCGTCCCGATTTTTCACACTTGCTGTCTGGTCACCCTACTTTAGACAAGGAGTGAATTTGACTCCATGTGAGCCTGTCTAGCATGGACAGTGCTAATAAGTGCCAGTCTGTTGAGGGAGACCTCAGCTCTCAGAAGAGCTGGATGAAATGTTTTCATTAAACTGTTCCTCATTTTTCAGCTAGCTCCAGTTCTCCATTTTACATTCTATTTCTGGGCAGCAAACACAGAGGTCATATGTGTACTCTATCTAACACTGAAACATTAATCTTATCCCTTCCCTTCTTCCTGGTTTTGTGAATATAGACAGAAGCCATCTAGGGAGATAGTGATATATGGCACATAAAATATTAGGGGACAAAACTAAAAGCACTGCAAGCTCTCAGAGAAAGTTTTGCAGATTCTGTTATATTATAATCCATTTCTGATACCATGCCCATCACCATGGTATCTAAGCACCTTTCAGTAGTGCCTTAAGCTGTGACTAGCATGATCTGTCAATGTGAATATGGTATTTGGAAACCCAGAATTCCTAAATCTGATTAATACATTCCTGCAGTGACCAAGGAAAAGATTTCTGCTATATAGCCTTCTCTGTCATGTGGAAAGCAAAATCATGTGGGGAGTTAATGAATAAATATGGCCTTGCAGACAAAATTAAATTTTAGTGTCAGCAGGCCAAATACTAGTGTCAGAAAGTATTTTGGGAACTAAAATGGGATGGTTCCACCCCACCCTCTGGTGTATCATATTTTCCCACAGGGCTCGCATCAAGGTTGTGTTCTTCTTCGAGTGCTTGCTCATATCGATTCCAATTAGGTGTGCGCGCGCTGCGTGTACGATCGTCGGAAGATTTTTACCCTAGCAACACCCGGTGGGTCAGCTGAGGTGCCCCCTGGAGTGGCGCCCTTATGGCGCCGGATATATGCCCCTGCCGACCCAGCGCCCCCTCAGTTCCTTCTTACTGCCCGTGACGGTCGTTGGAACTGTGGAGAGCAGCATAGCTGACCTCCACCTCCCTAGCTCTTTACTCGTTGTATAGATAGTTGTTTAGTGTAGTTGTTAATAGTTTGAACAGTTCTAGTGTGGTTAATAGTAAGTTTTGTAGATAGTGTAGATAGTACTTGGAGGAAACGGGGTTTATCCCTGTCCCTCCTCCCCAGTACCAGGGCTCATGCCCAGGTCTCCGGGTTTCAAGCCTTGCTCGGTTTGTCTCAAGCCGATGCCTACGGGAGACCCCCACGACTCCTGCTTGAAGTGCCTGGGGGAAACTCATCAGCCAGATAAGTGCCGCATTTGTAAGGCCTTCAAGCCTCGGACAAAAAAGGAGCGGGACTTTCGTTTAAAACAGCTCCTAATGGAAGCGGCACTTAGCCCGGTGCCCGCGGCACTGCGCACGGACCAGGCACCGTCGGTCTGAAGCACGCCGCCGGCACCGGAACGACCCGGTATCAGCAAGTACTCTCGGCACCAGATGTCTCCGGCACCGGTACAGACACGACACCGCTCGCTGTCTCCGCGGCCCAAGAAGCCCACCTTCATGCGTCCTCCATCGCAGAGCGAGACAGTTCGGCACCAATCTCGGTCCCGGTCCAGATCCCGGTCCCAATCTCGCTGATGGTCCCGGACTCGGCACTGCTCGCAGTCCTGGCACCGATCCCCATCTCAGCGCCAGTCGTACTTGCGGCACCGCACCGCTCCGCTTCACGAAGGTCTCCGTCTCGGTATGACCGGTACCGATCCAGCTCCCGGCACCGTTCGTCTCGCAGCCGATCCCGGTGCCACCCGGGACACAGATCCTCGTCGAGATCTAGATCGACCTCCCGGCACCGTTATGACCGTCGGTCCCGATCCTGGTCGCAGTACCGCCCGAGACCCTGGCACCGGTCTCCAGCTCCCAGGCGTGGAGCAACAGAGCAGGACGGTGCAACGCAGTTTGTGCGTTCGGCCCTGCCTTGGCCTTCACGACCGAACTCGACGTCGTCCCAAGCGGGAAGTGGCCACCACGTCCAGGGCCAAGACGCGGATGGTGCTAGCCAGGGCCAAGATGAAGGACAGGATCCTGACCAGGGGCCCCCACAATGGTCCTTCTGGACTCCTTGGGCATATCACCAAGCCCAAGGTGTCCCCTCAGGCGCTTCCCGCTCTGTGCATTCGGAGCCCCGGGTGCCGGAGGCCACTATGAGCCGTCCTCCCCAGGAAGCCCTGGAGGCGACTACCCTCCCATCAGATCAGGCCCCTAGCATGGTGGACCTAGGGCAACCGGACCCTCCTCAACCTGACCTTCCGCAAGATCCGCTAGTCCCGGGGGTGTCCTCCTCATCCTCGCCTGACGAGGCCGTAGCGGGCTCGTCCTCCTCTGGCCCACCACCTATAGATCTTCGTGCACACCAGGAACTGTTATGTAGGGTGGCACTGAACATGAACATCCAGGTGGAGGAGGTGGTAGAAGTTGAGGACCCGGTGGTGGACATTTTATCGGCCAATGCCCCCACACGGGTAGCCTTACCTTTCATTCAGACCATACAGGCTAATGCCAATACGATCTGGCAGTCCCCTGCGTCTATTCCTCCCACGGCCAGAGGGGTGGAGAGGAAATACATGGTGCCCTCTAAGGACTACGAATATTTGTATGTTCACCCCCAACCCTGCTCCCTCGTTGTACAGTCTGTGAATGAGAGGGAACGACATGGCCAGCTACCGCCTGCCCCTAAGTCCAAGGACGCTAGGCGCCTGGATTTATTCGGGCGCAAAATTTATTCAACTGGTGGCCTACAGCTCAGGGTAGCTAACCAGCAGGCTCTCCTGAGCCGTTATAATTATAACACCTGGAACTCAATGGGGAAGTTCAAGGAGCTGGTTCCCCAGGAGTCCAGGGAGGAGTTTGGGGCCTTACTAGAAGAGGGCAAGAAAGTGGCGAGGATGTCTCTACAGGCGTCTTTGGATGCGGCGGACTTGGCAGCTAGGACTCTAGCTTCGGGCATGGCTATGCGCCGCATTTCATGGCTACAGGTGTCTGGTCTTCCACCGGAGCTGCAACAAACCATTCAAGACCTGCCCTTTGATGGCCAGGGGCTCTTCTCTGACAACAATGATCCCAGACTTCAAAGTCTGAAGGACAACCGAGCCATCATGCGCTCATTGGGCATGCACACCCCGGTGACGCAACGTAGGCCCTTCCGGCCCCAACCACAGTGCACCTACCCTAACCCTAACCCTCGGCTGCAGCAAGACTTCGCTAGAAGGCGGGGCCGTGGTAATAGGAGGAGACAATCTGGTCCTCCATCAGCCCAGAATCAGGGCCCCCCAAGACCATCAGCGGGGCCCAGACAAAACTTTTGAAGGTGCGCCCGAGGACGGAGCACCAGTCTCCTTGCAGGATCCTTTCCCTCCTTTCTTCAACCGCCTCTCCTATTTCCTCGCTGCATGGTCCAGCATAACGTCAGACCGCTGGGTCCTACGCACGGTGGAAACTGGATACCATCTTCAGTTTGTTTCGCCCCCCCTTCCCAACCTCCCTCCCCGTCCCTCTTCAGGGACCCCTCTCAGGAGCAACTCCTCTTACAGGAGGTTCAAGCGCTCCTGTCTATCGGAGCGGTGGAAGAGGTCCCAAAGGATTTCAGGGGCAGGGGTTTTTACTCCCGTTACTTCCTAATCCCCAAGGCAAAGGGGGGACTTCGGCCCATCCTGGACCTGCGCGGACTCAACAAATTTATGGTAAAGTTGAAGTTCCGCATGGTTTCCCTGGGGACCATTATTCCTTCCCTGGATCATGGAGACTGGTACGCCGCCCTCGACATGAAGGACGTGTACTTCCACATAGCAATTTACCCGCCTCACAGGCGATTCCTTCGCTTTGTGGTCAACCGGCAGCATTTCCAATTTACCGTCCTTCCCTTCGGCCTGTCCACAGCACCGTGGGTCTTCACAAAGTGTATGGCCGTCGTAGCAGCCTCGCTCCGACGACATCGGATCCAAGTGTTCCTGTACCTCGACGACTGGCTCATTCGGGGTCGTTCCGAGCTACAGGTGCGATCTCATGTTCAGTTCGTCATGAGCTTGTTCAGGCACCTGGGCCTGCTGCTCAACACCGAAAAGTCCACTTTGGAGCCAACCCAAAGAATAGACTTCATTGGGGCGATCCTGGACTCGACTCTCGCCAAGGCGTGCCTACCACAGGCCCGCTTCCAGTCCATGATAACCATTATTCACAGCCTCCTAAGGTTCCCAACCTCGACAGCATGCACATGTCTCGGTCTCCTGGGCCACATGGCCTCGTGCACTTTCGTGACCAGACATGCCAGACTACGTCTCCGTCCACTTCAGACCTGGCTATCGTCAGTGTACCGTCCAGGCCAAGACAATTTGGACACAGTACTCACGGTGCCGACGGTGATCCTATCCTCTCTGAATTGGTGGCTGAACCCCAACCTTGTTTGCGGCAGGATGCCATTCCATGCCCCACAGCCCTCTCTAGTCCTGACCATGGACGCGTCATCGCTGGGCTGGGGCGCTCACCTCGCGGACCTTCGCACACAAGGTCTTTGGTCCGCACAAGAAATAGCCCTGCACATCAACGTAAGGGAACTGAGAGCAGTACGGCTGGCATGTCAGGTATTCCGCGAGCACCTTCAGGGCCGTTGTGTCACAATCTTCACAGACAACACAACGGCCATGTTTTACATCAACAAGCAAGGAGGAGCATGATCCTCCCTCCTTTGTCAGGAAGCCATATGCCTCTGGGAGTTTTGCATAGCCCACTCAATCGACCTGGTGGCATAATTTCTCCCAGGAGTCCAGAATACCTTGGCAGATCGCCTCAGCAGGTCCTTCCTGGCTCACGAGTGGTCGATACGTCCGGAGGTTATCCATTCTGTTTTCCGGAAGTGGGGATTTCCCCACATAGACCTTTTCGACTCTAGCGAGAATCAGAAGTGCCAGGTGTTCTGCTCCCTCCAGGGACGCTACCCGGGCTCCCGGTCGGACGTCTTCCTGATACCATGGAAAGACCACCTGCTCTATGCCTTTCCTCCGTTCCCGTTGGTCCACAAGGTCCTTCTCAAGTTACGCAGCGACAAGGCCCGCCTAATCTTGATCGCTCTGGCGTGGCCCAGACAGCATTGGTACACCACTCTCCTCGACCTGTCGGTGTCCAAACTGATTCCTCTACCATTGTGACCGGATCTGATCACTCAGGAACACGGCAGGTTATGTCATCCAGACCTGCAGTCCCTCCATCTCACAGCATGGATGCTGCATGGCTAACTCAATCTGAGCTACGTTGCTCCAGTTCAGTGCAGCAAGTACTCTTGGGTAGCAGAAAGCCCTCCACTAGGTCCACATACCTGGCCAAATGGAAGCGCTTCTCCTGCTGGTGTGCCCTGAGCAATACTGTCCCCCTGGAGGTGCCAGTACCTACCATCCTAGAGTATCCCTGGTCCCTGAAACAGCAAGGCCTAGCTGTCTCATCCATCAGAGTACACCTAGCAGCGATTTTGGCCTTACACCCTGGCGAAAACAGGCGCTCGGTTTTCTCCAACCACATGGTCAGCAGGTTCCTCAAGGGTTTGGAATGTCTGTACCCACAAATTTGTCATCCGGCCCCTACGTGGAACCTCAATCTGGTCCTATCTAGACTCACGGGTGCCCCCTTCGAGCCGATGGCCACCTGCTCGCTTCTGTACCTTTCCTGGAAAACAGCTTTCCTCATCGCCATCACATCGGCAAGACGAGTCTCGGAACTTTGGGCCCTCACATCGGACCCACAATATACGGTGTTCCATTAGGACAAGGTACAGATGTGACCACACCCCACCTTCCTCCCTAAGGTGCTGTCTGCCTTCCATGTCAACCAAGACATCTTCCTTCTGGTCTTCTTTCCGAAACCGCACGCTTTGCAACGAGAGCAACAGCTTCATTCCCTAGATGTTTGTAGGGCTCTCGCCTTTTACATCAAACGAACAAAGCCTTTTAGAAAGATGTCCCAGCTGTTCGTAGCGATGGCAGACCGGATGAAAGGCCTCTCGGTCTCCTCGCAGCGAATCTCGTCTTGGATTACATCATGCATCCGTGCTTGTTATGACTTGGCTGGTGTCCCAACTACCCGCCTCACTACCCACTCCACTCGGGCTCAAGCTTCGTCCTCCGCCTTCCTGGCTCATCTACAGGAGATCTGTAGGGCAGCGACTTGGTCATCTGTACATACCTTCGCTTCCCACTACGCCATAGTGCAGCAGTCCAGGGATGATGCGGCATTTGGTTCAGCGGTCCTTCACTCCGCGACATCTCACTCCGACCCCACCGCCTAGGTAAGGCTTGGGAGTCACCTAATTGGAATCGATATGAGCAAGCACTCGAAGAAGAAAAGACGGTTACTCACCTTTGTAACTGTTGTTCTTCGAGATGTGTTGCTCATATCCATTCCAAACCCGCCCTCCTTCCCCTCTGTCAGAGTAGACGGCAAGAAGGAACTGAGGGGGCGCTGGGTCGGCAGGGGCATATATCCGGCGCCATAAGGGCGCCACTCCAGGGGGCACCTCAGCCGACCCACCGGGTGTTGCTAGGGTAAAAATCTTCCGACGATCGTGCACGCGGCGCGCGCACACCTAATTGGAATGGATATGAGCAACACATCTCGAAGAACAACAGTTACAAAGGTGAGTAACCGTCTTTTATGTTGTATTGGATTATGTCACAGATACATAGATCCTGCTACATGTGGCATACTTGGTAAGCGGGGGGGTTTCACAGTGGACACCGGAATTAGTGGATACTGACCTCTTACCATGTAACTGGAACATTAAGCTTCTATAACCCTGATCCATGTCAGGTGACTAGACCCAAGCAAAGAGCAGTCTCCTACCAGCACTCTTCTGTGTCACGTCCTCATTGCATGGCATCAGGAGCAAACTAAATCTTTGGGAAAACAAGCTGTTTGACTCAGTCTGAAGGAAAAGCTGACAAAGGAGGTAATGGAAGAATCTCCAAATAGTCCTAGAAGCACTGATGTGCTCCAGGTGTCTTAGGGTTGCCACCTCTGAGGCACATAAATCTGGGCCATCCAGGATGATCCTGAGCCAGAAAAACTGTATGTACTGAGCAGCCTTATACATGTCCCAGGACAGCTACCTCGAAAAAGGGATGAGCATGGGAAAACCTGGACAGCCCTCAAATGGCTCCATAGATTTCTAACTGCCTCCCCAACTTGGGCTTTTAGCTGGGTTCTTCCCATCTCCCATGAAGTGGCCCGGGCGTGGCCACGGGGGCTAGGGTGACCAGACGTCCCGATTTTATCGGGACCGTCCCGATATTTCGGTCTCTGTCCCGCATCCCGACCGATCTTTGGTCGGGACGCGGGACAGAGATATCCGCAGGCAGCACTGTGGTTTTGCTTTGTTTTTTGCTCAGCCGGGACTCGCTCAGCTTTTTTTTTTTTTTTTTTTTGCTCAGCCCCCCCATGTATTTTCTTCCCCTCATCTGGTCACCCTAACGGGGGTGATGGTAGGCTTGGCACTGGGGGGTGGCAGGCGCAGCAGGGCCATTGCACCTGGGTAACACCCCTGCCCCAGCACCCCCCTGCCAGCCATGGGGCACCAGCCTCCAGAGCCTGACCTCAGCCCAAGGCCAGACCTGCAGGCCCTGGCCGCCCCACGATGCCCACAGCACAGGGGCCTGGCCTGGGAACCCCCCATTTCCCAGAAGGTGATTGACGGCTCCACTCGGACCCTCCCACAGGATGATTGGCACCTGAGAGAGGCCTTGGGACCTGCCTTGTAACTAGCCGCTAGTAACGGCCTCAGGGGCCCTGCCCCCGCCGGGTGATTGACAGGAGGCGGTTCTGGTCCCGCCCCTCGAGGGTGATTGGTAGGCAAGAGGGCTCTAGTCCCGCCCCTCGGGGTGATTGGTAGGCAAGAGGGCTCTAGTCCCGCCCCTCGGGGTGATTGGTAGGCGAGAGTGCTCTAGTCCCGCCCCTCGGGGTGATTGGTAGGCGAGAGGGCTCTGGTTCCGCCCCTCGGGGTGATTGGCAGGCGAGGGGTTCTGGTCCCGCCCCGCGAGCTGATTAAGGGAGGGCGGAACTGGGTCTTAGTAGGAGCAGGAACTAGGAAGCGGGCTCTGGAGTCTCGGGCCGGGCCGGGCCGGATGGATTTGTTCGGGGACTTCCCGGAGCCGGATCCCTCGGCAGCAGGTGAGCGCGGCCCCACCTTTTCCCGCCGCAGGGGGCCGCGGCCGGGCCCGAGATCTCCCAGCGGGCCCTGCGCCCCTCTGGGCGGGGCCAGCCTCAGCAACCACTACCCTCGCCCCTCCCGGCCGCGGCGTGAGGTGAAGCCCCCGGGCCTGCCCCGCTCGGCCGCGCGGGGTGACGCTCCCGGGCCCATCCCCGTGTGGCCGGGTCCTCCTGCGCCGCGCTCACCCTTGGTGCTGCGGGAGGCCGCGGCGTCGTCCTCGGGTCGGCCTAAGTGGCTGGCTGTGGCTGTGTTTGTGGCGGGCAGCCATGGGCGAGGGGTGGGCGGCCTGAGACCCGCGGCCTCCGCAGCCCCTGCTCGCTGAGACAGGCGGGCGGAGCGTACCTGTGGGTGGTGAGCCAGGGTCCGCCCCGCCACGGCTCTAGCCAGGGGACAGCTGCAGCCTGGCCCCCGCGCCCGCCATCCCAGGGTGGGCGCAGAGCCCAGCTCAGACAGGTGCGACCGATAGCGCCCTGAGGGTTGAGTCTCGTCCTGCTGCCGACGGGATCCTGGCGCCTCCATCTCTGTGTCAGTGGCCCAGGGCTTGGCTTCGGCTGGGGGATCAGCCCGGGGCTGTTTGGTGTCGGGTAAAACTCCACTGCGCTGTGTGCGCGAGGAGAGGGGGCTGAGGAGAGGCAAAGTCAGAGAAGAGACATAGATTTGCGGGGGAGAAAGGAGAGAAGAGGCAGAAATATAAGGCAGGGAGGGAGCGAATGCAGGCTAGAGAGAGGTGGACATGGTCATTGACGAAAAGTAAGGGAAAAGACACAGCATGATTGAATGCAATGCTCCTGCTGTCATTTTAACTCTCATATTATGCAGACATAATAAAACCACCTTGACGAGATAGAGTGTAGGGCGACTTAGAGCTGTCAGTCTCAGGGCTTGGCTACACTGGCAGATGTACAGTGCTGTGAGTTAAACCTGCCTTCGTACAGCTGAATAGGGAAAGCGCTGCAGTCTGTCCACACTTTTTATTTACTTTACATACAACACTAGTTTAGTTATATATTATAGACTTATAGAAAGAGACCTTCTAAAAACGTTAAAATGTATTACTGGCACGCGAAACCTTAAATTAGAGTGAATAAATGAAGACTCGGCACACCACTTCTGAAAGGTTGCCGACCCCTGGCTTAGGGCATGGCTACACTTGCAGATGTAGAGTGCTGTGAGTTAAACCAGCCTTCAGAGAGTGCAGTAGGGAAAGCGCTGCAGTCTGTCTACACTGACAGCTGCAAGCGCATTGGCGTAGCCACATTTGCGGCACTTGCAGCGGCATTGGGAGCGGTGCATTATAGGCAGCTATCCCACAGAGCACCTCTTCCCATTCTGGCGCTGTGGCTTGTGGGCAAGGAGCATGGAGTGCGGGGCATTCTGGGTCCTGTCCCAACGCCCTGTGATGCATCGCTTCACATCCCAGCAATCCCTGTGTTTCCGTCCACATTTGGCGCCATCTTTCAACGGTTATTGTGCAGCGCGATCTGTGTGTTCCGTTTCGGTCTGCGGGAAATGGAGCCCGAACTGCTGAGGAGTATGCTGACGAGTCTCGCCTTCGCGTCACGTTTAGCAGTCGAGCTATTCCTTAGGATCCGAAGCGACAGTGACGAGTCCGACGAGGATTCCGACGATGATAGCGAGTCACGTAACGCGTACGACACGAAATTGCTTGTCTCGTTCACGGACATGCTCAGCACCGTGGAACGCCGCTTCTGGGCTCGGGAAACAAGCACTGAGTGGTGGGATCACATCATCCTGCAAGTCTGGGATGACGAGCAGTGGCTGCAGAACTTTCGGATGAGAAAAGCCACTTTCATGGGACTGTGTGAGGAGCTCGCCCCCACCCTGCGGCGCAAGGACACGAGATTGAGAGCTGCCCTGCCGGTGGAGAAGCGGGTGGCTATTGCAATCTGGAAGCTGGCAACTCCAGACAGCTACCGATCGGTCGCGAACCAGTTTGGAGTGGGAAAGTCGACCGTTGGAATCGTGCTGATGCAAGTTTGCAGGGCCATTAATAAAATCCTGCTCAGAAGAACCGTGACTCCGGGTAACGTGCAGGACATTGTGGATGGCTTTGCACAAATGGGTTTCCCTAACTGTGGAGGGGCAATAGATGGGACGCATATTCCTATTCTGGCCCCGGAGCACCTAGCCTCCGAGTACGTTAATCGGAAGGGGTATTTCTCTATGGTACTCCAGGCGGTAGTGGATCACCGTGGGCGTTTCATTGACATTAATACAGGGTGGCCCGGAAAGGTGCATGATGCACGCATCTTTCGGAACACTGGCGTGTTCAGGAAGCTGGAGGCCGGGACTTTTTTCCCCGATAGGAAGATCACAGTAGGGGAAGTCGAAATGCCCATTGTGATCCTTGGAGACCCCGCTTACCCGCTAATGCCGTGGCTCATGAAACCCTACACAGGGTGCCTTGACAGTAGCAAGGAACGGTTCAACTACAGGCTGAGCCGGTGCCGAATGACTGTGGAGTGTGCTTTTGGCCGTTTAAAGGGCCGCTGGCGATCTCTGTATGGGAAGCTGGACTTGGCAGAAAACAGCATCCCCGCGGTTATATCCGCGTGCTGTACCCTCCATAATATTTGTGAAGGGAGGGGTGAAATATTCAGGCAGGCATGGACCTCCGATGTTCAACACCTGGAGGCTGAATTTGCACAGCCAGAGAGCAGGGCTACTAGACGGGACCAGCACGGGGCTGCTAGGATTAGGGATGCCTTGAGGGAGCAATTTGAGGCTGAAAGCCAGCAGTAATGTCTGGTGCCCTGTGGTTACAATGTTGGTAGGAATCTGTGTTTGCTTCACTGATTTGCAGTGCCTGGTTCCTGGCCTAAGGGATCTTTTACTTTATGCAATAATAAAGAATGTTTTCAAAACCAAAATATCCATTTATTGAAAAGAAAATAAATTTATTGAAAGAAACAACTGTTTGGGAATCAAGAAAGGGCAGTGGGGTGGGATGGGGAATGGTACAATCAAAGATTTGCGTATGTCCTGTCTGCAGTGCTGTGCATTGAGTGCTGCACTTCAGGATGTCTATACTGCATGGTGATGGGGGTTGAGTGCAGGGGGTAAGGGTCGTAGTTTTTAGGGCTGGGTGGAGAAGATAGCGGTGTTGGAGGCAGCAGTTGGCGGTAAGAACCCGCACGTTGGGGAAAGTGGGTTGGAGGTGACATGGGGGCACAAGGTAAAGAGTTTAGGGGCAAGGGCTGCAGGGGGGGGCGTGCACAGTAGTGCTCCGCCTGCATGGCTACGAGCTCCTGGATAGAGTCTGCTTGGCGCTCCATTATGGTTATCAGCCGATCCGTCCTTTGCTGCCGGTGCTGCGTGGCCTGCCGACGGTGCGCTGCGTTTTCCTGGCGGATCCTGCTTTTTCTCTCCCTCCACTCCTGCGCTCTCTCCCTCCACTCCTGGGCTTTTTGATTTTCTTTAACAGACTGCTGCATCACTTGGTGCAGCATGTCTTCCTTGCTTTTCCGCGGTCTCTTCCGGAGTCTTTGCAGTCTTTGAGCCGGTGTAAACACGGACGGCTGATGTCTCAAGGTTGCATCTGCAAAGGCAAAATGCAACACTTAACAGAGGCAGCATTGTTTAAACCAGACAGAGTAATCATTCCCCCGCACTTGAGGAGGGCACACACAGTGTACACAATAGCATAATTTTCCTGTCCCAAAGAGAGCGGACATAACCCACGGGAGCCCCAAAATGGTGAGTAAGGGGGACTGATTGTTTCTGCACTGTCTTCTGGGTTTCTGTGCCTTGGGGAGAGCCAACAGCTGCAGGGGGCACCTACACTGAACACTGTCCCAACATTTTCCACAGGAGTGCATCCTGGAAGATATCTCACTGCTGAGGGTGACCTGGGAAGCAAGGGAGGGTCTTCTATTGCAATGCGGCTTCCGCCCTGGCCCATATGCAGCTTCACTGTGTGCAGCAATGGTCCCCCCGCCCCTCGCGGCACAGTGGCGCGGACACGTTAGCCTGACTGGGACAAGGACCACGGTGGCTCTCCCAAGAAACCTGCGCAAGCGCATTGCCCACATTCTGGATGAGACTTTCGAAGAGATTACCGCGGCCGATTACCGCGAAGTGATAGACCACATCAATGCGCTATTCCACATCTAGGCATGCATGCAGCCCTAACCCTCCTCTCCCGAAAATCTTCCTTCCCAAAAAATAAAGCGCTTACCGGGAACACGCTCTTCAGTTTGTCCTCCACCAGTTTGTCCTCCACCAAGTACCGGCTGCTGCGACTGGCTAGCTTCCTCCGGGCTCGAGAAGAGCTCCTGGCTGCATGGACCCAGGTAGTCCGGGGTGTCTCCAACCGCCCCAGCACCCTGACTCCCGGTTTCCTCCTCGTCCTCCTCCTCCACCACCCGCTCTGAAGTGTCCATGGTGGTGCTCGGCATGGAGGAGGGGTCACCCCCAAGTATCTCATCCAGCTCTTTATAGAATCTGCAGGTCGTGGGGGGAGCACCCGAGCGGCTGTTTGCCTCGCGGGCTTTGCGGTAGGCATTCCGCAGCTCCTTCACCTTAATCCTGCACTGCAGAGCGTCCCGGTCATGGCCCCTTTCAATCATGGCCCTTGATATCTGCCCGTAGGTATCGTAATTCCTACGGCTGGAGCGCAGCTGGGACTGGACAGCTTCCTCCCCCCAAACACTGATGAGGTCCAGCAACTCGCCATTGCTCCATGCTGGGGCTCGCCTGGCGCGTGGAGGCATGGTCACCTGGAAAGATTCGCTGATAGCACTCCACACCTGGCTGGCTGAGCAAACAGGAAGGGGATTTTTCAAATTCCCGGGGAATATAAAGGGTGGGTCTGACGGTTGGTCACCTGAGGCCAGGGCAGTAGAGTTTGAACTGATAACCAGAGTGGCTAGAACAGGCATTGTGGGATACTGCCGAATACTTCTGGAGGCCAATCAGTGCGCATTGGGCGGTTACACTGGCGCCGCAGTGCAGCAGCAGCAGCGCAATTCTCCTTATTCCTCTGGGGGAGGAGGAGTACAAGCACCGCTGTATCTGCGGAGATACAGCGCTGTACGTGCCTTGCCAGTGTGGACGGGTAGTGAGTTACAGCGCTGTGGGCGGCTTTAGTGCGCTGTAACTTGCCAGTGTAGCCAAGCCCTCAGTGTAAACACTGCATTGCTTGGGTTGCACCAAGTGTCCTTCAGGAGGTATCCCACATTGCCCATCCTGTGCGCTCTGGATACCATTTTGAACACTGCCCTGCAGCCAGGTACACAGGTGAACATCCCTTCCCTGTTAAAGCCCTGGAAAGTTTTGAATTCGCTCTTCCTGTTTGCACAGTATGGAAACCTCATATAGCATGCTGGCTCCGTGCTGCAAACGTGCTCCTGTGTGGAGTCCATGGGATTTCCTGGGTCTGTGTGGAGTCTGTGGTTGATTTCCTGGGTCTGTGGAGGGAGGAAGCTGTGTAGGCACAACTCCACTCCAGCTGCAAGAACTTGCTCAGGGCATGGAGTAGAAGGGCTATGACAGGGACACGCAGCTGTGCTGTGTAAAAATCTGAAGAGCTGTGGCAGGCATAGTTGAAGGTAAGAGAGAAGTGTGGAGCTGCAGACATGCTGCTTCTATAAGGAGGAGGCTGGGGGTCAGGGTGGTGGTGAATAGCACCCCTGTTGAGCTCCTCTTATGTGGTCATAGAGCACAGCAAAATACTGAAGAGCAGTGCAGGATCCATGCTTTCTGACACAGATGGCTGGCTCACAGGTTACCAGAGCAGTTGAAAAGCAGCTGGAAACCTAATAGGATGCCCATGGAATGATGGGATTGAGAAACCCATAGCATATGATGCTAAACCTGCCCCCGTGAAGCATTAAAAACCCTTCCCAAAACACCTTTTGGTCAGTTGCACAGTGGGGTAGCTACTCATGGTGCACTGATCTCTGTATCGATGCAAGAGATGCTACTGTGGACACAAGGTGCATAGTGTGGACATGCAACAGTGGTTTAAATACAGCGGTGCCTGTATGTCAATGTAACATAAGTTGACTTAACTTTGTAGTGTAGACATCGCCTCAGTCTTTGGGCTAGTAGGTATCAGGTATGTTTTTCATGCTCTCACTTAGCTTTCCCCAAAAGATCCAGAGTGTTTGTAACTACAGAACTGTGAATATAGACCAACTCTTGGGTTTCTCCATGAATACTTGATAGTGCTGTTAGCACAGAGGTGGGCAAACTTTTTGGCCTGAGGGCTACATCTTGGTATGGAAATTGTATGGAGGGCCAGCTGGGTCAGGGAATTGGAGCGGATGAGGGGGATAAGGGCTCCGGCTGGGGCTGCAGACTCTGGAGTGGGGCCAGGGATGATGGGTTTGGGGTGCAGGAGCAGCGGCGGCTCCAGGCACCAGTGCTCCAAGCGCGTGCCTGGGACGGCGAGCCGCGGGGGGCGCCCTGCTGGTCCCTGTGAGGGTGGCAGTCAGGCAGCCTTCAGCGGCTTGCCTGCGGGAGGTCTGCCGGTCCCGCAGATTCGGCGGCAATTCAGCGGTGGGTACGCCGAAGCCACAGGACCGGCGGACCTCCCGCAGGCATGCCGCCAAATCTGCGAGACGGGGGACCTCCCGCAGGCATGCCGCCGAAGGCAGTCTGCGTGCCGTGCTTGGGGCGGCAAAAAACCTAGAGCCGCCCCTGTGCAGGAGGGTGCTCCAGACTGGGATGGAGGGGTTCAGAGGGCAGAAGCGGGCTCTCAAATGGGGCAGGGGATTGAGGCGCATGGGGGGGGTGAGGCTCTTGCTGGGGGTGCATGCAGACTCTGGGTGGGGACAGGGTGGATAAAAATCAATCATTTTTTTAAATCAGATTTTTTTGATTGCTTTTTTCCTCAAAAAGCATATCTAAAGAGAGTTTTAATTAAGATACATTATAGCTCAGAAATATCTCATCATGGAATAGAGATTATAAATTTTATAGTATGAGACAAAACATTCATGTAATGTTTAAGAAAAGTTTTGTAAATGAGTTCCAGTAGTTCATGGATTAGGGACCCAATTTTATGGGATTCCAGGGGCTTCTGTACAGATTATTTAGATCTTTCTATCTACCCAATGGGACTCAGTGCTCAGTCTAGAAGATACCATCAAAGATGCTTAGTTTTGCAGTTCTCAAACTGTGGATTTGTCTCCAGAGATAACATGCTTGTTAACAGCAAAAATGTTTTTTAAATAAATAAATCATATATAGAGGTGAGAAATAACAGACCTCAACCCTATTGTCCCTCTGCAAATTTGTGTAGACTGAATCAATCCCTTACCTCTCTCTAAAAGTGAAAAGTTTCAAAAAGTTCAATGAATAGAAGATTGTTGGGGGCGGAATAGATCTGGACAAAAGGAGAAGAAGTCTGGAGATAAATGTGAGAAGGGAGGGGCAGGCAGTAGAAATTAAAGTGAAACTGTTTGACCAGCATATTCCAGAAGTCTTGATGTCTTTCTGAGCATAGCCTTCATTGATTTGAGAACTACCATACCATTCTCTCACTAGTAGGGAAAACCTATAATGGCAGCAGGCCATAAAAGAGACCAAGTTTGGGAATATTTTAATGAAGTTCCTCTACCTGTGGGTAAGACAGGCATGTGTACAAAATGCAAACAGTGCAACAAAGAAATGCAAGGCTTGGTTGCCCGAATGAAACAACATCACAAGAAGTTGTTCCTTCTCAGGAGGAAGCTGTGTTGAAGATGATGAAAGGAATGTGTTTGAACATGCAGGATCTTCAGGTTGGTCAACTTTTTTATTTCATACTACTTTCTTAAGGATTGCCTGTCTTCTTCCTTCTGGACTATTCTTGAATTCTCATGTTTGAGAAAAAAATATAGTTGTTACTCTATGGTACTATCATTTTAGATGCAGTTGTGATAAAAAACAAATAGCTGAAATAGGCAGATCTTCCTTTTACAATTTCACCTTTAAAGTAGTACTGAGTGTCAGTGAATGCAATGAGTAATACTAAATGAGCAGTATGGTAATAATAATTAAATAACTGCATTGACTTATTTTGTTTAGGAGAATCCATCCTCAACATACAGGATTCTGAAGACTATCCATCTTCAAGATCTCCATCATTTTCTATAGTTTCAAAGTTATCTGCCAATGATAGTGTTTCAGTCACATCATGTATGTCATATAGCCACAGTATATCAACTGTAGCAAAAAACAAACAAACCTCCATCATCCAGAAACAACCATATATAAGTTTGTGATTAGAACCACTAGATTATAAAAGAGGTAATTGATGAAAAACTTGCCCAGTTTGTTTATGCAACAAACTCTCCTTTCCGTATGATTGAGAACCTACACTTCATTAGCATAGTTCAGTCATTAAGACCAGGATACAGTCCACCCAACAGAGCAGATGTCACAGGCAAATTGATGCATAAAGTGTATGAAAGAAATTGAGCAGTGTGCAAAAGGTCTAGAGGGTGAAATTGTTAACCTGAGTCTTGATGGGTGGAGCAATGTCCACAATAATTCTGTTGTAGGTGCTTGTGTGACAACAGAAGAAGGGAATGTCTTCCTTACAGAAACAATTGATATATCAAGAACTGCACAGACAGCAGAATACTTACAAGAAGTAGCAGTAAAAGCTATCACAAACTGAAAAAAATTCAAATGTCTAATATGCAGCTTGGTCACAGACAATGCTGCAAATGTATCCAAGATGAGAAGAAATTATTTAGAAGAGAATGAAGAGAGTCCCAAGCTAAAAACATACGGTTGCAGTGCTCATTTGATGCACCTCCTAGCCAAAGACTTCATTGTTCCAGAAATAAAGGCTAATGTTGTTGAAATTGCAAAATACTTCCGTAACAACCACTTTGCAGCAGCTGCTCTGAAAAAAGTGGGAGGAACCAAGCTAACTTTCCCACAAGACGAGCGATGGAACTCAGTAGTGTACTGTTTTGAGCACTATATCAAGAACTGGCCTAATCTAATGACCGTTTGTGAACAGAATCATGAAAAAAAAATAGATAGCACTCTCACAGCCAAAGTTCTCAACATTGGCCTTAAGAGAAATGTTGAAGACATGCTGAGTACCTATTTCAAGCCTATTTCTATAGCCTTGAACAAAATGCAGGGAAATAGCTGTTTTATTGCTGATACTGTTGACATTTGGAAGGAACTGAGTGAGATCTTAAAAAGAGAAATATGCAATAACAGAGAAATTACAAGCCTTAAAAAATGAATGGAACAAGCACTATCTCCAGCTCATTTTCTTGCAAATACTCGGTACCAGGGTCAAACATTAACTGCTGAAAAAGAGGAGTTGACTATGACATGGACATCCAGCAATCATCCCTCCATAATGCCAGCTGTAATAAACTTCAGAGCTAAGGATGAACCATTCAAGAAATATATGTTTGCTGATGATGTTTTAAAGAAAGTCACACCAGTGACTTAAGCATTTGGATTCAGAGACTGTTGAAGTGATAATCTCACTTTTAACAGCAGTAGCTTCCTCTGCCGGTGTAGAAAGAATATTTTTTCCTTTGGACTAATTCATTCCAAATTGAGAAATCGTTTGGGACCTGAAAAAGCAGGAAAGGTTGTTTTTCTTTTCCAGATTATGAACAATCAGGAAAATGAAGGTGAAGACTGAGTTAGCTGCATAAGCTAATATTTTAAGTTTCTCATGTTGAGCTGGCTGACATAGTCAATTTAACTTTTGTTTTTTTTAAATATATTTCATTTAACTATTTTAGTTAAAAATAATTGTAACAAAAACAAACCTGATTTTAAAAAACTTCAATGTTTAACTAAATTCAAAAATTCATATGCTTATTACGTTAAAATATTATGTTTGCTGTTGAAGAAAAAAATCCAGAATACATAGCATTGTTTTAGTTAACTAAAACAATTTAAATGTATGTCTGGTGATGTTCTCCTCCTAATACAGCATGGCAAGAAAATCCTCCAAATATTAATGACAGTTCACGTCCCAGTGACTTCATAAATATCTGCTTCAATTAACTTTGGTAAATGAAATAACTAAACAATCATTCATTTTCTGATATAGTTGTAAAATTAATCTGAAAAGTTTTCAAAATAAATCACTTTAAAAATGTATAGTGTGTACCTTCTAAAAATCTACATCTATCTCTGAGTTGTGAAGAATATGTACTAAGGTTATAACAACCAACAAGAATGCACTTTAATGTATAAATCCATGATTAAATCGAGTCTTCCTGACTAGTGATGTAAATCAAATCCATCGTGGCCTGGGATGAGGGGTTTGGGGTGCAGGAGGTTGCTCCAGGCTTGGATCAAAGGGTTTGGTGGGCAATCAGGGCAGGGGGTTGGGGCACGGGGGTGCGCTCAGGGGTGCAGGATCCAGCAGCTCTTACCTGAAGCGACTCCTGGAAACAGTGCCCCGTTCCCCCTCCGGCTCCCACGTGGAGGTGGGGCCATGCTGCTCTGTGTGCTGCCCTGTCCGCAGGAACCACCCATTGGCCCTGGTTACCAGCCAATGGGAGCTGCAGAGCCTGCACTTGGGGCGGGGGCAGCATACAGAGCCCCCTGGCTGCCCCTGTTTCCGGGAGCCGCACGGAGCTGCTGCACGCACAGAGCAAGGCAAGCTCCTGACCCTGCTCCCTGGCTGAAGCACCAGAGTGGGGAAAGCTCCCAACCCCGCTCCCCAGCGGGAGCTTGCGGGCCAGATTAAAAAGTCCGATGGGCTGGATGCGGCCTGCAGGCTGTAGTTTGCCCACCCCTGTGTTAGCATTATCCAATAAGAGTTAATGTCCCTTTGGAATTTTCGGCATAATAATGTCCTCAAAATATCATCTGTTTTGACTCTCTCCGAATTGTGGATGTTTGGGTTGGTGAAAGGGATGCTAAATGTTTAAATCAGTTGTTCTTAACCTTTACTGCAGCCTGCACCCCTTTGGTTCTCAAAAATATGTTCTCGCACCCCTTATCAAAAAATGTTGAAGTAGGTCAGTTCTTTCATTCTATAGTTATGATAAATCTAGGTTTAAAGAGAGAGAATTATATATTTATTTTAATTTCAGTTCAAATGTAATGCAGTAATCGTTTAAAAAAATGTATGTTAATGAATACATAGGTTTGATGAAACAAAGTAGTTGTACTTACATGCCTGTGCTTAATTTGTGTTTTCGATGATTTACCTTCTAAAAGGGCCTCCCGCATAGAATCATAGAATCATAGAATCTCAGGGTTGGAAGGGACCTCAGGAGGTCATCTAGTCCAACCCCCTGCTCAAAGCAGGACCAAACCCAACTAAATCAGCCCAGCCAGGGCTTTGTCAAGCCTGACCTTAAAAACCTCTAAGGAAGGAGATTCCACTACCTCCCTAGGTAACCCATTCCAGTTCTTCACCACCCTACTAGTGAAAAAGTTTTTCCTAATGTCCAACCTAAACCTCCCCCTCTGCAACTTGAGACCATTACTCCTTGTTCTGTCATCTTCTATCACTGAGAACAGTCTAGATCCATCCTCTTTGGAACCCCCTTTCAGGTAGTTGAAAGCAGCTATCAAATCGCCCCTCATTCTTCTCTTCTGCAGACTAAACAATCCCAGTTCCCTCAGCCTCTCCTCGTAAGTCATGTGCTCCAGCCCCCTAATCATTTTTGTTGCCCTCCGCTGGACTCTCTCCAATTTATCCACATCCTTCTTGTAGTGTGGGGCCCAAAACTGGACACAGTACTCCAAATGAGGCCTCACCAGTGCTGAGTAGAGGGGAATGATCACATCCCTCGATCTGCTGGAAATGCCCCTACTTATACAACCCAAAATGCCATTAGCCTTCTTGGCAACAAGGGCACACTGTTGACTCATATTCAGCTTTTCGTCCACCGTAACCCCTAGGTCCTTTTCTGCAGAACTGCTGCCCAGCCATTCGGTCCCTAGTCTATAGCAGTGCATGGGATTCTTTCGTCCTAAATGCAGGACTCTGCACTTGTCCTTGTTGAACCTCATCATATTTCTTTTGGCCCAATCCTCTAATTTGTCTAGGTCCCTCTGTATCCTATCCCTACCCTCCAGCGTATCAACCACTCCTCCCAGTTTAGTGTCATCTGCAAACTTGCTAAGGGTGCAGTCCACACCATCTTCCAGATCGTTAATGAAGATATTGAATAAAACCGGCCCCAGCACCGACCCTTGGGGCACTCCACTTGATACCGGCTGCCAACTAGACAAGGAACCATTGATCACTACCCGTTGAGCCCGACCATCTAGCCAGTTTTCTATCCACCTTACCGTCCATTCATCCAGCCCATACTTCTTTAACTTGCTGGCAAGAATACTGTGGGAGACTGTATCAAAAGCTTTGCTAAAGTCCAGAAATAGCACATCCACTGCTTTCCCCTCATCCACAGAGCCGGTTATCTTATCATAGAAGGCAATTAGGTTAGTCAGGCATGACTTGCCCTTGGTGAATCCATGCTGACTGTTCCTGATCACTTTCCCCTCCTTTAAGTGGTTCAGGATTGATTCCTTGAGGACCTGTTCCATGATTTTTCCAGGGACTGAGGTGAGACTAACTGGCCTGTAGTTCCCTGGATCTTCCTTCTTCCCTTTCTTAAAGATGGGCACTACATTAGCTTTTTTCCAGTCGTCCGGGACCTCCCCCGATCGCCATGATTTTTCAAAGATAATGGCCAATGGCTCCGCAATCTCATCGGCCAACTCCTTTAGCACCCTCGGATGCAGCGCATCCGGCCCCATGGACTTGTGCTCGTCCAGCTTTCCTAAATAGTCCCGAACTACTACTTTCTCCACAGAGAGCTGGTCACCTCCTCCCCATACCGTGCTGCAGAGTGCAGCTGTCTGGGAGCTGACCTTGTCTGTGAAGACAGAGGCAAAAAAAGCATTTAGTACACTAAGGGGTGCGTGCATCCCAGGTTAAGAACCACTGGTTTAAATGTAAGTCCTGGGCTTTTGTTTTTTATCTGGCACTGATATACCATAGTGTTAGATAACGTAGAATGGTCCTACTTGGCCTTTAAATCTATTAATTTCTAAGGTATCTAGCCTGACCTGCATAACACAGGCCAAAGCACCTCACCTAATTCCTACATCAAGGCCATAACTCCTGCTTCAGCTATAACAGTTTTTAGAAAGATATCCAGTCTTAGCTTAAAGACGGCAAGTGATGGAGAATCCACCACATTACTAGGTAAATTGTGCCAATGGCTAATTATCCTCACTTAAAAATGTGCCTTATTTCTAGTCTGACTTGCTTAGCTTCAGCTTCCAATCATTGGATCTTGTTTTGCATTTTTCTGCTAAATTAGGGAGCTGACTGCTATCAGAAATCTCTTGTGCATGTACTTGTAGACTGTGATTAAGTTGCCTCTTAACCTTCTCTTTGATAAACTAAATAGATTAAGCTTTCAGACTGAAATACCTGACAAATCTCTTTGCAGTAACAGCTGTTATATCCTGGAGCAGTGCATTTATAAACTAGGGTTGTCATAGACAGAGAGGGGTTAACAATTCCATTCTATATGTGAATCACCCTGGGTGCTCTGGTCATATTGTTACTGTTTTCTGATGGGTTTCAGGGACCGAAGCACTGAAAGGAGGATCTTTGCTTTTTGATGATCTCCCACCATCCAGCAGCTCAGGTAAGGGGATATAGCCTTCTCCCACATGCCTGACCTTTTCCCTGCTTACAAATGCTTCACTTCTTTTTCTACTATGGCTTGTCTAAAACCTATTTTTCACTTTGGTCACTAAATCAGTCTCCATCTTCGTGGCTAGGGATTTTTTTCATTTTTAGCTGAGAGGCTGGGAAATGTGTTAAATGTGCACACTATTTCATCTTCTGCAAGAGAGGGTAGAGAATCAAGACACTTTTGCAGGGAGGAGGGAGAATGATTTTTGTGATCTTTTTTCCTGATACTGATCTAATCTTTTTGTCTCTCCCTCTACTTCCATTAGTTAAGCCATTCAATTTTCTGTTTTTTGTTTCTTTCTAGTCCTTTTGGATATCGTGCGTTCCCTTTTATCTTGCTTATTTCTTTCTTCTTTCTTTCCCCCTCCCTCCCTCCCTTTGATTCTGATTCTTTCTGTTTCCTGTCTCTGCCTTCATGTCTCTCTGGGATATTCTAAGCATCCATATTTTTTCTATGTACTCAGTCAGTACTGCTTTTTCAATGCTGGCCATGGATGTGTGAGAACAAACTAATTTAAACAAATGTGCGCTGCCATTGAGCCACCAATGCATCTTATGCCCATTTGTGTGTCCCATTTCCACTTCCATATTTTGTCCCTTGCCAATGCTCTGTTTTTTCTCTTCCATCCCTGCCCAACAACCGAATGAATAGGACACAATAATAGAATCATAGAATATCAGGGTTGGAAGGGACCTCAGGAGGTCATCTAGTCCAACCCCCTGCTCAAAGCAGGACCAATCCCCAGACAGATTTTTACCCTAGTTCCCTAAATGGCCCCCTCAAGGATTGAACCCTGGGTTTAGCAAGCCAATGCTCAAACCACTGAGCTATCCCTCCACCCCGAATCCTTACCAGTGTTTCTCTTGCCAGCACTGCTGGAGAAGCACCATGTGCAGGAAAAGCAGGACAAATGGGATTTATTGCAGAAATCTCTTTTAAGAGAAATTTTAAAAAATAAAGTGGGAGAACATGGGATTTCCATAATCTGGTTTTGAATTAAAACCCTTGTTGGATGTATTAGAAATTGGTCTGTTCATAGTTCAGCCCCACAGCATCTGCCATGGTAGACACTCCTGCTATTGTCACTTGGCACATTTGGTATAAGCAAAATGTGTTGGGGAAATCCCTCCTGTAGTGGGTGTGGGTGTCTATGGATTTTTTGGTTTATGCTTAGTGTGCATATATAGCCTTTTGCACAAATGTTTATTAATATAAAAAAAATATTGTGGTACAAATTAAAAATGAGTGACTTTCAAAGGTGTTGTGCACCCACAGCTTCTCAGTACCTTTTAAAAATCTGACCACTTATCACAAAATAATTTGGCCACATAATGGCTGCAGTGTCTGTACAAAATAAAAAATGAGAGGTTTATACAGTATGGTGTGACAGCTTCTGTAGTCTGCCCAAACTCCTGTATGTGCATTTGTAAAAACTGTGGGTGAGTATTTAAGTGACACTGTTAACTTGGTGCTCTGTAGGGCCAGATTCTGCCCCTCTTAGTCATGTTAAGCGTACCTGATTATACACACAGTCCTACTGATATAATGTGCATAAAGGGTGGAAGAGTCCAACCCTTAGTCCTTTTTTCCATCATTTCTTTTATGGCAAATATTAGTTTTGATACCACTTTTTATTGGAATTCAGAACTATTTTAATAACTTATTTGTATAATTATTGGTATGGTTTTGTATTGTGTACTCATTGTGAAATATATTGGCGATTTATTAGAAGTCATTAAATCCACTTTACTGGGTGTGTATTTTGTCAAGAAAAAGAAACGTTTAAATTATGTCTTTCTGATGTAAACGTATCCCAGACAGGATTTGAGCTCAACGCCAGCTGCTTCCTTAAGTGCATATGCATTTCAGGTGTTCTGATAAGTCACCAGAGTGATGCTCCTGGGGGAATTCTGTGCATCTGCGGACACGCATAATTCATCTGTCTCGCATTATTTTGTATTTTCCTGCATAAAAAACATTTTGCCTAAGAAGTGCTGCAGTTCTAATCTGCTGTGGTGCCAGAACAGCCAGCTGTGTTCATGCCTGCTGTTCTAGTGCCACAGCGGCCTCTGGTGGGCAAAAGGCACAATTGCAGCACTTCTTAGGCAAAATGTAGCTTATGCAGGAAAATACAAAATTCTATGCCCAGTGCTGCAGAATTCCCCCAGGAGTAGAGTTCATCACAGCACCCTGCCCACGGAGCCAGGTTAGGACTAAGTGGGACACACAAGGCTGCTTGGGGGGCGGTGGGGTGTTGTCACAGACTGGGGTTCAGTATGTCCCGTTCTCTCCTCGTCCTCCCCTCACCCCCACTAGCCAGACTGGAGCATGGACCAGTGGGGTGACAGTGTTGAGCCTGGGTATGGGGGAGGGAGGCTGCAGAGACCCAGGGGGATGAGAGGTGCAGGGACAGGGGCAGATGTGCCTGACTGAATGGGAGAGGCTTGGGGTCAGCCTAGGTCTGCATGGGGGAAGCTTCCCAAGACCCTAACAATCACCCCCTTCCTCCCCCCCAAAAAAACAACAACAAAAAACCTCACACGCAGCACCCTCCAGATTCACTCTTAGGCTCCTTCCCTCTCCCTCGGCTCTTCCATTACTCCTGCCTCCGCCAAGCCTGTGTACTACTTCTGACAGGTGCAGGAAATACAGTTCTGTATTGTAATTTAAATGAATTACACAAAGTTCTGTATTAATATGCCTTGTAAGGAATATGTCAAAAAAAAATTACCAGAATCTTTTTTTCTTTTTTTGGTCTGTATTGTTACAGACATACTTGCTGACAGATATTTTGAAATAAATTACCAAAATAATTGTAACTGGCATGATTATATTGTTGTTTTGACAAAATATGGAGAATTTTTAATGTTTTGGTGCAGAATTCCCCCAGGAGTAAGAGAGAGCCCAGATAAGTTGAATTGGTCATTGTTTTGTTAGTTCAACAGTAAGAAGAAAAGACTCCCTTTTTGGTCATATATTTTTTCTTCCCATTAAAATGATTGTTTGTGGGAGATCTGCAGAGAAATATAACCTGAATAACATGCTGAGGTCTGACCTACTTCAGGCAATTCACTGAGTTCATTTCCAGTTCAAATATATATTGTCGTTGTAATGTTTTTCCACCCTCTAACTTAGTTAGGCCCCAATTCTGCAAAGACTTAAACCTGACTAACATTACACATCATGAGTAGTCCCATAAAGTCAATCAGACTAGTCATGTTCCTTAAAGTTAAGCATGTGTAAGCTTTGCAGGAGTGGGCCTTAGCCACTATAATGATTCTTTAAACTCCATACCATATTTGCATAACTAAAAAGAAATATCACGACAAGAAGCCTCCTTTCTGTTTGTTTTGAAGTTAACCAATAATCAGTTCAGGCTGAACATTTTTAAGGGGATCTCACCAACTTGAAAAATCCCATTTCTACCTGAAGAGAGGTTTTTTTTGTTTTACCTACTGTAGTTACAAGTAACAACTATGATTATTGTAACTGGGTGAAGTTAAAAGATTTTTTTCTCTATTTTTAGTTTGTTTTGTGCTTTTTACAGCACTTTGTATAGTCCGCTTTGCTGTTTTCCCCCCATATAGCTATATTTACCTTGCTGAAAATATCTTCAAACACCAAAAGAGGAGCAGAAAAACTCTTGAACTTTTAAAAAATAAATAATCAGAACCTGTTATTTAAAAGGTGCTCACTGGAGTTTTTTAAAATAGTCAGCGTTGCAGTATTTGTTTGATAGCATTCCTTTCTCCAAGTAACATACTGTGAATAATCATGAGGTCCCAGCTCTTAATCATACATGACATCAGATGGTTGTAAGGACATGAACATCTACTAGCTATTTGCTGTGAACTGAAAGCCACGGGCTTCCAGCATCTTAGAAATGCTCAGCAGGGTAGATGGATGTGGTTCAGAAGAAAAAGCCCTGGTTGGTAGAAAAGGAAGAGAGCAAAATGGGAGAAGAACTGAGGTGTACTTCAGATCCTGTGAGGAATTCAAAGTACTTAGAACATCAGTGATGAAGATGCAGATTTCTTCAATTTGCCATTTCTGTGTCTCCTCTGCTAAAGGTCATTGGTCTTCATGTAAATACTTAGCAGTGTTATCTGAAATAACCTAATAGAATCTCTGTCCCTTCATTTCCTACAATATCCAAGGTTTCTAAATGAGTCATTTTAACTCTTGNCGAGATCTTGTCAAAGATCTTTGCATTCCGTCTCTTGGAACGCAGTTCTGCGAGCACTGAATCCTCTCCCCATATGGCGATCAGATCCAGTATCTCGCGTGTGGTCCATGCTGGTGCTCGTTTGCGGTTGTCGGCCTGCATCGCTACCTGTGCTGTTCAGCTCTGTGTGGTCACCTGTGCTCACCAGGCTGGGCAGACAGGAAATGAAATTCAAAAGTTCGCGGGGCTTTTCCTGTCCAACTGCCCAGAGCATCCGAGTTTCGATTGCTGTCCAGAGCGGTCACAATGGTGCACTGTGGGATACCTCCCGGAGGCCAATACCTTCGAATTCCGTCCACACTAACCCTACTTCGAACCAGCAAGTTCGAATTCAGCGCTACTCCCCTCGTCGGAGAGGAGTACAGAAACCGATTTTAAGAGCCCTTTAAGTCGAAATAAATGGCCTCGTTGTGTGGACGGGTACAAGGTTAATTCGGTATAACGCTGCTAAATTCGAACTAACATCGTAGTGTAGACTAAATGAGTCATTTTAACTCTTGTAAATCAGAAGTGCTTTAGCTAGAAATGATTACAAAGAAGTTCTGACTATTTCCAGGAAAGTGGCAGTTTCTGTCTTGTGCAGTAGCAGTCAATAGTTAGGGTGGAGGGGTTCATTTGGGGCAAGGATTGTTCTAGAATAATGGGGCATTCCTTTTCTTCCTGTGAATAATTTTTCAAGTGTGTTCTGACTCTGCTCTGATATGTTTTAGGGAAAGAAGCACAAACAGGGCCTTTGCTTTTTGATGATCTTCCACCGGTCAGCAGTGCTGATTCAGGTATGAGGACTCTAATCGTTGTCTTGGCATCTGCCTAGCTTGTTTGCATCAGCATCTCTTCTCACACTGAGATTTTGTCTAAACCTTTTTTATTATACATAAATATAGGATAAAATCTTCCAGAATATCTACATGTTTGAGTTTCCATCATCTTCCTCCTCACTCATTTCTTCAACTAATATAAATGGCTATCTTAATATGGATCTTTCATATTTTTTGAAATGTTAACATGGGGCATATTAAAAACATCAACATAAGGCCTAGGTCCTCCCACTGTCTGCTAATAATTGTTTTATGTCCTGGAGAGGTACACGTTTAAACTGATCTGGTTTGAGTAAGCTGACATTTTGTAGCCTTCACACATCTGTTGGACATGATCAGAATTCTGCTCATGGGGTGGAGGCACTCAATTTACATTTGTTGACTGTTTTCTTGTGTTTCAGGGACAGGAGGACCTTTGCTCTTTGATGATCTCCCACCAGCCAGCAGTGGTGACTCAGGTAAGGGACTTGTAACAGCCTTCATGAGGGTCCCTCCATACATGTCTTTTCTCATGGAATTTGTCAGCATAGCTTGTCATACTGAGATTGTGATTCATCCTGTTCTTTCCAACAATCTTGCCTGTATCTTGGTGAGTATTTGGGCACTTTTACTGGTAGTGGAGACGTATTCATGTAACTAAAAATCTAAGTTCATCAAACATGGGTCTATCTGCAGAAGTAAGTACATGCATCAGTTCCTTCTAGCTGACTCCATAACATCTCTGATGTCCTTGAAAGACTGCAGATAATGGGTTTTATAATACAGTAGTTCTCAACCAGGGGTATGCAGAGGTCTTCCAGGAGGTATATCAACTCATCTAGATATTTGTGTAGTTTTACAACAGGCTACATAAAGAGACGAGCAAAGTCAGTATAAACTAAAATTTCATACAGACAATGACTTGTTTATACACTAAAATGTAAGTACAATATTTATATTCCAGTTGATTTATTTGATGAGAAAATAAGCAATGTTTCAGTACTAGTGTACTGTGACACTTTTTTTGTATTTTTATGTCTGATTTTGTAAGCAAGCACTTCTAAAGTGAGGTGAAATTTGGGGGTACAGAAGACAAATCAGACTCCTGAAGGGGGTACAGTAGTCTGGAAAGGTTGAGAGCCACTGTTGTACTATATGCTTTTTGGAGGTTGTAGTGAACTTAGTGCTCTCTAAAGTGAAAAGTGTAAAGAGCACTGGCTATAGTTACACATGCCGCAGTTAAGCACTATACAAGCTTCTTACAGCATTGCCACTGTGACTTGATCCTGGCCAAAACTTCCTACTGCTGTTACAGTTCTGGTAAAACTTAAAGCTAGACTGCCAGATTTGCCAAATTTTCATCATGTAGACAGAGAGTCATTAGGGACTAGGAGGAGACTCATTCCATGAGCACTGAATCCACTGCCACTTCAGATCCCATGCTAATTATGTTTCTACCCCATCACTCCTGACTTTATTTTGTAATCCATCCTGTCTCTTATATATCTTCTATATAAGAATAGTATTGTCTGTCCTAGAAAGTAGTAACAATCCTTTTCATGCATGATAGTCTTGTTGCAAAAACTAGAAATTCCTCAGCTTTAAACTTTTGGTTTTAACATATCCAAGCAGTCAACCCAGATCAGTTTGGTAGCTAGGAAACTAATGACAAGGCCAAAGTGGGAGAGAGGGGAGTCTGCCAACCAAAATTTACCAGACTGTAGTAGTACTGTAGGTCCATAATACTTCAGTGTAAAAGGAATTGTTCTCTTCAATGTAAGAGGTGAGTGATTCCCATAAATGAAAACAAAAAAGGGCAGAAAACACTTCTGCAAAGTCTTCAGGTATCTGTATTTTTGCTGTCTTCTAGCTTCATGCATCACTGAGCAGGTCTCAGCAGTAGGGAATCATGGGAAAGGAGAGAAGAGGAAAGTCTCAGAGGAAGAGAAGAACGGCCGTGAAGAACTTGTGGAAAAGAAAGTTTGTAAAGGTTTTCAGACAGTTTGAAAACAAATGTATTCTGTTTTGTACTCTTTACGTTGGGTTGAGTAAGTCCAGATCAAAGCTGATCTTTGGTTCCTCAGTACACTTTCTATGGTTACTCTAAGAAATGAAGTGTGCTGCCTGCTGGCAGAGCTCATACTTAGATCCCAGGGTTTGGATGCATCCCCCAAGTATGTTCTTATTAATTTGGGAGGCTATTAGCAGTTGTGATGAACCAGCCCAGAAGTATAATAGTGGGTACTTTCACAACCATGCAGAGACCTACAGTCCGAGCACAAGTCCTGGAGTAGCAGAGGTGTGGAAGTGACTGTTTGACTCCTGGCAGAGTGGTTTAGACCACCTTGCCCCGCTAGCATCTTGTCACTCCATCAAATGGTTGCAATGAAAAGAGAGTATCAGAGGGGTAGCCGTGTTAGTCTGGATCTGTAAAAGCAGCAAAGAATCCTGTGGCACCTTATAGACTAACAGACGTTTTGCAGCATGAGCTTTTGTGGGTGAGTACCCACTTCTTCTTGCATCCGAAGAAGTGGGTACTCACCCACGAAAGCTCATGCTGCAAAACGTCTGTTAGTCTATAAGGTGCCACAGGATTCTTTGCTGCTTTTAATGAAAAGAGAGAACTCCTGAGATAAATGGCTTAACCTTTCACGTCTGGCTTGCTTGCTTTTTGGTGCAGATGTGTAAGACACAGTAGTGATACAGATTCCCTGACATTGCACTAGGCTTTGAGAACTGGATGTGTTCAGTAGGTTCAAACTAAGAAAGATAAATTTGATTGAAACAGCATTTGGTTTAGCTTTATTTTATCTATTGTTAGCAGCCTCATTACAGATTTACTGTTTCATCAAGAGCAGGGGTCTCAAACTCAGTTTACCTTAGGGCCAGTGCCAGTCCCCAGATCCTCCCAGCAGGCCAATGTCACTCATGCTGCCCAGAACCCGCCCCCAAAAAACTCCTCCCTCCCACCTGCCTAAGGCTCTGGGATGGAGTTTGGGTGGGGGAGGTGGTCTGGGGTGCAGGCTCTGGGAGGGAGTTTGGGGGTGGGAGGGGGTGTGGGGGTGGGGCGCAGGCTCTGGGAGGGAGTTTGGGGGCAGGAAGGGGTGGGGGTGCAGGCTCAGGTCGGGGGTGTGGCACTTACCTGGGGCTCCGGGACAGGCCGGGGGGCCTCTGCGCGCTTGTGCACCCAGGCACTGCCCCCGCAGCATCCCATTGGCCGCAGGGGTGCTCGGGGCAGGAGCAGCGTGCGGAGGCACAGCCCCACCCCGCCCCTGGGCCGCAGGGAGGCGCCGGCAGCCACTAGAGCGAGCAGGCAGATGCCGCTCAGCTCCGCTGCGCTGCCCCTGAGGGGGGGAGCGCCTGGGGGTGGCAGGTGTGGCCAAGGGAGAGACCCGGCCCCAAAACTGCTGGAGCCCCATGGGCCACATTGGGGAGTCTCGCGGGCCGCAGATGGGAGTTTGAGACCCCTGATCAAGAGAGTTTCCATGGAGTGCATCCCTCTCCTGGTCGTGCAATGATATCCCAGTTTGATGTAGCTTTAGCACTCAAGCTTGGTTGCCCTGCTTCAATAGGATGCAAACTGCCTTACAGTTTCTGATGTTGGGGACACTTAATACTAGTGTCACAAAGCATGTCACTTTCAGCAAAAGGTTCCAAAAGCTGACTCTTTTTTAAAAAAACTTTAATTTCAAGTACAGCCCATGCAGGGCAAGACATGCTTCTTGTCATGATGCCATGGGATTTTCAGAATCTTGCATAGAGCAAAATTATCACAAGTTTGTAAATCAGGCTTAGGAGACAAAGGAGTTTCATGTGTGTAATTTTGCTTTGTTTCTCACTAGCATCTGGAGGCATCTTTGGACTGAAAGGTTATATGGCAGAGAGGAAAGGTGAACGAGAGGAGATGCAGGATGCACATGTCATCTTGAATGACCTCACTGAGGAGTGCAGACCCCTTCCCCCTCAGATGTAAGTAGGCCAGACCTCCGGAGCCAGGGACTAACATTGTAGTAGAATAGAGTCATGACAAGAAGATGAAAGAGCTCCCATTAACTTTGCCTGAGCTCTTGACAATGATCCCTCACTCTGAGCAAGTACTGCTCATGACTAAATATTGCTTTGTGTGGTGGCATGGGTGATCTGGATTGTATTCCTAGCTCTGCCACTGACCTTGAGAAAATCATGTAAGGTTTGATGATGCAAAAGGTGTACCTCATTTGTTAGGTGGTCCACATCAGGTGCCTAAGACCTGACTTTTTTCTTTTTATTTATTTATTTTCCCCATGAAGTCCTGAGTACCCACCACTCCCATTGACTTCAGTAGAAGTCAACTCCTCCTAGTACCTCTGGATATCAGGCCCAAGATACCTGAAGGCT
This sequence comes from Platysternon megacephalum, assembly GCA_003942145.1. Lineage (NCBI taxonomy): Eukaryota > Metazoa > Chordata > Testudines > Platysternidae > Platysternon > Platysternon megacephalum. Next base: position 1,407,478 of record QXTE01000149.1, on the reverse strand, counting down.
CTGAACTTGAGTATAGCTGTTTAAGCCTTGCCTTTGGGGTTTCACAACAGTTAAAATCCCAATTGTGGCAGTGATGAGGAGCTTAGATACTTGGAGAAGAGAAGCCATCAGGTATCAAACACTCAACTTAAATTCAAACACTCAACTTAAATTAACTATACCTTTCAGATGATTAGAGGGGAAGTGGTAGAATATATCATTTTTAAAAACAACACTGACAGGCCATAAAAGATAATTTAAAAACATTATTTTAAAGCTAAATATGTGATCTAAAGCTTGTAGAACAAAAGGCAATTTGACAATAGTTAGTATGTCCCCATGTCTCTTGTATATTGCACAGCTGTAGCAACCATTCTGCATGCAGAGAATTCTGGGATGTCTTGGACTGGCATCTGTGAATAGCAAATTCTGAAATTGTTGGAGAGAGGCTCCAGAGTTGGAGTGCCCACGAGGTGGAATGTTCAGCTGCTGTTAAATGTAGCTGGGGACCATAGCCTCTTTTCCTTTCCTTCATTTCCTGGGGGAGGTGGGGAAACTTTTAGTACTCATACATGCTAGCTCTACACTTTTTAGATGAAACACTGCATTTTCTGTTCCAATACAGGTTGGGAGAGGTGCTAGGGACACAAGCCTCTTTACTAAATCTTAACTTCTGGTTGATACCAGCCCTTTCACAGCTAGTTTACATTAATGTTTCTTCCTTTGCAGAACCCGTGTCTCATACTTTGCCGTTTTTGATGGCCATGGGGGAGTTCGAGCTTCAAAATTTGCAGCACAGAATCTGCACCAAAACCTGATTAGGAAATTTCCTAAAGGTAAGAGAGGGCCATGTGGGGGCATGTGCATCATCTTTCATACCTCATGACTTGCTGCTGTGGTGTGTCCACTAAGAAATGACTTTGGACAGCCAGAGTCAGGGACATAGCTGTGTGTGGAGTATTGGGTAACCATGCCTCTAGGCTGGAGATAGGTGAGGTTTGATAAGTTGTTGAGCAGATTTGTGAGGCTATCAAGCCAAGAGCCATAACAGTGTTAGCTAGGTTAGGCAAGTTCTATGCAATAGCCATAGCAGATCTGTGAATATGGCTGAGGAAAATAATAGTGTTACAATAGGTGCCCCTTGTCTTCAAGGGTGAATAACTAGGCTATGTTATACAAACTGGCCATGCACTTTTATATCTGAATCTTTGGCAGTTGGGCACATGGGTCATGTCTGCCCTACGTAAGTAACATGCGTGCAGTGTGACCTGTTTATGCATGTCAGACAGGTGAGGAAGGCGGCAGGGATTAGATGAGCATGGTGTTTCAAAAGGAGCATGCTCCACTTTCTCTTTTGTGACAGGAGAGGTAGTCAGTGTGGAGAAAACGGTGAAGAGATGCCTTCTGGACTCTTTCAAACATACAGATGAGGAGTTCCTGAAGCAGGCCTCCAGTCAGTAAGTATAAATGTCCCCCAGAGCTACTTGTAACTATTAAAAATGTTTCTCTCTCCCAGACCCCAATTCTGAGTTGTACCTCCTGATTGGTACAGCCAGAAGGTGCAACTCCTACATTGGGGCAAAGAACATAAGAATGTCCATACTGGGTCAGACCAAAGGTCCATCCAGCCCAGTATCCTGTCTACCGACAGTGGCCAATGCCAGGGGCCCCAGAGGGAGTGAACTTAACAGGTAATGATCAAGTGATCTCTCTCCTGTCATCCATCTCCACCCTCTGACAAACAGAGGCTAGGGACACCATTTCTTACCCATCCTGGCTAATAGCCATTAATGGACTTAACCTCCATGAATTTATCCAGTTCTCTTTTAAACCCTATTATAGTCCTAGCTTTCACAACCTCCTCAGGCAAGGAGTTCCACAAGTTGACTGTGCGCTGTGTGAAGAAGACCTTCCTTTTATTTGTTTTAAATCTGCTGCCCATTAATTTCATTTGGTGGCCCCTAGTTCTTATATTATGGGAACAAGTAAATAACTTTTCCTTATTCACTTTCTCCACATCACTCATGATTTTATATACCTCTATCATATCCCCCCTTATTCTCCTCTTTTCCAAGCTGAAAAGTCCTAGCCTCTTTAATCGCTCCTCATATGGGACCCATTCCAAACCCCTAATCATTTTAGTTGCCCTTCTCTGAACCTTTTGTAATGCCAGTATATCTGTTTTGAGATGAGGAGACCACATCTGTATGCAGTATTCAAGATGTGGGTGTACCATGGATTTATATAAGGGCAATAAGATATTCTCCGTCTTACTCTCTATCCCTTTTTTAATGATTCCTAACATCATGTTTGCTTTTTTGACTACTGCTGCACACTGCGTGGACATCTTCAGAGAACAATCCACGATGACTCCAAGATCTTTTTCCTGATTAGTTGTAGCTAAATTAGCCCCCATCATATTGTGTGTATAGTTGGGGTTATTTTTCCCAATGTGCATTACTTTACATTTATCCACATTAAATTTCATTTGCCATTTTGCTGCCCAATCACTTAGTTTTGTGAGATCTTTTTGAAGTTCTTCACAGTCCGCTTTGGTCTTAACTATCTTGAGCAGTTTATTATCATCTGCAAACTTTGCCACCTCACTTTTTACCCCTTTCTCCAGAGCATATATGAATAAGTTGAATAGGATTGGTCCTAGGACTGACCCTTGGGGAACACCACTAGTTACCCCTCTCCATTCTGAAAAGTTGTCATTGCTCCTTGCCAAGAGTCCAGTTGGCCCATATGTAAGTTGGAGCCACATCCTTCAATGGCTGGCAGAGTGGCCATAATAGCCGGAGTGTAGTGCACTCCAGCCCTGCCTCCCTACGCTACAGGTTGTACAGGACAGCAACATAGGGCTACCCTATGCTGTAAGGGTAAGACCAAGATTGCCATGGGGAATGAGGTATTACGGGGCCAGAATGTGAGCCAAAACTGGCCTCTATCCCTCTCTTCTATAGCACCTTTTTGACCTGTATCCAAGGAGATCTTGCATATTACTAAAATAACAGAAACAACAAGGAGTCCGGTGGCACCTTAAAGACTAACAGATTTATTTGGGCATAAGCTTTCGTGGGTAAAAAAACACTTCAGTGAAAGCAATAGTTTTTTAACTTAAATCTGCAAGCTCATAGCATGACAGAGTGGCATGTTCTTAGCACAAGGAATTCCAGATAGTCAGGGAGTTCTGCATCGCCCTCTATCCAGAATTCAGGTGGCTACCAGCAGATATACTCCCACATAGAGCAATGGTCATGATCAAGGATTCTAGTGAATCACTGAGATTTTTTTTTTTTCATGCCTTAAGTTATGTAGTTAACATGGGACAGGCAGATAAAAGTTTACTAGTTAAATCTTACATTATTTTCAAGACCGCTTTCTAAAGCAGTGGTTCTCAACCAGGGGTCCGGGACCCCCTGGGGGACAGCGATCAGGTTTCAGGGGGTCTGCCAAGCAGGGCTGGCATTAGACTTAATGGGGCCTAGGGCAGAAAGCCGAAGCCCCACCGCATGGGATTGAAGCCTGGGGCCTTGCCACCCTGGTCTGAAGCTGAAGACTGAGCAACTTAGCTTCACGGGGCCCCCTGTGGTGTGGGTCCGTGAGTAATTGCACTACTTGTTACACCTAATGCCAACCCTGGCTTTTATATGCAGGAAAACAGTTATTGTGGCACAGGTGGGCCGTGGAGTTCTTATAGCATGTTGGGCGGGCCTCAAAAAGAAAAGGGTTGAGAACCCGTCCTCTAAAGGATGAATGGGTCTGATGGTTAATGACTAATATTTGAATCATCCTTCTAATTGACTATACTTCTTTTTAGCTTTGTTCTAATGGAGACTTATTTTCCTTGAGGAAAAACACAGCCTAGGAAAACCCTAACACCTTGAGATGCCACCATGTATCGCTTTATACTTAAGCAAGGTACATGCTGGGTTAATCCAGCTTGGCTACCAGCCTTGTATATCCTTTCCATTTCATAACTTTTCATCTATAACATAGCTGGAGAGAATATCAATACATCCAGCAATGAGCTTAGAAATTTCACTTCTTGTGTACACATCACAAACCAAACTCTGGCTCAGCCCTCTAACCCTAACCAGTTAAAGAAAACAAACGTCACCAGTGTAGGCACAAAAAAAGTGCTAACAGAATTCGTTAAAACAATTATTTGGTATCTTTCCCAAACCTGTGTGTATTTAAAAAAACAAAACAAAAAAACCCCACTCTATCTAACCTGTATATATTATATTCTGTAATCTACAGGCTGCATTTGCAAACTTGTTATAATATCGGCATGTTGAAATTATGGAGAAATTTAATTAGGCTCTTCAGCATCAGGAAAACTCAATGAAAGATGATTTATGAGCAGATAAGTTTAAGAAATGACACTCAAAATTGTTATACTGTTATATCTGGTCCACAATAAGGAAAACAGTGCTGCAGCTATAATCCAAGCAGCATTTCTGATTTTACACAGTGCTGTCCAGACACCAGTTGAACTACAGCAAGCCAAATGTCAGGAAAACAACTTAAACGGGGTGGGGATTGCTGAAGCTGGAGGATGGTGGGTACTGTGGGTGATGAGTTGAAATAGTATGGGTGAGGAATACCAGGTATGAGGGTAGAGGGGAAGAGTGAGTAGATTGCACATTCTCCTCTGTTACTGTTTAGTTCCTCACTATCCACCTGCCCTGCACTCTGGAAGTTGCCACTTAGGGAGAACTTCCATTATTTTTTAGGCACTGAGAGCTAGGCAGTTACTGTGAAACTGGTTCTGTCATACCCTTAAATGAGTTTCCCTGGAGTTGAGTGTAGCATAGGATGGGAGGAGAAGAAAAACAGGGTCAGGTTCCAGCAGCTGCAGAGAGGTAGCTCTTACCTGCAGCCATCCCTTAGAACCCCACCTTGGGGGTGCCACCCCACAGTTAGAAATTGCTGCTCTATGTTGCTAATCTGTCTTCATCTTCGTATGTATCTTGTCTATAAACCTGTTTTATATAATTAATTTAACAAAAACCTGTGAGCAGAACGAGGAGAACTCCCAAACAGAAGCTTGGTGTTTTTGCGCTAGCTGACTTCTGAATGCCTTGCAATGGAGGCATCCTTTGCAGGGTTCTCTGAACCTTTAGAAATAGAACCTCTAACAAAAACTAGCTTTTTCCATTGTAACCTTATTTCTGGTGCCTTCAGGAAGCCTGCCTGGAAGGATGGTTCCACAGCAACCTGTGTCCTGGCTGTAGATAATATCCTTTACATTGCCAACCTTGGAGACAGCCGGGTAAGTAGCACTGAGAAACCTACTACATAGATTTAAATTGTATAACATCCCTAGTACCTACAGGAGGAATGGATTTCCACTCTTTTTGTACGGATTCTTGTTGGGAGATGCTAAAGTAATTGATTTCCCCACCCACACAAGCATTATTTACTAAGCTTGACTGAAAGAGACTGGACAGAAGTAGCTGGGAGCTCCCCAACTATTCCTACAAAGATTCCTCCTTGAAGAGTATGGAACTTAGAGTAGCTGCGTGTCCCCCTAGGTTCTAACTTACAAGAACATAAAAACGGCCATACTGGGTCAGACCAGTGGTCCATCTAGATCAGTATCCTGTCTTCTAACAGTGACCAGTGCCAGGTGCTTCAGAGGGAATGAACAGAACAGAAAGTCATCGAGTGATTCATCCACTGTCATCCATTCCCCGCTTCTGGCAAACAGAGACTGGGGACACTCAGAGCGTGAGGTTGCATCTCTGACCATCCTGGCTAATAGCCATTGATGGACCTATCCTCCAGGAATTTAACTAGTTCTTTTTTGAACCCTGTTCTAGTTTTGGCCTTCACAACATCCCCTGCAACAAGTTCTACAGGTTGACTTTGTATTGTGTGAAGAAGTATTTCCTCTTGTTTGTTAAACCTGCTGCCTATTAATTTCATTGGGTGACCCCTAGATCCTGTGTTATGTGAAGGAGTCAATAACACTTCCTTATTCACTTTCTCCACACCAGTCTAGATTTTTATAGACCTCTCTTAGTTGTCTCTTTTCCAAGCTGAGAAGTCCCAGTCTTTTTTAATCGCTCCTCATACAGAAGCTGTTTCATACCTCTAATCATTTTTGTTGCCCTTTTCTGAACCTTTTCCAATTCCAATATATCTTTTTGAGATGGGGCGAACAGATCTGCACGTAGTATTCAAGGTGTGAGCGTACCATGGATTTATATAGGGGAAATACATTTTCTGTCTTATTATCTATCCATTTCTGAATGTTTCCCAACATTCTGTTCGCTTTTTTGACTGCCACTACACATTGAGCGGATGTTTTCAGAAAACTATCCACAATAACTCCAAGATCTTTCTTGAGTGGCAACAGCTAATTTAGACCCCGTCACTTTAGATGTATAGTTGGGATTATGTTTTCAATTTGCATTGATCAACATTGAATTTCATCTGCCAATTTGTTGCCCAGTCACCAGTTTTGTGAGATCCCTTTGTAATTCTTTGCAGTCTGTTTTGGACTTGAGTAATTTTGTATCGTCTGTAAATTTTGTCACCTCCCTTTTTCAGATCACTTGTCCCTGGGGGACACCACTGTTTACCTCTCTCCATTCGGAAAACTGACCAATTATTCCTACCCTTCACCTCCCCCACCCATCTTTTAACCAGTTACTGATCCATGAGAGGACCTTCCCTCTTATCCAATGCAGCTTACTTTGCTTAAAAGCCTTTGAGGGGCCTTGTCAATGGCCTTCTGAAGTCCAAGTACACTATATCCACTGGATCACCCTTGTCCACATGCTTGTTGACCCCCTCCAAGAATTTAAATAGATTGAGGCATGATCTTCATTTACAAAAGCCATGTTGACTTCCCTAACAAATCACTTGTGTCTGGCAATTCTTTATTATAGTTTCAACCAATTTGCCTGGTACTGAAGTTAGGCTTACTGGCCTGTAATTGCCGGGATAGTCCCTGAAGCTTTTTTTAAAAATTGGCATCACATTAGCTATCCTCCAGTCATCGGGTACAGAAGCTGATTTAAGCAATAGGTTACATACCACAGTTAGTAGTTCTGCAATTTCATATTTGAGTTCCTTCAGAACTCTTGGGTGAAGCCCATCTGGTCCTGGTGACTATTTTAATTTATCAGTTTGTTCCAAAACATCCTCTAATGACACCCCGATCTGGGACAGTTCCTCAGGTGAGACATCTGAGAAGAATGGTTCAGGTGTGGGGAATCTCCCTCATATCCTCTGCAGTGAAAACTGATGCAAGAATTGTTTTTCTGCAATGACCTTATCTTCCTTGAGTGCTCCTTTAGCACCTCGACCATCCAATGGCCCCACTGATTGTTTGGCAGACTTTCTGCTTCTGATGTACTTAAAATTGTTAGTTTTTGAGTCTCTGGCTAGTTGCTCTTAAAATTCTTTTTTGGCCTGCCTAATTACACTTTTACACTTGACTTGCCAGAGCTTATGTTCCTTTCTGTTTTCCTCAGTAGGATTTGACTTCTAATTTTTAAAGGATGCATTTTTGCCTTTAACCGCTTCTTTTACTTTGATTAGTCATGGTGGCACTTTTTTGTTCCTCTTACTATGTTTTTTTAATTTGGGGTATGCATTTAATATGAGCATCTATTATGGTGTTTTTTTTAAAAGTTTCCATTCAGCTTGCAGGCATTTCACTTTTGGGACTCGACCTTTTTAATTTCTGTTTAACTAGCTTCCCCTTTTTTTGTAGTTCCCCTTTCTGAAGTTAAATGCTACTGTGGTGGGCTTCATTGGTGTCTCTCCTCCCCTTCTGCCCCCCACAGGGATGTTAAATTTAATTATATTATGGTTGCTATTATCAAACAGTTCAGCTATACTGACCTCTTGGACTAGATCCTGTACTCCACTTAGACGCAATTCTTGATTTAGTCCTCCCACTGTGGTTTCCAGGGCTAGCTGCTCCAAGAAGCAGTCATTTATGGTATCAAAATACTTTCTCTGCATCCTGTCCTGAGATGACATGTACCCAGTCATTATAGGGATAGTTGAAATCCCCCATTATTACTGAGATTTCTATTTTTTTATAGCCTCTAATCTCCCTGAGCATTTCACAGTCACAATCACCATCTTGGTCAGGTGGCCAGTAGTATATCTCTACTGCTATATTCTTATTATTCAAGCATGGAACTTCTATTCATGGAGATTTTCTATAGTACAGTTTGGTTCATTTTAAGATTTGTACTATATTTGACTCTATGCTTTCTTTCACATATAGTGCCACTCCCCCACCAGCATGACCTGTTCTGTCATTCCTGTATATTTTGTACCCTGGTATTACCATGTCCCATTGATTATCATCATTCCACCAAGTTTCTGTGATGCCTATTATATCAATATCCTCATTTAATATCCGGCACTCATATTTGACTTTCTACTAAGAAGGGCAAATATGACTTCTAGCATCTGTATATAAGCACTTACAAAACTTGTCAATATTTAGCTGTCTGCCATTATGTGATGTAATGTGATGTTATGCCCTACTGCAAACCTGTTGTGTTCTTTAGCTGTCTCCTGAAGGACTCTAGGTTGTGCTAGATACCTGATTATATCTTTTAGTTAGTGGTGTATTCAATTTATTTTAAAATTATTTTTGAAATGCAAGTAATTTATGGGATTTGTAAAACCAATCCTCTTCCTTGCCAAAGGGGTATTCAGTACAATATCTTTTAGTCTTGGCATGAGTTTTTATTTCCTGGGGAATTGAACCTGAGAACCTTTGTTCAGGGGCGAGAACCTTTTGTTCTGCTTTTTTTTTTTTTTTGGTAGAGACTTTATATTACAGGCTTAATACCACTTACTCACAAGGGATTTTTGTCAGCACAGGCGATTTTGTGTCGTTACAACAAGGAAAGTCAGAAACATACAGCCTTAAGTCTCAGTAAAGAACACAACCCTACGCAATATGAGGAGCGAATGAGGATACAGAAGGCTGGAGGAAATGTCAGGTAAACAAGAGAAAGCACAAGAGAAGAGATGGGAATGAGCCTGAACTCTCATCTGGTTTCGATGTGCTGAGCACACCCAACTCCCATAGAAGTCGATTGTGCTTAGCATGTTTGAAAATCAGGGCACATAGGAATCTTGTTGGAGAAGCAGTTGTTTATGGGGTGCCCTCCAAGAATCCCGTAACTGGAATGGTTGGCTGGAATTAATTTTCCTGGCCTTAGAAAGAAACTGAGGGTGGATTTGTCTTAGAGGCATGGTACTGTGTTGCAATGGCAGGAGGGTGGAGCAGTGTTGTGTCTTTGAGTGAAAGCCAGATGGCACTAAACAAGCACATATAAACTAAAACATTTGTGAAGGAAATAAAGAATTTCCTGATGTTGATTTTAAAAAAGTCTATAACAGCTAAAAATTGCTCCTTGAGTGTTTCTAAAGCTGCTTCCTCATTTCCTTGAAATGTTGTTATGCATACAGTGACACCCTTAGTTCATCAACTAGGGGTTGTCTATACAGACAGTCAATGCATGGCAAGGTGAGGTGTAAATCCACTCCACGGTAGTGTACTGTACACTAACTGTCCACATGGATCCTGTTGATGCACACTGAAAGTTCTGTAGTGCGCATTGATATACTCCCATTTCAAAGCAGAGTAGCATTTTAGTATGTGTCAGCAGGGTCCACCCAAACAGTTAATGCACAGCAGGCTAGTGCCAGGTAGATTTACATCCCAGATTGCCATGCACTGTATAGACAAGCCCTTAGTGATGATTAAGGTTTGAGATATTCCCTATATTTAAAATGGGTACTCTTTCTAGAGCTGGAATGGACTTCTTTTCAAGTGCACTCACTCTGTGTGCATGTGAACACACAGACACTTTCAGTCTGGTATGTATTAATACTTAAATATCTGCTGTATTTTAATATTTGCTCACTTTCTTGAAGGTTTCCTCTTGACACAGTCAATGTTTGAACTAGTTACATCTTGACTTTTACAGGGAAGTCCAAATCAGAGTGAAAAGATGTCGTTTGGTGTGTGTTTTTTAAATTCCTAAACATTTGGAATGCACGTGCTTCAAGCTCCCCTGGAATCGTATGTTGCAGGGTGTGGGAATGGGCGGACTAAGGCTTGTAAGGCTAGCTTTCTCTAGAAATGACATGTCCCTTATCTTCAAGGAGCACATGCCATTATTTGTGTTTATCACCAATCCATCTCTGCAAGTAGGAAGGAGATGAACAAGTCTCTATTAGTTCTTTGCAGACTTTAGGCAACATCTCCATTGACTAGGAATCTACCCCTGTTTCAGTGGTTAAATGTTTTGTACCAGAGAAAGATGGAGGAAGGGAACTGTCAGCACACTGAGTTAATTATTGCAGTTTAACAAATAAGAGAAGCACCTGAATGGAGTTCATCCAAGTTTTTGGTGGTGGAGTAGGTTCTGCCTACTGTTTTGAATTCAAAGGTTTACATTTGAGTAACACATACTTTAGGTCTCTGCACAGTTGCCTCTATGTATTAGTCATCACATAATACAAGTAGTGCTGTGTATTAATGATACTATATAAAGATACACTGGTAAAGCTTAACTAAAGAGAGCATTAAATAGGCAGTGTCTCTGAAAAAGTAGGGGGCAAGCTGATGAGGGATGGGGCAGCTTGAAGAAATAAGCAACTACCAACTGGAGAATCAGGGCCTAGGCAAAGATGAGGCCATGATTGGAGGAGCAGTGTAAGTGGATTGGCAAAGGGAGGGATACAGAGATCAGGATGGAGCAGGTCTCTGCATGGAAAGTCTTTTTTGAAAAGCCAGTTGGGAATTATGAATTAGTTCTAAGTAGGGCTGTCAATTAATCACAGTTAACTCACTCAATTAACTCAAAAAAATTAATCGCGGTTAATCGCACTGTTAAACAATAGAATACACATTGAAATTTATTAAACATTTTTGATGTTTTTCTACATTTTCAAATCTGTTTCAATTACAACACAATACAAAGTGTACAGTGCTCACTTTATATTTTTGATTACAAATATTTACACTGTAAAAATGATAAACAAAAGAAATAGTATTTTTCAATTAACCTCATACAAGTACTGTAGTGCAGTCTCTTTATCATGAAAGTGCAACTTACAAATGTATTTTTTTGTTACATAACTGCACTCAAAAACAAAGCAATATAAAACTTTAGAGCCTACAAGTCCACTCAGTCCTACTTCTTGTTCAGCCAATCACTAAGAGAAACAAGTTTGTTTACATTTATGGGAGATAATGCTGCCCACTTCTTAATTAAAATGTCACCTGAAAGTGAGAAAAGGCATTCACATGGCACTGTTGTAGCTGGCGTCGCAAGATATCTGTGCCAGATGCGCTAAAGATTCATATGCCTCTTCGTGCTTCGGCCATCATTCCAGAGGATATGCTTCCATGCTGATGATGCTTGTTAAAATAATGCATTAATTAAATTTTTTCACTGAACTCCTTGGGAGAGAATTTTCTCCTGCTGTTTTACCCGCATTCTGTGATATATTTAGTGTTATAGTTGTCTCAGATGATGACCCAGCACATGTTGTTCGTTTTAAGAACACTTTCACTGCAAATTTGACAAAATGCAAAGATACCAATGTGCAATTTCTAAAGATAGCTACAGCACTTGACCCAAGGTTTAAGAATTTGAAGTGCCTTCCAAAATCTGAGAGGGATGAGGTGTGGAGCATTCTTTCAGAAGTCTTAAAAGAACAACACTCTGATGCAGAAACTACAGAACCTGAACCACCAGAAAAGAAAATCAACCTTCTGCTGGTGGCATCTGACTCATGATGATGAAAATGAACATGCATCAGTCCGCACTGCTTTGGATCATTATTGAGCAGAACCCGTCGTCAGCTGGACGCATGTCCTCTGGAATGGTGTTTGAAGCATCAAGGGACATATGAAACTTTAGCGCATCTTGCGATGCCAGCTACAACAGTGCCATGAGAACATTGTTTTGTTTTTGAATGCAGGCTTTTTTGTACATAATTCTACATTTGTAAATTCAACTTTCATGATAGAGATTGCACTACAGTACTTGTATTAGGGTGAATTGAAAAATACTATTTCTTTTGTCTTTTACAGTGCAAATATTTGTAATAAAAAATAAATATAAAGTGAGCACTGTACACTTTGTGTTCTATGTTGCAATTGAAATCAGTATATTTGAAAATGTAGAAAACATCCAAAAATATTTAAATAAATGGTATTCATTATTACTTAATAGCGCACTTAATTTTTTTAATCTATTGACAGCTCTAGTTCTAAGACGGCTAGAAAGTCAGTAAGGGTGATGGAAAGAAGGCATGATATGGTGGTCTCACTTTTAAGACCCTTCATGGCTTATTCCCAGCCTGTTATTTCATAAATGGTATTGAGATGTCAGCCCTTACCCTTGCTCTACTGTTGTCAGCCTTCATTGCTCTTGGCTGCACCTTCGTGCTTTCTCCCATGTCGCCCCCATGTATGGGCAAAGCCTCCATTTTGTCCTTCAGATCCTTCCGTGAAACTCACCTCTGCCATAGTGTTTACAAAAAAAGTCCGTGGTTAGGCTGCTGATTTGCTGTGACAGCTGCTTATTATGGCGATCACAATCATCTTGTTACTTTGTGCTCCTGTATGATGATTCAGTGTGTTGGCTCTTGTCTCACACTTGGATTATAAATTCTTTAAGGCAGGGACTGTCTTATGTTTGTACAATACTTAGCACAATGGTCTCTGGGCACCACTACAGTACAACTAGTCAATAAAAGATGGGTATAGCACATACATCAGACTTCCTCCATTATCCTGTACCTCTGCCCTAACATGAAGGGACCAACCCTTGTGTTTTGCTAAGGCTGCCAATGAGGGTGAAGATTAATGCTTGTCTGTGGTTTCTATTTGGACACCTGTCCACTAGGAGCTACAGTGACACTGCCAAGGCAGGCCACTGAAAAGCCATCTGACAGCGGCTTTCTGCTACTATTGATGGTGCCTTATGTTGAATTATGCCAGGTGCACGGTTAAGGTAGGATTTTCAAAGGTGCTTGTTGATTTCATTGGGAGCAATTAAGCCAGCGTTGAGTGCTTTTGAAAAATCCCATCCTCTGGGCATAACTTGATGTATTTAAGCTTTGTTAGATATCCCTAGAGTGTGCGGTTATTGACCTTGCTGGAATTGAATCAGTGACCTGGAAGTGAAAGGCCCATTACCAAATGCCCCCAGGCTCTTGACAGTCTTGAAATGGGAGGGGCATATGGTATCTCCCTCCTTTTTGTGCACATCACTCATGTTTCTGCATGTCACAGCTCCTTTAAAAACAAAATCTGCCTCCAGGGCTTGTCTCCTGCATATCTCTGGCCTGCCAGAAAGCAGATCAGCATGTGCAGTTTGAAGAAGTTGCTTGGTACAAACACTGTAATGATACAGTGGGTTGTTCTCTCTTGTCAGTTTGCAGGAAGAGAGGGTACAGGAAGAGGCATGTTTAGATTTGTGCAATTTCTTAATGCTACTTCAAGTGCTTGCTCATGTCAATTCCATTCTAGGTGCGTGCGCTTCCACGTGCACAGTCGTCAGAATTTTTTGCCTTAGCGGTATCGGGAGGGCCGGCTGTGGCACCCTCTGAGTGCCGCACTCATGCGCTGGTTTATGAGGAGTCACCAGCCTTACATCCTCTCAGTTCCTTCTTACTGCCCCCTACAGTTTGTCAGAGTGACTTCCCCTTGCCTCGGCAAGTGGATAACGGTTTTCCCCAGCACCTATTGTCTGTTCTCTTTATATATAGTTGTTTACAGTAGTTAGTAATTAGGTGTTAAGTTATAAGGGTTAGTTTAGTAAGTTAGAGTCTCAGCAGGGACTTTGCCCCAGGATGGGGCCTGCCCCAGTCCCCGGGTTTCAAGCCTTGTGGTAGAGGAGATCCCTCGGGAAATGAGGGGGAAAGGGGTCTACTCTGTGATCAGGTACAAAGGAGCCTCGATCTGGTACGTTCCACATGTCACAATCTGGGCCTGTTAATAAAGTAAAAGAAATCGACCCTAATACTGGTGCAACGAACAGAATTCATAGCGGGGTGGTCCTCGACTCCACGCGGGCAAGGTGCTTCCTCCCAGAGGCCCATTTCCGAGCCATGAGAGACCTGATCTTGCATGTGAGGGCCTGCCCGCTCACCACCGCTTACGCATGCCTAAGGTTGTTAGGCCACATGGCAGCCTGTACTCTATGTGGTACGTCATGCCCAGCTCCATCTCAGACCCCTGCAAGCATGGCTGGTCTCAGTCTACATCTCCAATAGGCACAATCTAGACCGCGTAGTCAGGGTGCCAGAGCACATACGGTCATCCCTGGAATGGTGGTTGGGCCCTGGATTGGTGTTGGAGGGAGTTCCATTTGCGTCCCTGTCGCTGACCCTGGTTTCTGATGCCTTGGACCTGGGGTGGGGAGCCCACCTGGGCAATCTCAGCACGCAAGGTCATTGGTCACTAGGTGATCGCTCCCTCCACATAAAACGTCTGAAAGCTCAGAGCGATTCGCTTGGCCAGCCAGGCTTTCCTGCCTCATCTGAGGGACAAGGTGGTCCAGATCCTGATGGACAACACCCCCACAATGTTTTATATCAACAAGCAAGGTGGAGCCTGGTCGTCAGCCCTTTGCCAAGAAGCTCTCTGGCTGTGGGACTTCTGTGTGAAGCATGCCATCCATCTCGTGGCAGCGCACCTCTCCGGGGCCAGGAACGTGTTGGCAGATCACCTCAGCAGGACCTTCTCATCTCGCCACGAGTGGTCGCTCCACCCGGAGGTGGTCAGCATGATCTTCCAGAGGTGGAGAACTCCCTGAGTGGACTTGTTCGCGTCCAGATAGAACAAGAAGTGCCACATATTCTGCTAGATTTTGGGGGATTGACAGAGGCTCCCTGTCTGATGCCTTCTTGCTCCCATTTTTGGGGGCCCTAATGTACGCCTTCCCACCAGTGCCTTTAGTCCAGAGTCCTCATGAAGATCAAGCAGGACAAGGTGAGGGTAATCCTCATAGTTCCGGCTTGGCCTCGCCAATACTGATTCGGCACGGTGCTGGATCTCTCAGTGGCCGCTCTGCTGCAGCTGCCACTCTGGCTAGACCTGGTGTCCCAGAACCACGGCAGACTTCTGCACCCAAACCTGGCCGCACTGCACCTGATGGCTTGGCTGCTGCATGGTTGAATGCAGAGGAGCGGGAGTCCTTGGCCTGAGTCCAACAGGTCCTGTTGGGCAGCAGGAAACCCTCCACCAGGGCGACCTACCTGGCCAAATGAAAACAGGTTCACATGTTGGGCCTTGGACCAAGGTCTTAGGCCTCTCTACAGTCGATCCTGGACTGTTTAGGCCAATTTTCTACATCTCAGGCTACAGGGCCTGTCTCTTTCATCGATCAAGGTCCACTTAGCCGCTATTTCGGCCTTCCACCCTCTGTTCCAGAGCAGGTCAGTGTTTGCTCACAACATGACAGTCCGGTTCCTAAAAGGTCTGGAGTGGCTCTATCCTCAGATCTGTGATCCTGTCCCTCCTCAGGACCTGAATCTCATACTGTCAAGGCTCAAGGGCCCCCCTTTCGAGCCATTGGCTTCCTTCCTGTTCCCTTCTTCTGCTTTCATGGAAGGTCTCATTCCTCATGGCAATAACATCAATCTGTAGGGTCTCTGACATCAGGGTGCTTACCTTGGAGCTGCCCTGTATGGTGTTCTACAAGGACAAGGTTCAGCTGCAGCCACACCCAGCTTTCCTGCACAAGGTAGTTTAACAGTTTCATACCAGCCAGTACATATGAGGTTTTGGAAAGAAAACTGGTAAGTATAAGTCACATGAGGAGCGTAGATTACACACTCTGGACGTCAGGAGGGCACTAACTGTTTGAGAACTAATCCATTCCATAAGTCAATGAAACTATTTGTCATGGTGGCAGACAGGATGGAAGGGCCTTCTTGTGTCCACCCAGAGAATTTCATCGTGGATCACCACCTGCATTTGTTTTTGCTATGAACAGGTGAAAGTGCCCCCACTGGCGATTATGACCACCCACTCAACTGGAGCACAAGCCTCGGTGGAGGTCTTCCTGGCTCAGGTGCCGATCCAAGATATCTGCAGGGCCACTGCCTGGTCGTCCATCCACACATTCATGTGCCATTACGTGCTTACCCAGCAGGCCCGGGATGATGTTGGCTTTGGTAGAGCAGTGTTCTAATCCGCACGACTGTTAACTCCAAGCCCACCTCCAAGGGTGTACAGCTTGTGAGTCACCTAGAATAGAATTGACATGAGCAAGCACTCAGGGGAAAAAATGGTTACCTACCTTTCGTAACTGTTGTTCTTCAACACGGGTTGCTCATGTCCATTCCACTACCTGCCCTCCTGTCCCTCTGTTGGAGTTGCCGGAAAGAAGGAACTGAGAGGGCATAGGGCCGGTAGAGCCTCGTATACTGGTGCATGAGCGCAACACTCCAGAGGGCGCCACAGCTGGCCTTATGGATACCACTAAGGCAAAAATGTCTGACAACTGTGCACATGGGCCCGCACACACTTAAAATGGAATGGACATGAGCAACACATCTCAAAGAATAACAGTTACAAAAGGTAGGTAACCATTTTTCCTCTCTGGAAGCTCATTTTCACCATCCCTATAAACTAGCTTTCTTTCCTTGTCCTCTTAACAGGCTGAAGAGATCGGGGTGGAGGATGAGAGCAGGGAAAGTAGAGCCCTCTTTTATAACCAGAAGCAATTAACAGCTAACAAAAATTGAAAGCTAAACAGCCGTTTAGATTAGGATCCATTGATTAGGACTCAGCTTAGTAATAACACTGCTTAAGTTCCTTAAGAAGATAGCAAGGGTGGCCAGTGACAGGAGCAACAGAACAGCACTAGAAAGCTTGTTCACCCCACTGTCTTACTGATGCACTAATATTTTTAAAGCAGTATTTTCTGTGAGAGGAAAAGAATGAAGCCTCCAAAAAGTAGTCCCATCTACACCTTTGATCTGCAGGTGAGTCAGCAGGATCTTATGATCAGTGGTATCAAAGGCAGCAGATAGCTCTAGTTATCTTCGATTGAGAAGAGGAGATCATTGGTCAGAGCCATAACCACAGTAGAACCCAGACTGTGAGGGGTCAAGGAAGTCAGAGGCATCCAGCTACAGGGAATGTGTCACAACATTCCCACTCTTAACTGAAACAGAAGATTAGAGGCAAGTCAATAATTTGACAGATTGTCATGGTCAAGAGCACTTTAATTGGTGAAAAAATAGCCAGGTCCAGGTGCTTCATTGTTTTCTGTCTTAGTATAATACTACATGTGATGATCCCACTCTGTTCTCTTGCCTCCCCCAATGCAATGGTATTTCCATTCAAAATTATAATCCTCTACTGAGTTTGTAATGGAAACTCACTTTCGTTAGCAAATCACTTGTGGTCCACTCTTAATCCTCATGGTTGTTGACAGAGTATCATTCTTTGCTGCACTTAAATGCGCTCTGATGCTCACTGTCTTTTGTTAAAAATATCTCCTATGTGTAGCCTCTCCTTTTTGAAGTCAAGGTTGGGGTTTTGTTAACGCTGACTTCAACAAGCCCTGGTTACACACACTATGCTCAGTTCTTATGCTTTTGAATTATGTTTTCCTTCCCTGTTAGGCTGAACGCCTCTCAGTTTAGGGCAAGTCCAAAGAAAAGAAAATGGTTAATCCTACTGATGGTTTCTTTCGATCTCTCCCTATCTTCTGTCATTGTTGAAGTTTCTGTGTGGAGTTTGTTCACTCTAAATGCTATGGCTTAAGAAATAGGTTGGATTTCATCCCATGTCTCCTATCTTTAGGCAATGGCAAAACTCCTCCTAACTTAAGTGGAGGCAGGGTTTTACCCATAGTGTCTAAAGAGTAGGCCATCAGGAATAGCTCCTCTGCATTTCAGCCCTAAGCGTCTGCTTGAGAATGTGCAGTCAGTCTTCCAGCGAGAGAGAAAGGGATGTGTGCGGTGTTGGGAAAGCTGGTGTCCTGCTAAATTATTTTGTCCCAACTGGGCTTCCTTTTCATCATTCAGGGATGGACGAGTGCTGGGTGTGCTGGAGGTTTCCCGCTCCATTGGGGATGGACAGTACAAGCGCAGTGGTGTCATTTCTGTGCCGGATATCAAACGCTGCCAACTCACACACAATGACAGGTAAAGCATGTCCAAGCAGAGGGTAAAGTCATGCCATTTCTGTTTAGCAGTTCGTAATGCAGAATCTTCTCAAGTCAGATCACCAGAGTCATCTAACTACTCCTTATTCTCATCACTGTGATGGCTCTTTTCTTAAATTTGTTTTTTGATGGAGAGTTAATTGAAAGGGTTCATCATGTGTGGAGCAGTGTAAGCATATGTAGCCATTACAGAACTACAGACTGACAAAGCCCCTGCACTAAACCGCTTACCATCTACAGTAATTCAAATGTGGTATTATAGGCATGGCTGATACCTCCTATTATTAAGATTGCCCGACAATTCTTGCTTTTAAGACCCTGTTTTCATTTGCTTGTAAATTTGCCAAATTCTAACCATTTGGACTGAAATGTTGCATGCTGGGTGCATGCCTCAGGCTGAACTATCTTGGAACATTTCAGGCATAACAGA
The DNA here is from genome assembly GCA_003942145.1 of Platysternon megacephalum. Lineage (NCBI taxonomy): Eukaryota > Metazoa > Chordata > Testudines > Platysternidae > Platysternon > Platysternon megacephalum. Next base: position 1,388,872 of record QXTE01000149.1, on the reverse strand, counting down.
ATGAGGCTAGAGAAAAATACATTATTTTTTGCTTATGTTAAAAATTCTGGCAGATTTTCCCTTGAACTGCTAGCACACTCATACTCTGGAGCAGTGACTTGATATTTGGTAGAGGGGTGGCCTTTGCGTCCGAGATGTACTTTTTGCCATCCCCACAAAAATGTGCCCAAATTCAGCCAAGATGATATAAGTCTTTGAAAAATCATAGCTCACACATGCTCAACAAAGAGTTGCTAAAACATCACGGCTAAAATCTCCAAAGATTCTGTCTGTACTAGGCATGCTCCATTCTGGGGCTAGAGCAGACTTCGCTTGCAATTTTTCACTCTGCTGCTGGGGGTCATGCCAGGGCCAGAGCTGGGCCCCAAAATGGAGAGCAGGGACACTCTTCTGCTCAGTGCTCCCCCCTGCTAGTTCCAGGCAGCATGGAGGAGGAAAGTGCCTGATTTAAATGCAGAGGGGACCTGAGATGGAAGGGATGGGTAGTAAAATGGAACAAGGAGAGGGGACTGACTGGGAAACTGTGGCGAGGAGACGGGAGGGGAAATGAGGAGATACCTGATGAGCCAGGGTGGGAAAGGGGACTAATTCTGGCTGGGCAAAGACATCAGAGTCCAGTTAGGAAATGCCTGAATTAAGGGTGCTTGTGGGAGCTCTGAAACACTAGATGCTGTAATGTGGGATGCCCTAGTGGTTGTACTGGGGCACCAGCCCTGCTGATACCCCTTATATTCCCTTGCTTTTAGCCACTTCACAGGGGAGAGAGATGGAAGAACAGAACTTTCAAGGGAAGAGTGAGTTCCTGCAGGAACGGAAATAACTATATATGGGCAACACACAGTGACTTTGCATAATAAGTCATTGTATTCATTGTTTGTAGAGCCCCGTAGTATGTCCTGACATAGGAGCTCTGCTACTGCATCTTTATTATACTTTTGGCATGTTCTCTAGTTTATGTGTAGGGAATATGTAAGGAGGATAGCCTCTGGGGGCATCAGCATACTTTCCAGCAGCTGATAGCAGTGCTGTCAAAGGTTATCTGTATTTTGGAAAGTCTTCCTCAAGATTCTAACAGAGGGCATCTAGTAAAATAAATTGGGGATTTTGTGGTTGGAGGGTGGAAGGGCCTACCCATATTGCTAGGTCCCTACCAAATTCATGGTCCATTTTGGTCAATTTCACAGTCATAGGATTTCAAAAGTCATAAATGTCATGATTTCAGCTATTAAAATCTGAAATTTCACGGTGTTGTAATTGTAGGGGTCCTGACCCAAAAAGGAGTTGTGGGGGGATTGTGGTACTACTACCCTTACTTGTGCGCTGCTGCGGGCGGCAACGCTGCCTTCAGAGCTGAGTAGCTGGAGAGCGGCAGCTGCTGACTGGGAGCACAGCTCTGAAGGCAGCGCCACCACCAGCAGCAGCGCAGAAGTAAGGATGGCCTGGTATGGTATTGCCACCCCTACTTCTGTGCTGCTGCCTGCACTGCTGGGCCCTCAGTCAGCAGCCACCACTCTTCGGCCACCCAGCTCTGAAGGCAGTAACACAGAAGGGTGTCATGGTATGGGATTGCCACCCTTACTTCTGCACTGCTGCTGGGTGTGGGGTGTGGGGGGTGTCGCTGCCTTCAGAGCTGGGTGCCCGGCCAACAGCCACTGCTCTCTGGCCGCCCAGCTCTGAAGGCAGTGCAGAAGTGATGATGGCAATATCGCAGAATCCCCCCCTTCTCCCCCCTGCAACTCCCTTTTGGGTCAGGACTCCCAATTTGAGAAAAACTGGTCTCCCCCGTGAAATCTGTAGGGTAAAAGCACACACAGGATCAGATTTCACAGTCCCTGATGCGTTTTTCATGGCCGTGAATTTGGTAGGGCCCTACATATTGCCTAGCATTGATTCTCTTTCAGGTTCATTATGCTGGCCTGTGATGGCCTCTTCAAGGTCTTCTCACCAGAAGAAGCTGTAAACTTCATCTTGTCCTGCCTGGAGGTGAGAAGACAGCTCTAGGGTGGACTTGCATGTGCAGTTTCATCAGTGCAGAAGGTGTGAAATACTAGCATGCTGGGAAGGGGAGAGCATAGAAGAGAAATACACTTTTAGGTGGAACCAGTGTTATCTGGCAGCTTATTGAATGAGAGCTATTCTAAAATACTGTAGGATTGCCTCATTCTCAGATGATTGCTTATTGCCATTATTTGTCCTGTTTAATCCATCTCTGCTTCATGGGACCATCACCATTTTATTGTCTCCCAGCCCCAGTATGAAGGAGAGCTGCTCCTTAGCCAGTATGAGAGAGCTTTCCTTGCACATTATTAAATTCCATGTATGAGCAGTCTGGGCTTTTTCCTAGAGCTGGAAGAAACAGAATCCTGAAGAACAGGAGGCTGTCTAGTGTTGCCCACGTGAAGTTGCCGTTGGATTGTGCAGCATAAAACTGTAGTCCGCATGAATGCAGAGCAGTGTGAAATGTTTACACTCAGCAGAACAGGTTTGTGTGAGTAGTATGGTCAACTTCCTCTTTCAACAGGACAAGAATATCCAAACAAGAGAAGGAAAATTAGCAGCTGATGCTCAATATGAAGCAGCCTGTAACAGGCTGGCCAACAAAGCAGTGCAGCGAGGTTCTGCGGATAATGTCACTGTAGTGGTGGTCCGGATCGAGCACTGAAGGAAAACATGCAGAGATGCACTCCAGAGCTGCATGTGATGGATTTAAATGCAACAACAAAGTGTGTGTGTGTGTGTGTAAGTGTGTGTGTGTGTGTGTGTGAGTGAGAGAGAGAAAATCAGAGAGGGGGGAGGGGTATGGGTCTCCTCCCTGGATGCTCTTCATTGTAAATAAACTTCTTCCTTTTTCTAATTGTTTTAGTTCATATTTTTGTTTGCCATATTTTATAAATGAATTTCTGTACAGGACAGATTGCATTTCCTGCTACTACAGTTGGGGCTTCATGTGGAAATTCATCATTCAGTTTCAACTGCCTAATAATGAAAGTCTAAGCAAATCATCCGACGAAGTGGGTATTCACCCACGAAAGCTTATGCTCCAATACGTCTGTTAGCCTATAAGGTGCCACAGGACTCTGTTGCTTTTTACAGATCCAGACTAACACGGCTACCCCTCTGATACTAAGCAAATCATAACTCTTTACCGTAGGTATTGGAACTGTAGTTGCAAGAATGTGCCTTTTTATCATTGTAATTTTGAGCCAGTTAAACACAGCTGTGAGGGGAGGAGACTGCCAAATAGAAATGGACAAAATCTGTAGGGGAAAAAGCAATTGTCTTGAGGCTTTTAACAGTAATTGCAGCCAAAGGCAAGATCAAAACTAGCAGGGGTGGCAGGTTTGTAGAAATTTTGGTGGTACCCAGAATGCCTAGAGCCCGCCCCCCCAAATTCTGCCCCCACCTGCCTAAGGCTCTGGGAGGGAGTTTGGGTGGGGGGAAAAGGTCGGGGGTGCAGGCTCTGTGACGGGGTGGGGGTGTAGGAGGGAGTGAGGGGTTAAGGCTCTGGGCTGGGGGTGGGGGTTCAGGCTCTAGGAGGGCATGGGGGGTGTGGCACTTACCTGGGGCTCCTAGGCAGGGCGGGCCGGGGGGCCTCCGTGTGCTGCTACCCTCAGGCACTGCCCCTGCAGCTTCCTATTGGCTGCAGGGGCACTTGGGGTGGGACACAGACCCACCCCGCCCAGGGGCTGCAGGGAAGGGCGGCAGCCACATGGAGTGAGCAGAGAGGAAGTTGCTCAGCTCTGCTGCCGGTGGTTGGAGGGGGCTCCGGGCCATTTTAAATCACCTGGGGGATGCATGGGGGGGAGCACCCCGGGGATGGAAGTCAGGGCCGAGGGAGACACATGGCCTCAAACATTGCTGGGCCCGGGCCAGGAATATTCCTGGTTCCCAGGCACCACAGGCCTATAGAACTCGCTGCCCATGAAAACTGGATAAAAATCATTAAGTAGCTGCTGATGTTGAGAAACTCAGTTTGAAAACTGCAGTCTTATTCTCATGCTCTCCTTTTCACCCATTCCTCTATAAAATGGTGGTTCTGAGTAGCTGTTACTCTACCTGCAGAAGTAAGGATTAAATTGCATCAGTTTCCAATTACCCATTCACAAATGGCTAGTCTACCACTCTGGAGCAGTGACTTCATTGTATTTGGTCTAGCTGAGAACGGTATCTCAGTGTTATTAAACATGGTTATGTAATATTAAGAAGAAGGTTGATGGATGCATCTGGTCTACAATTCTGAAATTCAGCCTTTGTGCAAAATGTTTGTCAAGCCCAATTCTGGTGCCTTGGAAGTCAAGGGAAGTTTTGCTCTTGATTTCAGGGGATGTAGGGTTGCCTGCTTTTAAAATGTTAAATGTTGTGAAATCAAGCAAAAACAGTGGAGGCGCTTCCTCAAAAGCCACTTACTCTTAAAGAGGTGAAGAGAAATCCTGGGTGCTAGCAAATCTGTCAAACTAAAGAGCAGGTTTAGACTTGCCTCTGGTAATTGTGTAGTGATGTGAATAGGCAGAGGATGCAATTATTTAGGAGCTTGGAAATTAATGGGGGGAGAGGGGAAAGAAAGCCACAAATGAGAGGGAAAATAACATTACTGGTAACAATTCTCAGAACAAAAACAGCCTGCTCCTACTCCTCCTTTCCCCATCCCCCACTTGTCTCAGCTTATCAAAATAAGGGGGGTGGAGGCAGAGGCAGTTGGAAGATGCCTGTAATGTAATGCCAGCTGGGAGTGTGACGCATCAGATAGGAGTGGATGGGGCATCTCTAAGCAGGGAAGCTTCAGGCTATCTTTACTGCTTTCAAGATGTGCACTTAAGTGCTTAAATACCTTTGAGGATCTGGAGCTGGGTGAACTTTCTTTTATTCCTTTTCTCTTTGCTGCCTCTGCTTTTTTGTGTGTCTCAAGTGTGAGGAGAGAGTCCTTTGTTTCCTCTTCCCATTTTCTCTCCCCACACTTCCCTTTTGTTTTCTTTGGCTATAGATTCATTTTTCTGTCATTCCTCCCCTTCTCAAACCTCTTTGGTGAAACATTACTGAAAGCACAACTCAAGTCAGTTACATAAATATATTCCATATTACAGTACTATCCAATAAATATTTTTTCATAAAATGCTTTATACCATACATTTATCTATACTGCAGGGAGAAGAAAAACCTGGAATGTAGGAGTTTCACAATAGCTGTAGCTTGGAGACAAATTGCAATCTGCCTTTGGAGGACCAGGGCTAACCTTAGCTTTATTGTAGTCAAAGATGGGAGGCCTGCTGACGTTTCCAGAGTAGGGGACCTGGGTGAGCAACTTACTGAGAGAACACCCAAGACAGTTTAGCTGTCTTGTCTAGACTTTTTATTTAACCTTTCAACACTTGCTTTAGTGTTTTGCTGTGAAGAGTAGCAACCCATTATGATGACATCCTGAACAGAAGTCCATTTTGGACATTCTGCTGCTGAGCAGTGTTACCCCTCACTAAATAGCAATAGGCTGGGTTTATTTTAAGGACACAAGCAGATTGGCTCTGCAAGCTGCACCATGTCCCCTACTCCCACAGACTTCCCAGGGGCCTGCTCACCTTGCAGGATCAATGCCTAAGAGTGAACTACTGCTGTCCTTTTTGGGTGCCTCTTCATTACAAGAATAGTTGTATTTTTCCCTTGTGTTAACTAATGTGGTAAAATCCTAATGAAGACAAGGCAGTTAACTTGTATGAAACAGTAAACCCTGGCCGTGTCCTTCAGATCTTACCTTGACCTGCCATGGGGAACCCTGACGTTTGCCTTGGTGTGCTGATTTGTGTGAAAGCTACAACATGGTCTGTGTTCACTAGGATTTTACCACATAGTAAGAACACAACTTCTTTTCCTAGTAAAGAGAAGGGCTTTCAGGCTTGAATTCTCCACAACTTTAGTGGGAGTTCAGCTAGAGTAAAGACTGCAGGAATTTGGTGTGTAAGTTGCTACATACCATAAAAAGCTGAAAGCACCACATTTTTGAACTTGGGGCTTACGTCCTACTTTGTATGTTACCAGGGCTCCAAAATGACAGACTTGTAAAGCTTTTCTAAGACAACAGTTAGGGTATGGCTACACTGCAATGAAAAACTCGCAGCACTGAGACTCAGAGCCCAGGTCATTTGACTTGGGCTGTGGGGCTAAAAATTGCAGCAAAGATGTTGAGGCTCAGGCTGGAGCCTGGGCTCAGAGACCCTCGTGGGGTCTCAGCATGAACCTGAATGTCTATACTGCAATTTTAAGCCCCGCAGCCTGAGCCTTGTCAGCTGACCTGGGCCAGCTGCAGCCATGCTGCTGGTCTTTTATTGCAGTAGAGAGGTACTTACAGTTTTCTAACGAGCGAATTATATGAGCTGGTTTGTAGAGAGTGCTAGTATTTTATGTAAAGGACAGCGTATGTAGCTTTTTCCTGAAAGATTTTGTGGAAGTGCTGCCAACAGCAAATGCCCTAGTCCAAGTTAACTTTGTTTCCTGAAAGGAGAGTTTGCTGTGAAAGCAGTTCCTCCAGCAGGAGTGGAAAAGCTTTGTTGGTGGGGAAAAAATAAAATTCAGAGAGAGTTGAGCCCCTTGTCCTGCTATCATGAAGGTGGAGCTGAGTGTAGTTCTAGGATATCTCATTGAAGTTCTGGCAGGAGCTCAGGAATTAAGTACATGGTACTAAGAAATGAGACTGCATCTTTTTCTTTCCCTGCCTTTGTTATTAATTTAGGGCCCATTCCTGCAGCCCTTATTTATGCACGTAGTCCCATTGAATTAATCGGAGTTAGACTGCGCTATCGGGACCAAAACCAGGCGTAACAGTGAGTATCTCCACCACCCATTGACTGGGCTCTCTGCCATGGGCAGAGAATGGGGTGGTGATGTGAGTACACAGTGCCTGGGAAGTGGAAAATCATTGGATAGTAATTCACATTCTAACTAGTCTGCTGCCTTATCAGGACACTGCTCTGCATTGAAAATTAACTTCCAAGTACTAGTGCCTGCTGATAGCAAACCTTAACTGATGAGCTATAAGAAAGCTAGAGCTATATACATAATCTGGCTTTGGCTGCTGAAAAACTGAACAGCAAAAAACTGCCCAAGTGCTAATCTATGGGTGAAGGCTTCTTCAAATCACCTTTTCCTAAGCATTCGTGCTTGATTGGGGAGAGGGGTTCCTTTATAAAAGTTGGTCTGGTTTTAGAAGTCAACCATATTATAATTGTCCATGTAAAATAAGCTTCAAAATCTGGCCATAAATTAAATTAAAGGGGGATGGATTTAGTGAGTCCTTTTTTCATGCTTCCAATTTTCTTTCTGGCTCTCCATCATCTTTGGATGCTTGAGATCTTGTGCAAAGTATGGTGGCTGGTGGCTGGGTTTTGCAGCACAAGCAGAATCTGTAGAGACTGCTGCTCCTGACCTCACTATGCTTTGCTCCCTGTGCGTGGGTGGGAGAGAATTAAGGTGGTTCTTGTTGAAGAGACCAATTCAGCTTACAGTGTGTAAGGGCAGGTGGTTTGAGACCATTCACACCCCCAGAAGAACAGCGCTGAAATCCGAGCCACTTCGAACAGTGAGGGATGATCCAGTGGCATTATCTACAAAAACCGAGGCATACTGGCCAGCCTGAAAGGGAGAAATGAGTGACAGTGAAAATAGTCCCAGGTTGCCACAATCAGCACAGAGGAGTGTCATGTAAATGCAGCAGATCTATAGAGCAATAACTAGTTACGTAGGTTGTGATGCACTACTTAAAGTTGAGTCACGTTTTACACTTAAAGCAGAACATGGGGCAGTTTCTGTCCCTTGTTCCAGCCCCTCTGGCTATGGTCATGCTGCACCACTAACTCCAGGGTGGTGGGACCCAGGGTGGTGGACTCAGTGTTTCCAAGCTCATGCTTGAGTGTTCCCACACCATTGTAAACCTGGGTTTACAAGTGCTAGACTCATAGCTATGCTAACAGTCATACTGCAAATGCAGACCTTCTGACTTGGGTCTGGGGCATGACCTGTATCCATAGTGCAAAATTACAGGGCTTAGACCTGAGCCACAGTGGGACTTGGGCTGACCCACTCTCTAGCAAGGTCATAGAACCTGGGTCAGATTGGGTGGGGGCTTGGGCTCAAGCCTGAGTCAGAGCCTGGACTTAGTGTGCAGTGTTTATACCCTATATAGCATACTAGCCGCATCGAGGGCGCTGTAAAAAGCCTGGAAGGGGAGGAAGAATTCCCCCACCACAGACCAAGTAGGCCCTGCCCTAGAGAATGCCATGGCTGAGTGGGCAGGGCTGCCATGTGGAATGCTAAGCTCGTTCTGCACAGTGCTGCAGCCAGTACAGGCTGCTACAAGCCAATAGCACATGCTGGTTTGGGTCAGGGCTCAACCAATCTCCAAAATAGGATGGTTCCGAATTATCCACCAGAATGTGACTAAGTGGGAAATGCCAAAGTTAAGGTTATAATGAGGACTCTGCTGTTTTGCATATCCTGTGTATTTTGTACACTCTCCAGCCCTACTTGAGCAATGCACTGAAGCCTGCTGTCAAACAGATGAGTAGCCCCACCGAAATGTAGAAACTTACTTTTGCTGCATTGCTAAACTATCCCTTCTCCTTTTCAAAACCAAACCCTTTGGGCTGAGACCAAACATCTGAATGTGACTGATCTGTATCACTCTCTATTGGGAAACATTAAAACAGTGCAGTGCAAAAGCTCTACCCTTTAGTAATGGGTGTCTGCCAATGGTGGGAGTTGGTCTATCAGTGCTATGGTGCATTATCCCTTTAGGTGCCTTAGGCAGCTGGCTTCCCCCTTGTCCTGCACCTCATGCAGGCATTTACCCAATCAAAATAGTAGCATTTTACATGCACTTTATAGAGGTGGTAATGACTACACAAGCTGCCAGGCAGGGGGGAATCAGGATTACGGTATATAGTACCAGAGTAGTTGACTGGTTCTATGGCTATAAGCCACTGACTGTAGGCAAGGACACCCTAAAGACTAAACCCTGCAGTACTGTGGCAGATCACTGGAGGGACTCAGGTCTACATCCTCAAAGATCTTTAGGTGCTTAATCCTGTTTAAATCAGATACCTTTGAGGTTCTGGGTCTCAGCCCCCAGAGAGATGGAAGGCTGATCATGCCAGTATTATTGAGGCTGGTTTTGAAAAATGATGCAGAGTCAGACTGAGGAATGAACTTCCTGCCCAGCTGCAGAGGAAAGCCAGTACAGAAGCACGTGCCTGTCATCTTCACTGGTTGGTTCCAGTAGCACCCACAATGCAGGGCGCTTTCTGTAGAAAAGGACACGGCCTCCTGCATTGAAGAGCTTGTAAGCCACAGTGACTTCCTGCTGCACTTGGGAATGGATGTGCTCAATGAGGGTATGTCTGCAACGCAATCAGAGGTGTGATTACAGATGGGGTAGGTATACGCCTGTTTGCTTTGAACTAGCTAGCATGCTGAAAATAGCATGGACTTCAGTGTGGGCTGTACAAAGCTGCCTGGCCCCCCGTGGGTAGAATTATTGTTGTGAAAAGTTAGCTGCTCAGTTGTGCTGCATTCTCATGTCAATAGCACACTGCACGAGGTGGGTCTGCCCAGAAGGAACACCCCTTGGCCTCATTAGTTTGCCCATGTTTACCTGTAAGTACAGGACTCCACTGACTGAGATGGTGAAAAGTTCACTGCTGTCCAAACCAGCCACCGTCTCCAGAGAACTGAAGACAAGAAACAGCAATGTCAGCACTGAGGTGATCCATGTACAACCCAGAATTCACCTACTAGCCAGTTATCTACAGTAATAGAGAGTGATTGCCTCCCCCATCCCCAGTTCCAGACATTAAAGAGAAAGGGAGGACTGCACAATGCCCTGGCAAACTTGTTTCCTCTCTGCAAAGCTGCTCATCACCCTCTGTATCATTATTTACATTTAATTCTAAATTTTGTTTAAAAAACCAAGCCAAGTATAGTCCTCAAGAACAGTCCCAGGGGTGGCCTGGGGCTTGACAGCCTCTTGCCACGGAGTAGGTGCAGCATGGCTAGAGGCTCAGTAGGGCTTCTCACGCCCCCATGTTGATATATTTATCTCAGCTATGTTCTGGAGGGTTCATCCCATCCATCAATTTATTATGCAAACAAAGGGGCTAGCTAGCACACCTATAGGGATAGAGTGCTTTTCCCCACTAGGACTGGCTCACAGAGGGTCATAGAGTTTATGGCTGTAAGGGACCAGCAGATCACCCCCTCTGACCTGTATATTACTGGTCCCCTCCACCCCCCATCATCCGCACACTCAACCCAACAACAGACATTAGAAAAAAGTATTACGGCCCACAGGAGACTCGAGATGTGCCACAGGAATAGACTAGGAGGGCCCAAGGTGCACCAGTGCTAACGGCCCCTGCAGTGGCAGGGAAATGATTGTGAGATAGCTCCAGATAATCCTGGATAGTGACCTGCCACACGCTGCAGAGGAAGGTGAAAAAGCCCCAACTCACTGCTAATCTGACCTGGGGGGAAATTCCTTCCTGACCCCATGTATGGCCATCTAGCCTACCCTGGTTGTGACTGGAAGCGCTTACAATCTGATGGCAATGGGATCACTCATATGAAATGAGTCATATGAGTTGGGATGATATAGTGGGTTTGATCCTGCTTTGAGCAGGGGGTTGGACTAGATGACCTCCTGAGATCTCTTCCAACCCTAATCTTCTATGATTTCTTAGTGGCCAGCACAAGCCAGCCATTAAAGTTAGCATTCATGCTGGCAGTGTCAGCAGGGGGCCAGTGATGGAAGGGGCATGGCACCTGACCTACCTTTCTGAGAGGGTGTCCCTCCAGAACACTGTAAGTATTTTATTTTCTACCTAACAAAGTGACATATAATTAAAATCCCATTTCAGTAGAAGTTATGCAGGCAAAGACACTTGGGATACATGTGTAATAACACGGAGAGCTATATATAGAGAAAGAATGGATGAGGTTTTTCCAACCTAATGGGTTTTGGACAGTCAAATCCCCTAGGGAGCTTTGAAAATCTTAGCCCACATGCATGCTACTAGCCAAGCTAGATTCATGGGTTCTGTATGTATATGCCTCAGATGGTAATGACAGATGCACATGCCTCTTCTGGCATGATCCTTGCTAAAATTGGCCTCCTTTACAGTGCACCTAGTGGAGGTGAGATTTGTTTATACAGAGGGGAGAGATTTGGGGCTTTGCACTTTTTCTGGAGAACAACCCAGAGTTCTAGCTGAGACCAGCATATAGAATTTAATTTGGTCCCATGCATGGACCAGCTCTGTGATCAGCTGATGTTAGCCAGGAGGGGTTGACAACATTTCCAAATAACTAAATGGCACAACTCTGCAGGACTATTGTTTCCCTTGGTTTGTGGCACTGTTTTGTGAGCAGTACCTGGCACAGAGTGTGCGCGCTGTGGAAATATTTTTGCTCTTTGTCACAAAGCTATAGTGACGATACTCCATCACTCTCATGCTGACTACCAGACACATAGGGCCCGCTATAAACTATGCATCCAAGGACCAAAGCCAGATGTGGTCTAAGTTGCACATTGGTAAGATGCATGTAAGTCAGAGGGAATCTAAGGCCTGGTCTACACTAGGAACTTAGGTCGGTATAACTAAGACTATGTCTACACTGCCACTTTCAGTGCTAAAACTTTTGTCATTCAGGGGTGTGAAAAAACACACCCCTGAGCAACAAAAATTTTAGCGCTGAAAAGCACCAGTATAGACAGCGCAGCTCCCGGCGATAAAGCTACCACCGCTCGTTTGAGGGTTTGTTTGGGGTTTTGTTATCGCCGTGAGAGCTCTCCCCCGGCGATAATGTGTGACTACACTGCCCATGCAGCGCTGTGACATGGGCAGTGTAGACATACCCTAAGTCGCTTGGGGGTGTGAAAAAATTCACACTCCCCTGAGCAGTCCAGTTAAACTAACCTAACTCCTGGTGTATACAGCGCTAGGTCAATGGGAGAATTCTCCTGTTGACATAGCTACTGCCTCGCAGAGAGGTGGAGTACCTGCACTGACAGGAGAAACCACTTTAAAAGTTCATTCAGATTAAGAACATAAGAAAAGCCGTACCGGGTCAGACCAAAGGTCCATCTAGCCCAGTATCTGTCTACTGACAGTGGCCAATGCCAGGTGCCCCAGAGGGAGTGAACCTAACAGGCAATGATCAAGTGATCTCTCTCCTGCCATCCATCTCCATCCTCTGACGAACAGAGGCTAGGGACACCATTCTTACCCATCCTGGCTAATAGCCATTTATGGACTTAGCCACCATGAATTTATCCAGTCCCCTTTTAAACATTGTTATAGTCCTAGCCTTCACAACCTCCTCAGGTAAGGAGTTCCACAAGTTGACCTTCCTAAGAGTCCCCATGTAGACAATCCCACAGGCGCCGCTATTAATTTGGCCCACAGAGCATGGTTGTGATTTGAGCTGGCTGAAATTGGCATTTCCATTCCACAGGCAATTCTGATTTTTTTTTTAAAAACATTCATTCTGAAATAGAACAAAATGCTAAAATTTCAAAATGTCCTGTGGAATGAAAATTTCAAAAAAAAAAATTCCATTCATAACTATTGAAACATTTCATTTTGAGAATGTCAATTCACTTTGCTTTGATGTTTATATGATATTAAAATATTAAATATATGTAAATGAACATTTGATATACTATAAAAATCAAAACAAAATGAATCAAAGTCATAATGAACACCATTTTGAAACTCTCAAAATGAAACAAGAAAATTGAAGTCATTTCAACTGTTTTGCTTCAAGCATGTCATCGAAATGGACACATTCCAGTGAAACATTTAGATTTTGATGAAACTGCACTTTTTTGGTGGAAAACTGTTCCACTGACATTTTTTTGACAAGTGGTAGCTGTGATGATACTGTTAGATACAGTTACAGGCCCCAGTCCAGTGCAGTGCTCAATGCAGTTCAGGACTGGGGCACATAAAGGACATACAAAGGTGACATTATGTCACCTGATCTGGGGGCCAAGCCTGTTGCTAGTCTAAGTTAGATCAGCCTTAAGGCTGCTCTAGTTTAAACCCAGCTGTCAATGGCCCCCAGAAGCTATTCAGGCATCTAGGAATCACCAGGGTGCAGGGATACCCCAGACAGGATCTCTTTCTCCCAGCCAGATCCCCTACTCTGAGAGATGAGAGAGGGGATGGTGTGGAAGCAGCTACAGAGGTTCCAGGCCACCCTGGGATTTCCCCTACATAGGAAATCCTCCACCAGCTCCCAACAGCCATAGTGGTGCCATGATCTGTGGGCCCTATGCACTGTGGGCCCCTCCTTTTTGTGCACTCACCTTCTGGGCTAAGAGAGAGAAAAACAGTTTTTACATTTAAAAGAAGTCTGGCTGTGCTAGCAGGGAGGGCATGCCTCTACCAGGCACACTCACATGTTATGTTGACACAGAGACTGGACGCAGATCAATACCCGCAGGCGATCTCTCGCACGCTGTTGCCCTTTCTTCTGTTGTTCTCCATGAACTATAAACACAGAAGAGCTAATGAGACAGGGATGAGATGTTCTCCCCTTCTGAACAGAACCCCCTGTAAAGGGCTTAGGCCTCAGCCCCCCAGGGAAGCCAGACATGCCCACACAGCTGGCCAGCCAGAATGCTCTGATTGAATAGCTGGGTCTGGGCCTCAGCTGGTGTAAATTAGTGTAGCCAAATGTTCGTCAGTGGAACTACATCAAGTCATGCCCACAGTATGTTGACTCCAGTGGAACTATGCTGATTTACACCAGCAGAGGATCTGGCACAGTAACTTCAATGGAGCTACACTTATTTATGCCACTAAGGTGTCTTTCCCAGAGAGTCCTGGAGGATGACTATGGAGGAGTATAAAAATATTGCTCGAGCATGCAGGGGTGTAATCAGGAAGGCCAAAGCATGATTGGAGTTGCAGCAAGGGATGTGAAGAATAACAAGAAGGGTTTCTACAGGTATGTTAGCAACATAAGAAGAAGGTCAGGGAAAGTGTGGGACCCTTACTGAATGGGGGAGGCAACCTAGTGACAGATGATGTGGAAAAAGCTGAAGTACTCAATGCTTTTTTTGCCTCAGTCTTCACAGACAAGGTCAGCTCCCAGACTGCTGCACTGGGCAGCAAAGTATGGGGAGGAGGTGAGCAGCCCTCAGTGATGAAAGAACAGGTTAAGGACTATTTAGAAAGTCCATGGGGCTGGACGCAATGCATCCAAGGGTGCTGAGGGAGTTGGCTGATGTGATTGAAGAGCCATTGGCCATTATCTTTGAAAACTCGTGGCGATCAGGCGACGTCCTGGATGATTGGAAAAAGGCAAATATAGTGTCTATCTCTAAAAAAGGTAAGAAGGAGAATCCAGGGAACTATAGACCAGTCAGGCTCACCTCAGTCCCTGGAAAAATCATGGAGCAGGTCCTCAAGGAAACCATTTTGAAGCACTTGGAGGAGAGGAAGGTGATCAGGAACAGTAAACATGGATTCACCAAGGGCAAGTCATGCCTGACCAACCTGATTGCCTTCTATGATGAGATAACTGGCTCTGTGGATATGGGGAAAGCAATAGACGTGATACACCTTGACTTATGCAAAGCTTTTGATATGGTCTCCCACAGTATTCTTGCCAGCAAGTTAAAGAAGTATGGATTGGATGAATGGACTATAAGGTGGATAGAAAGCTGGCTAGATCGTCGGGCTCAACGGGTAGTGATCAACGGCTCGATGTCTAGCTGGCAGCCAGTACCAAGCGGAGTGCCCCAGGAGTCGGTCCTGGGGCCAGTTTTGTTCAACATCTTCATTAATGATCTGGATGATGGGATGGATTGCACCCTCAGCAAGTTCACGGATGACACTAAGCTGGGGGAGAGGTAAATACACTGGAGGGTAGGGATAGGGTCCAGAGTGATCTAGACAAATTGGAGGATTGGGCCAAAAGAAATCTGATGAGGTTCAATAAGGACAAGTGCAGAGTCCTGCACTTAGGAAGGAAGAATCCCAGGCTGGGGACCAACTGGATAAGTGGCAGTTCTGCAGAAAAGGACCTGGGGATTACAGTGGACGAGAAGCTGGATATGAGTCGACAGTGTGCCCTTGTTGCCAAGAAGGCTAACGACATATTGGGCTGCATTAGTAGGAGCGCTGCCAGCAGATCGAGAGAAGTGATTATTCCCCTCTATTAGGCACTGGTGAGGCCACATCTGGATTATTGTGTCCAGTTTTGGGCCCCCCGCTACAGAAAGGATTTGGACAAATTGGAGAGAGTCCAGCAGAGGGCAACGAAAATGATTAGGGGGCTGGGGCACATGACTTACGAGGAGAGGCTGAGGGAACTGGGCTTATTTAGTCTTCAGAAGAGAAGAGTGAGGGGGAATTTGATAGCAGCCTTCAACTACCTGAAGGGGGGTTCCAAAGAGGATGGAGCTAGGCTGTTCTCAGTGGTGGCAGATGACAGAACAAGGAGCAATGGTCTCAAGTTGCAGTAGGGATGGTCTAGGTTGGATATTAGGAAAAACTATTTCACTAGGAGGGTGGTGAAGCACTGGAATGGGTTACCTAGGGAAGTGGTGGAATCTCCATAGGGTGACCAGATGTCCCGATTTTATAGGGACAGTCCTGATTTTTGGGTCTTTTTCTTATATAAGCTCCTATTACCCCCCAGCCCCTGTCCCGATTTTTCACATTTGTTGTCTGGTCACCCTAAATCTCCATCCTTAGAGGTTTTTAATGCCCGGCTTGGCAAAACCCTGGCTGGGATGATTTAGTTGGGGTTGGTCCTGCTTTGAGCAGGGGGTTGGACTAGATGACCTCTTGAGGTCTCTTCCAACCCTAATCTTCTATGATTCTATGATTCAACAGCATCGCCATGCTGTGGAGGCCAGCTCCATGTGCCAGGCAGCAGGAAAGCTTACCGATGTGCAAGGTGGCGGTGAAGGTGTAATATCCTGCAACAGGTGCTGTGTATTGGCCACTGGTCAGGTTCAGCCCCAGGCCTCGATGGAACACCCCCTCTTTCTGAGGCTAGTAACAAAGAGAAAGGCAAGACTGTGCACACTGCGAGACACCATCCCAACTCTACATATTGCATTAGGAGATGGGCGCTCAGCTAGCAGCGTCCTCTCAGGAAACAGACATGCACTGTGTCTGCAGTGCAAGCAGAGGGTGATCGCAGCATGCAGACTATAACTGTATCTACACTAGGCCTCTTACTGCCATAGTTATGCTGTAAAAAATTTAAGTACAGACCAGGCTTAACAACGTATTTGAAAATTTGTCTTGTTTTCTAGTTGTTCACAGATTATCTGACGTCTGACCATGATTGTTTTCAAATGTGTTTGTTACTCAGAATTATTCATCAAATAATAGCTGCAAGCAAATTTTGATCAGTAGATTAAAAAGGAAGGATGGCTGGTGAAGGACTTTGGAAAGCTCAGAGTTAGGGTTGCCAGGTGTCCAGTTTTTGATCGGAAAGTCTGGTTGGAAGGGGACCTGTACAGTGTCCAGTCACATGTACTGACGACACCAAAAGTCCAGTTACCACAGGTGGGGGGGCCAAGGGAGTAGGCACTGGGTTATCAACCCACGCCAGCCCCTGTTCAGCTGGGGCCGTCTCCTACCTGCATCTTGTGGGAAGGCAGGCTCCCGTCCTAGCCCTGGAGTAGAGAGCGCCCAGCTGTGTGTGGGGGCCGGGGAAGGGATCAAGGAAGGGGAAGGGAGGAGAGTTGCGAGTGATGGGGGTGGAGGCCTTGGGGAAGAGGCAGAGCAGGGGTGAGGCCTCGGGGGAAGAGGTAGAGGGGGGAGGTTCCGGCTTTCCTTCTGTAGTGTCCGGTTTTCAGAAATTAGAAAATTGGCAACCCTACTCAGAGTCCAATTCCTAGCTCTGCCACAGACTTCTTATGTGGCCGTGGGCAAGCTGCATAATCTCTCTTTGCCTCTTTTCCTCATCTGGAAAATGGGGATAATAGTACTCCTTTAGTCTTGTCTGTATAGGTTGTAAATTCTTCAGGGCAGGGAATTCTGGGTTGTAGTGACACTATGAGGAGAAATCATGGGGAAAAAATGTATGATTCTTAACTGTATGTGTAGTATATGGCATCATTACAGAGCAGAGTTTTTAAGATTGTTCTGGGTGTCTTAACTGCATTTACAGGTCTTAATATACAGTAGAACATCAGAGTTATGAACATCAGAATTACAAATTGACCGGTCAACCACACAGCTCATTTGGAACCAGACGTATGCAATCAGGCAGCAGGAGAGACCAAAATAAAAGCAAACACAGTACAGGACTGTGTTAAATGTAAACTACTTAAAAAAAAGGGAAAGATCTGACAAGATTAAAAAAATGAATTGACAAGGTAAGGAAACTGTTTCTGTGCTTGTTTCATTAAATTAAGATGGTTAAAAGCAGCATTTTTCTTCTTCATAGTAAAGTTTCAAAGCTGTATTAAGTCAATGTTCAGTTGTAAACTTTTGAAAGAACTGTAATGTTTTGTTCAGAGTTACGAACAACCTCCATTCCCGAGGTGTTCATAACCCTGAGGTTCTACTGTATCTAGATTTCATGTATGTTTAACCTTAACTCTGAATTTCCTGGTCTGTCATGCTTATTTTGGGGCTAAAAATAACATCCCTGTAATATTTTTGTATCCTAAGTTACTGATGTGTACTCAGCCTTATCTCCATTGGTACATATAAGTTTGTCTAGGGATTTTAATTGGCCTGCAATTGGCTAGGAGGCTCAAAGGAAGTAACCCCCCTTCCCCCACCCCTGGCACACACACCTATAGTATGGCACAAATGGCAAGGTGCATTTGGGAGGTTAGGACCTGATCCAATGCTCACTGAAGTCAATGGGAATCTCCCCATAGACTCCCATGGGGGTTGGATTGAAGTTATATTCACCTTCCTCAGAGAGATCAGATACTGGGAATATAACTGTGAGAATAATGGATTTTTTTTAATTCACTGGCAATTCTGAAAAATTGGGGGGAAAAAAGATGCATTTTCAGGCTGAACCAAAAATGAAATGTTTCAGCAAATCAAAAAGTAGAAAAAAAATTGTTTCAGGTCAAACAAAATATTTCATTTAGGCAAAATTGAAATGTTTCATTTTGATTCCAGCCATTTTAAAACATTTTTGATTGGGTTTTTAAAATAAAATTAAAGAAAATTTTGAAACAAAAAGGTGTTTTGAGCCAAAAATTTGAAACGTTTCATTTAGAAAAATGTCAATTTTTGGACTGTTTGTTTTTTGACCAAAACAATTTGGCGAAACCAACACAAATTCGGGAAACGTGTCAGTGTTGCTGAATCTGCATTTTTGCCAGTCCAGCATGGCAAACTCCCTCCCCCACTCACTATGTAATAGATCTGAAGCTCTTGCAGGGATCTCCGTTCAATGGAAATGTTTCTCCGTATTCGGCAGTGGAAGGCTGCCTCCACTCGATGCTGTGGCTTACTCTTTGCCAACGGACCAGCAACAAGTGCCAAGATGTCATCTTCTCCTCTCTCCTCCTCTTCCTCACCTTCCTGGCAACCTTCACAGGCCTTCAGGCTCATCCTCTCCCGCTCCTTTACCACCTCTGAGAGAACACCCCCCAGAGAACCAGTTTTAGGAGTCACCGATGTACAAAGGGTTTTCACAAATGACTGCTCCCATTGGAGCCAATGATAAAATGCCCCTTGATGTCAATGGAAGCAGGATGGACACTGGTGTGAATTCTAGTCAAAGCCCAGCAAGCTGGCACCATCATGTGAGACTGAATCCCAGTCATCCCTGCTTCATGTGCTTGATCCAGGCAAATGTTCCGTCCTGGTCATTTTAGGCTGCAGTGAGGTTTGTTGGAGAATGCTCTCATTGGTTTTCTTTGCAGTCATGAAGCCAGGAAAGGGATATTAGTTTTCTGGGGTTCCCAATTATTGTTGCTGAGTTTGATTCTTAAATGTTGAGCCAAAAAGCTAATGGGAAGTCCTCTGAGGTGTTGGAGATAAACAGGGAATGAGTTTGTGACACACACAAATCTCACCACAAAAGTACACACCTACCACTGCAGTCAGTGGGAAACTCTCCAAAGACTGCAACGGAGGTTGGATTGGGGCTAAAGTCACTTCCCTAACACCCCACACACACAAACACAGACAAATAAGTACCTCATCACCAAGATGTGTGTTAGCAATTATTATTTGTGACATTAGACAAAGTGCACATTTGAGGTTTGTAGTTAGTCATGTCCTGATGTGTGAGTGTAAAACTCTGTGCTGGAAAATTATGTCGAAATAACCGATACACTGAAAGTGTAAAGCTGCTCCTGGGGCTGGAGTTTGTCTGGCTGAGCACCCGTGTAAGAGGAAGTAAGATACCACCCCAGACATACACCCCTTTCTGCCCTGCTCCGGTTACCTGGCTCTTGTGTCTGGGCAGGCAGGCTAAGCAGCACTGCATGCCAACTTACTGCCCCTGCACCCACCAAGGGGTCGACTCCCCATATGCACTAGACAGCAACCACTAAGGGCTTGTCTACACTGGCACTTTGCAGTGCTGCAACTTTCTCGCTCAGGGGTGTGAAAAGCCAGGCTGCCAGTGTAGATAGTGCACCAGTGCTGGGAGTCGCACTCCCAGCGCTGGTAGCTACACCACTCGTGGAGGTGGTTTTTTTTTGAAGTGCTGGAAGAGCTCTCTCCCAGCACTCTGCTGTGACTACACAAGCCACATTAAAGCGCTGCCACGGCAGCGCTTTAGCATTGCCAGTGTAGACTAGCCCTTATTCTTCTTAACCTCAACCCTGAGGGAGGGAGATCAGGTTCACAAGGTGATCTTGCCCCCCCAGTAGGACATGAGCTCTTGTCTCTTCAGTGTCACGCTCCCTGCAGCATGGGACACCCACCTCCCCAGCCCAGCTGAAGTGCCTGTGGAGACGCACTCAGCCCACTCCATGCACTGGCTTTCATACTGTACCTTTCAGCAGCAGCCGGAAGTCCTTCAGCAATTCTTCTGGTGTCACCAGGGCTCCTTGAGGGCCGGGGGAACCTGGTGGGCCTGGCAGGCCAAACTGGAACCCCAGACAGAGCACAGAGCTGCTCAGTTCAAATTAGGGCACAACCAGCTAGTGTAGATCCAATAAGAATGGCTCCATCCCGCAGTGCCAGCCTCTAGTCACCCACATCCTGGCACCCTTCCCCTTCCCATTGCCCGAAAGGGCACCTGCCTGTTCTGAACTCTGTGCTGGAATCTAAGCAGGATTGGCCATCTCTGCTGGGTTGGTCACTGTTTTCAACCCCACTCCCTCAGTCTGTTCTGGGCTCAGAAGGAGCAGGGCTGTTACACTAGGGATGCCGTGGGCCCTGGCCAGGCTCTCTAGGTTGGGGGCACAGTAGGCTTGGGCCAGGGCTCTCCATGCGGGGTGGGGTGCAATACGCCCAAGCTGAGCATCTCTGTGAGGGGAGGGGCGCAGTGGGCCCAGGCTGAGGAGCTCTGTGAGGGGAGAGGCATAGGTGCCGACTTCCACTGTTCCTGTTGGGTGCTCGACCCTACCCCCACCCCTGCACTACCCTTGCCCTGCCCCCATTCCACCCCTTCCCCAAGTCCCCGCCCCTGCCCTGCCTCTTCTCCGCCTCCTTCCCTGAGCGTGCCGCGTCCCCGCTCCTCCCCCTCCCTCCTGGAAAGTCCTAAGCGTTGCCAAACAGCTTTTTGGCAGCAGGAAGCACTGGGAGGTAGGCGGGAGGAGCAGGGACGTGGCACGCTCGGGGGTGGGGGGAGGAGGTGGGGGGGGGAGTGAGGGGAGCTTGGCTGCCGGTGGGTGCAGAGCACCCACTAATTTTTCCCCGTGGGTGCTCCAGCCCCGGAGCACCCACGGAGTCAGCACCTATGGGGAGAGGCGCAGTGGGCCCAGGCTGAGGAGCTCTGTGAGGGGAGGGGCGCAGTGGGACCAGGCTGAGGAGCTCTGTGGGAGGTGGGGCCCAGTGGGCCCAGGCTGAGGAGCTCTGTGAGGGGAGGGGCGCAGTGGGCCCAGGCTGAGGAGCTCTGTGGGGGGAGGGGCGCAGTAGGCCCAGGCTGAGGAGCTCTGTGGGGGGTGGGACGCAGTGAGACCAGGCTGAGGAGCTCTGTGAGGGGAGGGGCCCAGTGGGCCCAGGCTGAGGAGCTCTGTGGGAGGTGGGACGCAGTGGGACCAGGCTGAGGAGCTCTGTGGGGGGTGGGACACAGTGGGACCAGGCTGAGGAGCTCTGTGGGGGGAGGGGCGCAGTAGGCCCAGGCTGAGGAGCTCTGTGGGGGGAGGGGCGCAGTGGGCCCAGGCGGAGGCGCTCTGTGAGGGGAGGGGTGCAGTGGGCCCGGGCTGAGGAGCTCTGTGAGGGGAGGGTTGCAGTGGGCCCAGGCTGAGGCGCGCTGTGAGGGGAGGGGTGCAGTGGGCCCGGGCTGAGGAGCTCTGTGAGGGGGGGGGCGCAGTGGGCCCAGGCTGAGGAGCGCGGCCAGGGGAGGGGCGCAGTGGGCCCAGGCTGAGGCGGTCTGTGGGGGGAGGGGCGCAGTGGGGCCAGGCTGAGGAGCTCTGTGAGGGGGGGGGCGGAGTGGGACCAGGCTGAGGAGCTCTGGGAGGGGAGGGGCGCAGTGGGACCAGGCGGAGGAGCTCTGGGGGGGGAGGGGCGCAGGGGGCCCAGGCTGAGGAGCCCTGGGGGGGGAGGGGGGCAGTGGGCCCAGGCTGAGGCGCTCTGTGAGGGGAGGGGTGCAGTGGGGCCAGGCTGAGGAGCTCTGTGAGGGGCGGGGCGCAGTGGGACCAGGCTGAGGAGCGCTGTGAGGGGAGGGGCGCAGTGGGACCAGGCTGCGGAGCTCTGTGGGGGGGGGGGCGCAGTGGGCCCAGGCTGGGGAGCTCTGTGGGGGGTGGGGCCCAGTGGGACCAGGCTGAGGCGCTCTGTGAGGGGGGGGTTGCAGTGGGCCCAGGCTGAGGCGCGCTGTGAGGGGAGGGGTGCAGTGGGCCCGGGCTGAGGAGCTCTGTGAGGGGAGGGTCGCAGTGGGCCCAGGCTGGGGCGCTCTGTGGGGGGTGGGGTGCAGTGGGCCCAGGCTGAGGAGCTGTGTGAGGGGAGGGGCGCAGTGGGCCAGTGCCAGGGATGTCTGTGTAGGTTGGGCGGAGCAGGCACAGTTCGGATCTCTGCATGGGTGGCGGTGCAGCAGGCCTGGGATCTCTGTGTGGGATGGGGTGCAACGAGTCTGAGCCGGGGCTCCCTTGGGTGCAGGGCCGGCTCCAGGCACCAGCTGAACAAGCAGGTGCTTGGGGCGGCCACTCGGGAGAGGGGCGGCACGTCCAGCTATTCGGCGGCAATTCGGCGGAGGGTCCCTCACTCCCGCTCGGAGCGAAGGACCTCCCGCCGAATTGCCGCCGCAGTTCGCAATCGGGGTTTTTTTTTTTTTTTTTTTTTTTTTTTTTTTTTGCTGCCTGAGGCAGCAAAAACCCTGGAGCCGGCGCTGCTTGGGTGGGTTGTGCAGACACACCGGGGATGTGAATACATACCTTGAATTTTTTTGATTTGCCTTTGCCCCGTTTCTTGCTGTTCACCCCTTTGTTTGATTGTTTCATAAAGAGCATCCAGGCGTCCCGGGGGTCGATGCTGCGAGACTGCTCAGGAAGGGGTTCCTGTTGGACGATCAAAGAATAAGAACACAGAAAGTGACAGTAACCAGCTCTGCGGGCTGCTGGGTGGTTCAGACACAGGTGGGTGCCGTTCTTCATCGCTACTCCCATTACACAGCAGGGGCAGGAACTCAGCAGCTGGAAACCAGCCTGTGCTTTGCTGGAGTGTTAATGAGTTCCTTACCGCTGTGACTGCCTTAGCTGCTGGCCAGGGAGCTGTGCCCTTCTCACAGCGTGCAGGACATGTAGAACCTGGCTACCTGGGGGACCTCTGAAAAACTCTGGACTCAAAGAAACTCTGTAGAGGGCACGCTTCTCTCTGGGTGGGCGCTAACCCAGTGCCAGCAGCAGCAGTGTTTCTGGGGTGCATATTTTGGAGGGGATGTAAACGGAGGTCATTAAACAGCCCACAGCGCTTTTTGCAACCATGAATGTTAGACCAGCGTGGGGGTGAGTTGTGGGCATATGTACCGATGGTGCTGGTGTGCTGGTGCATTGCACGGGGCAGGGGGAGGTATGGTGCATTAGTGGAGAGGTTTGGTGACTTACAGCTAACACAGGTCCACTTAAAACTTCACAAGAGCACAAATCAGCATCTTGGTGAAGTGCTAAGTCTTTCCCGCAATTTCAGTTTGTCAGCTGCTGCCCTAGACTATTGCTGTATCTGTGACACAGCTCCTGTTTCACCTAGCAAGTGTCATCACACCGAACTCACTGATGCCATGCTCTGGCTTCCCTGTTGGATCATCTGGTATTGACAGTCCGTAATGTAATCACATATGCTCATTGACTGATGCTGAAATCAATATCAAAATACTGATCCAAGAATTAAATACTAATCAAGGTGTAGTTGATGCTAAAGCTGGACGAGCACAAGTCCATGGGGCCGGATGCACTGCATCCGAGGGTGCTAAAGGAGTTGGCGGATGTGATTGCAGAGCCATTGGCCATTATCTTTGAAAACTCATGGCGATCAGGGGAGGTCCCTGATGACTGGAAAAAGGCTAATGTAGTACCCATCGTTTAAAAAGGGAAGAAGGAGGATCCGGGGAACTACAGGCCAGTCAGCCTCACCTCAGTCCCTGGAAAAACTAACCTAATTGCCTTTTATGATGAAATAACTGGCTCTGTGGTTTAGGGGAAAGCAGTGGATGTGCTATTCCTTGACTTTAGCAAAGCTTTTGATACGGTCTCCCACAGTATTCTTGCCGGCAAGTTAAAGAAGTATGGGCTGGATGAATGGACCATAAGGTGGATAGAAAGCTGGCTAGATCATCGGGCTCAACGGGTACTGATCAATGGCTCCATGTCTAGTTGGCAGCCGATATCAAACGGAGTGCCCAAAGGGTCGGTCCTGGGGCCGGTTTTGTTCAATATCTTCATTAATGATCTGGAGGATGGCATGGATTGCACCCTCAGCAAGTTTGCTATGACACTAAACTGGGAGGAGTGGTAGATACGCTGGAGGGTAGGGATAGGATACAGAGGGACGTAGACAAATTAGAGGATTGGGCCAAAAGAAATCTGATGACGTTCAACAAGGACAAGTGCAGAGTCCTGCACTTAGGACGGAAGAATCCCATGCACTGCTACAGACTAGGGACCGAATGGCTAGGCAGCAGTTCTGCAGAAAAGGACCTAGAGGTTACAGTGGACGAGAAGCTGGATATGAGTCAACAGTGTGCCCTTGTTGCCAAGAAGGCTAACAGTATTTTGGGCTGTATAAGTAGGGGCATTGCCAGCAGATTGAGGGACATGATCATTCCCCTCTATTCTGCACTGGTGAGGCCTCATCTGGAGTACTGTGTCCAGTTTTGGGCCTCACACTACAAGAAGGATGTGGATAAATTGGAGAGAGTCCAGCGGAGGGCAACAAAAATGATTAGGGGGCTGGAGCACATGACTTACGAGGAGAGGCTGAGGGAACTGGGTTTGTTTAGTCTGCAGAAGAGAAGAATGAGGGGGGATTTGATAGCTGCTTTCAATTACCTGAAAGGAGGTTCCAAAGAGGATGGAGCTCATCTGTTCTCAGTGGTGGCAGATGACAGAACAAGGAGTAATGGTCTCAAGTTGCAGTGGGGGAGGTTTAGGTTGGATATTGGGAAAAACTTTTTCACTGGGAGGGTGGTGAAGCACTGAAATGGGTTACCTAGGTGGAATCTTCTTCCTTGGAGGTTTTTAAAGTCAGGCTTGACAAAGCCCTGGCTGGGATGATTTAGTTGGGGATTGGTCCTGCTTTGAGCAGGGGGTTGGACTAGATGACCTCCTGAGGTCCCTTCCAACCCTGATATTCTATTATTCTAATTCTTGTCTGGGTCTATCTGCGCTGCAGTCAGAGGTGTGACTGCAGCCCGTGTAGCCATACCCTAGCCAGTGTGAATAACAATAGCAGTGACGTTGTCTCAGCACGGGACTCTGGGTATGTCCTTACATGGCTAACCCATGCTGCTGTCTGTGCTACTGCAGCTTCTGCGTTACTCACACTAGCTTAGGGTGACCAGATGAGGGGAATAGGGTATCGGGACACATGGGGGGGGGGGGGGGGGGGGGGGAAAAAAAAAAAAAAAGAAGAGAGAGCCCCGGGGGGGGGGGAAAAAAAAAAAAAAAAAAAAAGCCGAGCGGGTCCCGGCTGAGAGGAAAGAAAAAAAAAAAAAAAACGCCGCGCGAGTCCCGGCTGAGAGAGAAAAAAAAAAAAAGTGCTGGCTGCGGATATCCCGGTCGGGACGGGGGACAGAGACCGAAATATCGGGACGGTCCCGATAAAATCGGGACGTCTGGTCACCCTACACTAGCTAGATCGGAGGTAGCTCAGGTATGTCTGCACATGCTGCAGTCACGCCTCTGACTGCACTGTAGCCATAACTAGAGTGACCAGATGTCCCGATATTTGGAGCTTTGTCTTATATAGGCTCCTATTACCCCCCCCCCCCACACACACACACCCTGTCCCAATTTTTCACACTTGCTATCTGGTCAGCCTATCATAACCCATGTGGCAAATAAGGCCAGAGCCTCCCCTGGTGTAAAGTGGCACAGCTCCACTGAAGTCAGTGTCAACTTACACTAGCTCAGGGTCTGGCCCAAGAAGTTTACAAAGCCCCTAGTATAACACTGGCACATTGTTCATTGTAGCAAAGATCAGCCAGGCAAGATGTCTAGGTCTGAGTTCTGGCCCTAGTCTCTCCCTGGCTGTTGCAACAGCAGCTGTGATTGTGGCAGAGGCAGTGGGCTAAGGCCTGCTCTTCCAAGGTATTTTGCCTAGCTGCCTACCTCTCATTGAAATCAATGAGTGCTGGGGGAAGGGAGAGAGGACATCAGGCCCTCAGCAGCAGCCTCTCTGGAAGATTAGCAAGTGGTGTTGGCAGGTGCCAGAGGACCAGGCTCCAGCAGACCAGCTACTGTGGTCCACCTCCTGACAGGTGTGATGGGTGTCATGGAGAAGCCTCGGCTCCACCAGTGACACAGCATACTTACTGTGGCTAGGAGGGATTCCTATCCCCTAGGAGGGATTCCCCCTAGTAAGCTAGGGGCATGGTTGGATGAGCGACTCACATAGAGTCTGGAGGGCTGTATGGCTGAAGGGAAGAGAACATGCCTGAGGTTTCATTTCTATTAGATGGGAATACTGAGGCACAGAGAAGCGGTGTGACTTGTCCAGGATCACAGTGAGCCCACCAGCATTGTGTGGATTAGATCCAAGATCTCCTGAGTCTCAGTGCTGTGCTCTGGTCACCCAGCATGCTGCTGCCCTTCACAGTGCTGGACAGCAAGAGCATGAGTCTCCAGGCAGTATTAGTTCAGTTTACACCAGCTGAGGAGCTAGACCAGAGACATCTCCATACACCATTGTACAATACAACTGCTACATTGGTGCCATCTAACTTGCTGCCCATTGTCACTTCCAAGTCCCTTCTCACATTGCATGTGTGTTATTTCCCCAGGCATGGAGGAGTTTACAGTTTATTAGGCTTCAAGCAGAGAGTACAAAAATCCACAGCATAAGCATCTGAAGAATTAGGTGCCATCTCAGCACTGCCAGGCACTTCTTGTGTGCCCTTGGGCCAGTCAGCGAACTTTTCTGTTGCCCCATCTCCCCCATCTCTACCACACAAGGGTGATGTGGGAAGGTGCCGGGGCAGTGCAGGAGCAGCTAGAGATATTCCATTTGCTGTACTTGCTATGTCTCTTCACCTGCTCATTAGCAAGGGAACTGTACACCAGTGGGAGATGCAGGCAGGACTTCCAGATAGCCATCCCAAGGAGGCCAGTCACACTAGTTCTGCTAGTAGTGCAGAATCCCTCCATCCACCCAAAGGAGGGGACCGACAGAAGCCCAAGTGGAGAAGGCACCGTTAGCCGCTTGCCAATGTCAAGGGTCTTAGAGGGAAGGTTGCTCCCTAAAGGGGTTGACAACACTGCATGGCTAGAGAACTGCCAGCCAAGGAATGACATGTCCAGTCACTTAAAAGGCACATCTCACCTAATCAATTCCCTGCAACTGTGGGGGCACTGGTGGCAGCTGGGGCTCACCTGTTCTCTGCCTGTGGCACACAGCAGGTTAGTCTCCTGAGGACTGAACCATTTTAGTCTAACTAAAGTCATTGGGCTCAATACAGGGGTATCTAGGGGAGGTTTAATGGCCCATGATATACAGGAGATCAGAATAAATGAGTCCCTTTGGGCTTTGAAATTTATGAAATAACTGCCTAAAAACTCCCACCCTCGTGGGAAAACCATGGGCCTGACAAATAAGTTTTGTGTAGTTTTATGTCATGCACTTGGCAATCAATTCAACCAGAGCCAAATGTACTTTCCATTGGTGGCAGAGGCACCTATAGCCCAGCTGAGGTGCTTTTTAATATGTATTGTAAATAATAGTGGTCTACGGTCTATTCCAAGCGAACAAAAGTCATCTTCAAAATATCACCAGCTACAGATCAACATAATCATACAAATGTCAGGCTGGAAGGGACATCAAGAGGTCATCAAGTCCAGCCCCCAACGCTGTGGCAGGACCACATATACCTAGACCATCCTGACAGTTGTTTGTCCAACCTGTTCTTAAAAACCTGCAACAATGGGGATTCCACATCCTCCCTTAGAAGCCTGTTCCAGAGCTTAACTACCCATACAGTTGGAAAGCTTTTCCTAATACCTAACCTAAATCCCCCTTGCTGCAAATTAAGTCCATTACTACTTGTCCTACCTTCAGTGGAGATGGAGAAAAACTGATCCCTGTCCTCTTTATAACAGCCCTTAATGTATTTGAAGACTGTTATCAAGTCTGTCTCAGTCTTCTTTTCTCATGACTAAACATGCCTAGTTTTTTAAAACTTTTCCTCATAGGTCTAAATTTGTCCAGTTTGTCCTAATTTTTCCTAAAGTGTAGTGCCCAGAACTGGACTCTCTACTCCATCTGAGGCCTCACCAGTGCCATGTAGAATGGGACAGTTACCTCCAATATCTTACATGACACTCATGCTTATATAATCTCAGACTGATATTAGCATTTTTCCCAACTGGCCAACTCATATTCAATTTGTGATCCAGTATAACCCTTTTTGCAGGACTACCACCTAGCCAGTTATTACCCATTTTGTAGTTGTGCATTTGATTTTTTTTTCTTCCTAAGTGTGGTACTGTGCACTTGTCTTTAATGAATTTCATCTTGTTGATTTCAGACCAATTCTCCAATTTGTCAAGGTCATGTTCAATTCTAATCCTGTCCTCCAAAGTGCCATTTTAGTGTCCCCCATACATTTTATAAGCACACTCTCCACTCCATTATCCAAGTCATCCATTAAAATATTGACTAGTACCAGACTTAGGACAGAGCCCTGCAACACCCCACCCCTCCCATTGTGACGGTGAACCGTTGATAACTACTCTTTGATTGTGATCTTTTAACCAGTTGTTCACCCATTTTATGGTAATTTAATCTAGACAGCATTTCCGTAGTTTGCTCATGCCATGTGGCACTGTGTCAAAAGCCTTACTACAAATCAAGACATATCATGTCTACAGCTTCCCCTCTATCCACTAAACCTGTCAAAGAAGGAAATTAGGTTGGTTTGGCATGATTTGTTCTTGACAAATCCATCCTGGCTATTTCTTATAACCCTCTAGGTGCTTACAAATTGGTGAGTGAGAAGCAGAAGAGCTCTAGAAAAAAGATGTAACAAAGGCTGATTGCCCAAGTGTATAATTAGGCTGGGCAGAACTCAGTTTATAATTCTGAGGGATAATATTAATGTTTATTTTTAACCATTTGTTTAGAGTTTTATCAATTTAAATATCCACATTTGCAGAAAATTGTAGCAGGGGTGTCTGCTAATGCCAGCAGACATTGCGATTCCAAAAGTTAAAGCTTTATAACTGTTAAAACACAAATTGTCAACATCCCATGGCAAACAATACAATGTGAATATCCTTAAATCAAAACTCAAATAATTTCTCAAGCAGCATTTTTCTCACTTTGCCTATCTGTAAATTTCAGTGATCATCAATGGAAATACTTTTTTGTTGGTTTGTGCGTGTATGGCAAAAATCAACATTTATTGACATTTACCAATAAAATCCTAATCCTTCCAAGCCTACATACCCAACAGGCCCGCACTGAGATTTGCTGCAAGTTAATTTTGGGTAAGAACAGGCCTGAATGATCATGGAAGCTGAATTTTTAATGTGCAGTCCTGGAGCAGCACTATAAAACACCACTGCAGTGACTCCAGTGTGTTGTGTTCCCAGTGTTTTAAACAAGTGCTCTGTGCACTGCTGCTGCTAATTTGGAATAGCCTGAAGATCCCAAGTCATTGGTATGGCTAGCCTCACAGCTGGCCCCCTTTTTGCCTGCCTTTACATCCACAGTGAGCTGGGGCACTTTCCAGATTGATGGTGCAGCACTTTGGACTCTCCCGGCCTCTCTGAGCAGGACCTGCTGGCAGAGTCCCCAAGGTCCACACATTTTTTAAGCAGCTAATGTGTTTCTGTGCTGACTGATTTGCAAAGCTGCCCTAGCTAGGCTCCCCCAGCTATGCAGCTCACCCAACTTAAGGCATTTACGAATCTCCCTAGCCCAGTGCAGTGGGCATTGTTGGAATAATGCCAAAGAAGGCCCCCGGGGGTCGGGTGGGATATAAAAGAATACCCCTGTCAAACAGTAACAGCTGGCATCACTAGCCATAAGTTTTCCACCCATTCACAAACTATTGGACACAGCTTCCGTCTTTCCCCTGATCTGAGAGCAGAGGAATGAGGGTGGGAAATTCATTTGCCTGAGCAGCACTCTCATCTGGGAGAGAGTTTAACCCTGCCAATAGCACCTTTAATAACTGCTGGAGCAGATAAGTGGAAGGGATTTCTGGGTGGGTAAGGACTGAGCCTCCTGGTCCATCAGCTGCTCCAAAAGGACAGAATATGTGAGGGCTGGAGTTTAGGGCTCCTCTTATTGCAATTCAGTTTTATCCTTCGGAGCTTGTCTGCACTCATGTGGGAATGTGGGTTAGCAAATTATTGAGGCACATTTGGTGGTAGTGGACTAGAGTCTAAATTAGGATAATTTACACCTTCTCCTGGCCCCTCAGGTTAAATTATATGATCTTAACCTCCCACAAACCTACTTACACAGTCACCTTTGCACATCACCCCTGCATTTGGATTTGTTTTTAAAGTAGCACAGATATGGTCAACCAGGAACTCACAATTACCTTCTTGTAACATAAGAATAAAGGGAAAGTCAGTGCGAGTGAAAGGCTACCAATTTTTAAAAAGATCAAAGGATTTTTTTTGTATAATGCACAATTGATCTATGGAACTCATTGCCACAAGGTATTAGTGAGGCCAAAAGCTTAGCTGAATTGAACAAAGAATTAGATGGTTGTACAGTTAATCAGAACGACATCAACGGTGACATTAGATAACATGCAAAATTTTAGAAGGGCTCTGAAACCTAATGTTTCAGGATATAAGCTGTCACTAACTGCTTGGGGAAAGGAAGAAACTGTCTCTCCATAATTGTCCATTATGAGGATTCTTGCCCCTGCCTCTGGAGTATCTATACTTGGAGACAGGTTCCTGATCAGGTGCACCACAAGTCAATCCCACTGCAGTTTTTATGTGACACAGTTGATCAGCTGTAACCTATAAGCCGCAAGACAAACTCTGTGATTGTATGTTTCCAACAGAGCTGAGAAAATGTTTGCTCTGCAAAATATTTATGACAAAACTGGAAAAGATTTGGGGCACTTGCTAACATTTAATGAGCCAGTAGGCTTGCTTTCACAGCGCTTGGTTTGGTCCCCTCAGTGTGCTAGATTCTTTCTCATGGCAAAAGTCAGTTGCTCATTGACAATAAACAAGCGTAGTCACCCAAAGGTGAAAAAGTACAAAACCATCCCTACCCCTCACCCCAGCTATCCACTGTGTGTGTGTGCATGTGTGTGAAAAAAAAAAGTCATCACACAACTCAAATTCCCTGAGTAGATTTTACTTGCAATCACATTCACTCAGCTCAGAAATTAGACTCTCTGTGCATCACCCACTTTCCTGCTTTGGTTGCTTGGAGTTTAGATCTGTGCTCAATTCCCTACAACTAGGTGCTGGTAGAATAAGTGCTTACCGGGTCGTTAGAGGCTGGCAGAGGCATGCTGCTTTTTCCTTGGCCTGTGGGATACTCATTCCACTGGGATTTCTTCTCTCGGCTTCCTCTGCTTCCAAGTTTCTCCGACCCCACTGAGCCAACACATGAGGCCACTGCCAGGAATCCCACACACAGTAATAGGAGCCAGCGGCTGGCAGGGAGGGATCCAGCCATCCTTCAACACGGCACCAAAGAGGTGGTCCTTTCTCTCCAGGAGCCAGAGTTTCTATGGCCACCCAGAGGCAGGCATTGCCCGTAAGAGCAAGAAGAAATCAGACTGTGTCCTGTCAGGAATGGCGTGTTTGGGGGAAGAGATGATACTCCAGCAATGTCAGGCCTGTCCTCCCATCAGCACCAGCTCAGGAGATGGGTTGCCCTTGCAGAACAGCCGGCTGGTACTCGACAGCTGAGCCACCTGGCCCGAGGAGAGGGCAATGCGTCCTACTTTGTGGGGGGAAAGCACATTGTGTAGGCTCAAGGATCCCTTAGAGAAATGTCCCTGTACTTCAGAGTACTCCCTGCTCCAATCCGCTCGTGAGAGCTCGGACCAAGAGTCTGGGCGTGGGCTTAAAAACCCACCGGCTGGGGCTGAGTCCAGCTGGGAGAGGGCTATCTCCCTTGCTTGCCTCCTTTCTTGGGCTGCCTTTGGAGCTGTAAATACAGTCTCTTCCCAGCAGCTCTCGTGTGCTCCTTCCCTTCACAGCTGGAGGGGCCAGGAGAATGCCCAGTTTCTCTGCTGGTGGCTCTCACTCCAGCCTGGCCCTGGCTGGGATCTGTGGCTCATGAGAGACACCCATGACTGGTGCACTGCCCTCTCTCTCCCTGGGTTTCTGTGGGCACTGCTCCTGGCGCAGCAGACCTTGGCTGTCTCGGTCTGATATTCTTGCTTACATCCACTCCTTTTAATGAGCTTGAATTCCCCGCCTCATAGGCACTGCCTCACGCACGCACTCCAGGGAGCCAGAGAGCCCTCTCCTGGCTTCAAGTGTTAGGTGCAATCATTTCCAGCCTCTGGCTCCATGAGCTAGAGACTGGCAGCTGGGAACCCAGGGACAGGTGCACAGAGGCTTCAGTCACACTAAGTACAAGGCAATTTTCATGGAGAGGGCCACAGGCGAGAGGACTGAAGCAAATCCCCAGCCAGCGGCCTCTAGTCTCCTTTCAGCCCACGGTGATCCGAGTGACCCTCACTGCGTGTCTGGCTGTGGCTGCAGTGGCTGGAGCTACCAGCTCATCCTGAGAGACAATGGCCCCTATTTGCCCAGCGAAGAACTAACCCCATCCAGGGCTCTGCATGCTTTATGCAAGTGATTCTTCAGCAAAGCTTCAGCAGGACCATAGGGTATTCCTGCTTGGGACAGCAGACTGCACCACTTACTAACTGGAGGCGCTGCATCATTTCCCCCTTGAGCTCCCCAGACCCTTCCATGGGCCATCCTGAGCATCCAGCTGCCAGTGCCTCACTGGCTACGGATAGGATGGGCATGACTGAGGTGGGCATGGACTGCTCCACTCATTAGTGAAGGGAGATCTGGCCTCCAGTTACCATGAGCACCTAGGGATATGCCACATTGGTGGGTGCTGAACTCATAGGAGGGGTTCTAACTTGCTCCGTTTCATGCATCAGCTGGGACACACTAGGGCTTTACCCTTTAAGGGAGTCCCCTCTCCTGACCGGGCAGCAACAGTGGCCAGGGCTTGGAGCTGCTATGACAACATTGCTCTGGCCATCCTAGAATCGGGTCAGTCCTGCCTAGGGCATGGAAGTGTCTAGCGCCAACTGCAAAGCCAGTAGTCTCCCCTACCCACGTGGGCTTTGGGTTAAAACTGGCTCAGGTCCCCCAGGAGCATACAGGGAAGAGCAGGATTTTATCAAATATACACCAAAAATACTGGGCCCAATTGCCAGGGCTGGCCAGTGACTGTGGAGCAGGGAGCTCATCCCACGCATGAGCGCATTTGGCTCTCAGTCTTGCCAGGTGCTGAGCACTCTGTCCCCAATCCAGCAAAGCACATAAACATGTGCTTAGCTTGAAGCAAGAGAGTGGAGCCTCTAAAGAGACAGAGAGTGGGATCCCAGCCCCACTGAAGTCAATGGAACCAGGATTTCTCCTGAGTCATCCTGGGGAACCCCAAAGCTTTTTGTTGTTCCAAACATGGAGCAGAAACCATATCATGTGACCAGAGGCAGATTACCGCTTTCTGAGGCCCTGGGCCAGAGCAAATGGGGGCCCCTCCCCCTCCCTTCCGCCTTCAGTCTCCCCTGCCCTCCTCCCCAGTGCTCCTGCCAGGGAAATGCGGTCGGGGCACAGGGGCTTCCCCCACTCCCTGGCAGGAGCGCCGGGCGGGCGGAACAGGTTGGGATGCGGGGGGGTGCCCATTTTTCCAGGGCCCCCCAATTGGCTGGGGCCCCTGGGCATGGGCCCCGTTGGCCCAGTGGCTAATCCACCACTGCATATGACTGATGTGACTGTGCATGAGTCCCCCCTTATCCCTGAGCACCTCCTTGTGGCTGGAGGCCTAACACCAGGATTAAATCCCACATCCCCTCTTGGGCCCCTAAGGCCGGCACAACAGGCTCTCTTCCCTTAATAATACCTCCTTGAGGCCGGATTGTTACAAAAATAAATAATCCACAACCAAAGGCCCCAATCAGTCCAGGCTCACCCTGACTGCATGTAGGCCTTAAAATCTCACAAGATCTAGGTCACTAATGTAGCACATACCACACTCCGGCATCTGCCACCACACCCGGGCACATTTCTGGCCTTCTCCTGTCCTGCTGCCAGCCCACTCTTCCCATAGGAACCTGCCCTCCCCAGCCTCTCAACTGGGAGTGCCTCTTCACCAGGGGAGCTGCCATCAATCCCCCTGTTCCAGTATCCTTTCCTACCTCTCCAGCATGGAGACATTACCAGATAAGTCCCTCCATTGCTCCTCCTGCCTTCAGCCCTCCTACCCTGGCTCGGGGAGCTCAGCTGGCAATTCCTCTGCTGCTCTTCAGCCTTGCCCCCAGAAACCAACAGCTTCCTTCAGGGACCTTCTCGGAGCCCAAACGTGTTGGAATAAATAACAACCAATGATAAATAGACAACAATGCATAGAAATCACAACCCACCAATGTCTTTGTTCAGCTGTGCTCCATATCAGCTCAAAGCATGCCCTGTCCTCACTGCCCTTGCTGCTATAAGCCTTGGCCAGCCCTCGGCCATCTCCTGCCGTGATTACTGTAACCTCTTTTCCAGCCACCCTCTTCTCTCTCCAAGCTGTCAAAAATACTGCAGCTACACTCATCTTTTCCCCAGTTACCCTGACTCCGTTCCCTGCCCCCTTGGCTCTTATCACACCAAGTTCAAGTTCTTTGTCCTCCCCACACCCTTGCTTATGTCCTATGCTCTTCTCAGTCCTCTTGGCTTGCTGCGCCCTATGGGACTGAGCCAAATCGCATGGATGTTGATGGGAATCTTTTCCTTGACATCAGTGGGCTGTTTCTCTCACTCTCAGAAGTTATTGTCCTCAGCCTCTGCATTCTAGGGCGACTTGGGCTGCACACACAGACTATGGCCATCCAGAGCGCGCATCTCTCTCCCTGCACTCAGCGCCTGTGGAATCCTGTGGCATCAGTGGGTGGCTCTCACTCACACTTAGCAGCTGTATTGAGCACTGCGCATGGCTTCCACTATTTTAGGCATAGGTTCAGTGTGTAAATATAGCTTGCAAGTGTGACTCTCCGTGACATGGTCCTGGCACACTAAGAGCAGGGTGTTCCCAAGAGACCATTATCCAAGGGCTAGCTAGGTTTCCTACATGCTGAATGTTAGTGAGAGCTCCTTACAGTGGTGGCTCAATAAACAGTGAGGGCTTGGCAAGCAGAATAATTCCATGTGCCATAGGGTACAAGCGGAGCCATCTCTAGACCTACAAACCCCTCTTCATTAGGGTCAGGTACTTGGTCACCCTGGAGCAACAAGGTGGAATGAGCCAGCTGACACGGTCTGGTAATAGCACCTGTGACATCATTAAAACCTTCCAACAGGATGATACTCTTTCTGGAGTCCTGTCCAGCAGGCTAATGGAGGTGACTTGGGCTTGTTGCCATGTGGACCAAGTTATTTTCCTAAACAGTGAGCAATATTAATGATGTCATAGGAGCTGCCAGAGGGCCAGATCTAATTGGTTTAGTCTTCCAGCAAATCCACATGTAATGATATCTCTGCGCTGTGCCATAGCCTGGTATGGCAGGGCTGCAGAGCACTTGCCTGCTCTGATTGCAGCACGGTGCTGAGACGGTGATATTATTATCCATGCTTGGTGTATGAGAATAGTCCAGTCTGACCACTGGAGTAGCATTCTGCAGTGTCATAGCGGTCAAAGGTCATTCTGAAAGCAGACCCTGCATAGATAGAGACCAGCACTCAGTTTTTAAGTCTCCCTTCCTCATAAATCAACCAGTTAGTTTAAACATTAAGGGCTGTGTTGTTGGGCACCTTTGAGGAGGCTCAGCTGGGACGGATGTGTGGAAATGTAAAGGGCACCGGGGGAGAGGGGTGAAGAAAGCTGGACTCTTCCCCTTCCTCTCCTTCACGCTCCAGTGAAATCTAATCCTCATTCTTGAGCTCTCCTGTCACTGTCTTGGCCCACAGCTCCCAGCAGACTGATGTAGCCAAGCTGTTCACTCTCGCTCCCCATCAGAGGGAAGGACCTTGCAGATGAAGTCATGGGAATGAAACCTCCAGCCATCCCTGAAAGCAAAGCAGTACGAATGGGAAGTCAATGTGTGGCCTCTTGCCTGTCTATGGGACTTCCCCTTGAGGCCCAGCAGTCAGTAACCAAGTGAAACTAACCCAGCCAACCGCTGGCAGTGACTTCCCACCATACACAAGCCTGGTCAGCCCAGGGAGGGACAGCTGAGCATAGGGAGATGGTTTCCTGTATGCTATGGCAGGCTGCTTGCCAGGTATCAGTGGGACAGGGTGGAGAGGAGCAAAATACCTTTGCCTCGGATACCTCCTCTGGGTCCAAAGGGTTTGCAGTGCATGTAAAATGAGCTGTGAGCATGTCCCACACATGGCCTGGACACTAGGCGCTGTTGTTTGCAGGCCGTAAAGCAGACAAGCTTCTGCGGGAGGGGAGGGGAGGGGTTGGAATGCAGGCCATTCAAAGGAGTCTTGAAACATCTCTATTAAATGCATCAAAAAAGGGTACAATCACTGGCGGCTGCAGGGCTGTGATAACTCACCTATGACTGCTGGCGCGGGGATATGGGGGCCTGCAGCAGCCTTTCCAAACAGGGGTTTTGGATCACACACTAACCCATGTGTGACACTACACCTCATATTCTTCTCAGAGATGTTATTATATGAATATGGCATAACTAAGATATGTTTTATGCAAGATGGGTCATGAGCGATATTATTGAGAAGGTTATGATTTACTGAAAGTGATTATCCTATTTGTGTGCCTGTATCATTTCTGTATCTGAAGTTAGGAATATTGACTATGTATCAATTGCAAAAGTGTTTGCATCTGGGGAATGCCAACCAGACAAAATGCAATCAGTCTGGCTGGTTAGTCAATAAACCATTAGGGAGAACAATAGGACTTTGAAGATCCCACCACCCTGAGAAGCTTTCTGGGCTGCTGCTTTGACACTGCAGGGTCATGTGATCATGTCACCTGCTACTGGACACCATCTTAAACTGCTGGTATTTTTCCACTAGTAGGGGGTGGGGATCAAACTGGGAAACAAAGGATTCCCACCATATATAAATCCTATTTAAGGCTGGGAAGTGAGTTAATCAGCATCGGTTCTTCACTGAATCCCTGCCCAAGATGACTGCTAAAAACACCTAAGACTGAACTGAGGAAGAACTGGACCCAGGCTAGAAAGTGTCTGGCCTGTGAAAGGAATATCTGGAGTTCTAAGATGCAAACAAAAGAAGTTTGTCTTCAAGAATCCCTGCAACCTGCTTAAAATAGCATTTAGGGTGAGAAATTATTACTGGTAGCCAGTTTCCTTAGTGTATTAAGCTTAGTTTGCGTGTTTGCTTTATTTGCTCAGTAATCTTCTTTGATCTGTTTGCTATCCCTTATAATCACTTAAAATCTATCCTTTGTAGTTAATAAACTTGTTTTGTTTTCTGAAACCCAATTTGTGCAATTCATAACGGGGGCAGTGGGGAGCAAAAAGCTGTGCATGTCTTCCTCCACATTGAGGGAGAGGGGCGATTTTCATGAGCTTATGCTGTACAGATCTCTGTGCAGTGCAAGACAATATAATTTTGGGTTTACACTCCAGAGGAGGTGTGCACATGGGTGCTGGGCAATCCCCAAGCTGATTCTTCCCACGCAGAGCTGATCTCAGTGTCTGTGTCTTTCTGCAGCTGGGCGTGTCCTTACCTGTGTGTGTGCTAGAGGAGGCTTGAGGGCTGGATCAGCAGGACAGGGTGAGGGAGCCCAGGCGGGTGGAACAGGCAGGCTCAGTGGGACTCCAGTATATCAGGTGGCACCCTGAAAGGGGGGAAACCTATCACACCATGGACGGGACAGTACAGTGACTTTGGCGAGCTCTCCGTCTCTCCTAGCAGTGACCAGATGGGAGGTTGATTTCTGGCTGAATGGGGTGCCATCAGTATCTGTGTGGGAATGAGGGAGCACACTCTCCTTACCCACCAGGACAGGAAAGCGAGAGCACAGAGTGCACAATGAGCACGCTACACTGCTGCTTG
Source organism: Platysternon megacephalum (assembly GCA_003942145.1). NCBI lineage: Eukaryota > Metazoa > Chordata > Testudines > Platysternidae > Platysternon > Platysternon megacephalum. The sequence goes on along the minus strand of QXTE01000149.1, from coordinate 1,350,858 downwards.
CTCCGGGGGGCTCTACAGGAGTTGCCGGTGCTAGTTCAGCTGTCTCAAGTGAGGTGGCATTTTTAAAACAGGCCCAGGACTGTCATGTCCAAGTAGCAGTCCCTTTTTTATAGAATCATAGAAGATTAGGGTTGGAAGGGACCTCAGGAGGTCATCTAGTCCAACCCCCTGCTCAGAGCAGGACCAATCCCCAACTAAATCATCCCAGCCAGGGCTTTGTGAAGCCTGACCTTAAAAACCTCTAAGGATGGAGATTCCACCACCTCCCTAGGTAACCCATTCCCGTGCTTCACCACCCTCCTAGTGAAACAGTGTTTCCTAATATCCAACCTAGACCTCCTCCACAGCAACTTGAAATCATTGCTCCTTGTTCTGTCATCTGCCACCACTGAGAACAGCCTAGCTCCATCCTCTTTGGAACCCCCCCTTAAGGTAGTTGAAGGCTGCTATCAAATCCCCCCTCACTCTTCTCTTTGCAGACTAAACAAGCCCAGTTCCCTCAGCCTCTCCTCGTAAGTCATGTGCCCCAGACCCCTAATCATTTTCGTTGCCCTTCGCTGGACTCTCTTCAATTTGTTCACATCCCCCACATTTTGTAGTGGGGGGTCTCAAAACTGGACGCAATACTCCAGGTGTGGCCTCACCAGTGCCTAATAGATGGGAATAATCACTTCCCTTGATCTGCTGGCAACGCTCCTACTAATGCAGCCCAATATGCCATTAGCCTTCTTGGCAGCAAGGGCACACTGCTGACTCATATCTAGCTTCTCATCCATTGTAATCCCCAGGTCCTTTTCTGCAGAACTGCTGCTTAGCCAGTCGGTCCCCAGCCTGTAGCGGTGCATGGGATTCTTCCGTCCTAAGTATCTCAAGTCTTAGCGAGGCGGTGAGCAAACAACCTTTAATATACTCTGTCTGAGAAGGGTTAATATTGCCACCATCTAGGTCGTACTGAATCTGGGGCTCCAGGGTGCTCAGCCTGTGAAAGTCCCGTGATTCATCAAGGTAGGGTTGAAGATGTGTAACACAAGCTACAGATGACTTCACATTTTGCAATGCTGGCATGAACTCTGTGTGGGGTGGTGGTGGTGCAGGAATGAGAGAAAGACCACTGCCCTGTGCTGTGTTTCAGACTGACAGATTCGCCTTCAGCTAATGTGGCAGAGGCCTGTGCCTTTGAGGTGGGCATAGCTGGGGTCTCTCCCCACTGCTACCCTGCAGATTTGAGTGGTTTGGGTGTGGGCCATGACTCTGTTCCAGTATGGACTAGGTATCTGTGTCTGGGAACGAGGGGCCAGTGCAGACACAGCACTAAGCCAGAGCCAGTGCAGGACACACTTCCAGTTTCAGTAGGTAGGAAAGGAGACAGGTGGCAAAGAGGGCAAGCATCTCATTGCAGGCCCCAGTGTTGGCTGCAGCGCACTGTAGGAAGAAGGCCCTGAGCTGCAGGCAGAGGAGTGACATTGGAAAGAAAACAGTACATCAGTAGAGCCGGGGGAGAGCTGTTTATTTGCTGCTGTGCTCTGAAATGGTGCTTCATTCCAATTTGCAAACATGGTAAGAAGAGTAAACGGTGAGACACATTAGTGCCACATATATGACTCCGGAGGTGCCTGCTTCAGCTGGATACAAATTGGGACCTTAGATCCCCTAAAATGATCATAACCTGGTTAGCATCATTGCTGCACACACTGAACATTTGGGGCCAGATCCTCGGAGCTGCTGAAGTCCATGTGTTGCCAAAACGGCATGTAGAACTTTAAAGCTGCCACGAAGAGGCCATTACTGATTCCCCAGAGCTGGCAGAATCCTGAACTAGTGCAGGAAGCGTGTCAGGGTCAGCTGTGCCTTACTGCTGTCTGGCCAGCAACAGTGTTGCGAGGGGACCATTCTAGCTCTTGCAACATAGAGCAGTCCTGTGGCTCCTCTAAGTTGTGCCAGCCACCAGTTTGGCCCCTGGCCAGCCCAGGATGGGGAGGAGACATAAAGGTGGTTTACCGCTACCTTTGCCTCTCCTCCTAGATACACTGAACATGAGCCTCGCAAAGCTGAACACTGCACCCTTTGTTTTTACATGAGAAATTTTTATTTCACTAGGAACATTCTGAAACAATTCTGCTGAGCACGTCAAATGCTTCATGGCTGCTACTGTGCTGCAGAGAGCTGCCAGCTCCCAACAGCCACACTGAAAGAAATATTGTCTAGTATGGTAGCCATTCACAGTTACCTCGGTTAGGAACATGATCGCACACTTGGTCAATTCCCGTACCAGGCCAGGTTTGCAGCCTGTTGTGAGCAGGATGACTGGGTTCTGGCCATGGGCTGCTCAAAAACTAGGAAAATGGTGCAGAAAACAGCAATATTTCAAAGTTGTTGCCATTTTGCTTGAAATTTTTTCTCAAAATTGTCTGCTGTCGTTTTTATCAAAATCATTTTCCAAACGTTACATTTAACAACAACATCAAGATTCGCTCGCAGCTTCGATGAACATTTGGCAAAAATGTTGTGGCAAATGTTGCTAATGTCAGCACCAGCTGGAGGTGTAATTCATAGAATCATAGAATATCAGGGTTGGAAGGGACCTCAGGAGGTCATCTAGTCCAACCCCCTGCTCAAAGCAGGACCAATCCCCAACTAAATCATCCTAGCCAGGGCTTTGTCAAGCCTGACTTTAAAAACCTCCAAGGAAGGAGATTCTACCACCTCCCTAGGTAACCCATTCCAGGGCTTCCCCACCCTCCTAGTGAAAAAGTTTTTCCTAATATCCAACCTAAACCTCCCCCACTGCAGCTTGAGACTCCTTGTTCTGTCATCTGGTACCACTGAGAACAGTCTAGATCCATCCTCTTTGGAACCCCGTTTCAGGTAGTTGAAAGCAGCTATCAAATCCCTCCTCATTCTTCTCTTCTGCAGACTAAACAATCCCAGTTCCCTCAGCCTCTCCTCATAAGTCATGTGCTCCAGCCCCCTAATAATTTTTGTTGCCCTCCGCTGGACTCTTTCCAATTTTTCCACATCCTTCTTGTAGTGTGGGGCCCAAAACTGGACACAGTATTCCAGATGAGGTCACACCAATGCCAAATAGAGGGGAATGATCACATCCCTCAATCTGCTGGCAATGCCCCTACTTATACAGCCCAAAATGCTGTTAGCCTTCTTGGCAACAAGGGCACACTGTCGACTCATATCCAGCTTCTCGTCCACTGTAACCCCTAGGTCCTTTTCTGCAGAACTGCTGCCTAGCCACTCGGTCCCTAGTCTGTAACAGTGCATGGGATTCTTCCGTCCTAAGTGCAGGACTCTGCACTTGTCCTTGTTGAACCTCATCAGGTTTCTTTTGGCCCAATCCTCTAATTTGTCTAGGTCCCTCTGTATCCTATCCCTACCCTCCAGCGTATCTACCACTCCTCCCAGTTTAGTGTCATCTGCAAATTTGCTGAGAGTGCAGTCCACGCCATCCTCCAGATCATTAATGAAGATATTGAACAAAACCGGCCCCAGGACCGACCCTTGGGGCACTCCGCTTGAAACCGGCTGCCAACTAGACATGGAGCCGTTGATCACTACCCGTTGAGCCCGACGATCTAGCCAGCTTTCTATCCACCTTATAGTCCATTCATCCAGCCCATACTTCTTTAACTTGCCGGCAAGAATACTGTGGGAGACCGTATCAAAAGCTTTGCTAAAGTCAAGGAATAACATATCCACTGCTTTCCCCTCATCCACAGACCCAGTTATCTCCTCATAGAAGGCAATTAGGTTAGTCAGGCATGACTTGCCCTTGGTGAATCCATGCTGACTGTTCCTGATCACTTTCCTCTCCTCTAAGTGCTTCAGAATTGATTCCTTGAGGACCTGCTCCATGATTTTTCTGGGGACTGAGGTGAGGCTGACTGGCCTGTAGTTCCCCGGATCCTCCTTCTCCCCTTTTTTAAAGATGGGCACTACATTAGCCTTTTTCCAGTCATCCGGGACCTCCCCCAATTGCCATGAGTTTTCAAAGATAATGGCCAATGGCTCTGCAATCACATCCGCCAACTCCTTTAGCACCCTCGGATGCAGTGCATCTGGCCCCATGGACTTGTGCTCGTCCAGCTTTTCTAAATAGTCCTGAACCACTTCTTTCTCCACAGAAGGCTGGTCACCTCCTCCCCATGCTGTGCTGCCCAGTGCAGTAGTCTGGGAGCTGACCTTGTTCATGAACACAGAGGCAAAAAAGGCACTGAGTACATTAGCTTTTTCCACATCCTCTGTTACTAGGTTGCCTCCCTCATTCAGTAAGGGGCCCACACTTTCCTTGACTTTCTTCTTGTTGCTAACATACCTGAAGAAACCCTTCTTGTTACTCTTAACATCTCTTTCTAGCTGCAACTCCAAGTGTGATTTGGCCTTCCTGATTTCACTCCTGCACGCCTGAGCAATATTTTTATACTCCTCCCTAGTCATCTGTCCAATATTCCACTTCTTGTAAGCTTCTTTTTTGTGTTTAAGATCAGCAAGGATTTCATTGTTAAGCCAAGCTGGTCGCCTGCCATATTTACTATTATTTCTACACATCGGGATGGTTTGTTCCTGCAACCTCAATAAGGATTCTTTAAAATACAGCCAGCATTCCTGGACTCCTTTCCCCCTCATGTTATTCTCCCAGGGGATCCTGCCCATCAGTTCCCTGAGGGAGTCAAAGCCTGCTTTTCTGAAGTCCAGGGGCCGTATTCTGCTGCTCTCCTTTCTTCCTTGTGACAGGATCCTGAACTTGACCATCTCATGGTCACTGCCTCCCAGGTTACCATCCACTTTTGCTTCCCATACTAATTCTTCCCTGTTTGTGAGCAGCAGGTCAAGAAGAGCTCTTCCCCTAATTGATTCCTCCAGCACTTGCACCAGGAAATTGTCCCCTACACTTTCCAAAAACTTCCTGGTTTGTCTGTGCAGCGCTGTACTGCTCTCCCAGAAGATATCGGGGTGATTGAAGTCCCCCATGAGAACCAGGGCCTGTGATCTAGTAACTTCTGTTAGTTGCTGGAAGAAAGCCTCGTCCACCTCATCCCCCTGGTCTGGCGGTCTATAGCAGACTCCCACCATGACATCACCCTTGTTGCTCACACTTCTAAACTTAATCCAGAGACTCTCAGGTTTTTCTGCAGTTTCATACTGGAGCTCTGAGTAGTCATACTCCTCTTTTACATACAATGCAACTCCCCCACCTTTTCTGCCCTGCCTGTCCTTCCTGAACAGTTTATATCCATCCATGACAGTACTCCAGTCATGTGAGTTATCCCACCAAGTCTCTGTTATTCCAATCACATCATAATTCCTTGACTGTGCCAGGACTTCCAGTTCTCCGTGCTTGTTTCCCAGGCTTCTTGCATTTGTGTATAGGCACTTAAGATAATTCGCTGATCGTCCTGCTTTCTCAGTATGAGGCAGGAGTCCTCCCTTCTTGCGCTGTCCTGCTCATGCTTCCTCCCGGTATCCCACTTCCCCACTTACCTCAGGGCTTTGGTCTCCTTCCCCCGGTGAACCTAGTTTAAAGCCCTCCTCACTAGGTTAGCCAGCCTGCTTGCGAAGATGCTCTTCCCTCTCTCCGTTAGATGGAGCCCGTCTCTGCCTAGCACTCCTCCTTCTTGGAACACCATATCATGGTAAAAGAATCCAAAGCCTTCTCTCCGACACCACCTGCGTAGCCATTTGTTGACTTCCATGTGTGACGGGTTGGTTCACAGAAACCCACTTGGGAGCTGCCAGCTGATGTGCAAAGGCTACCTCTGGTTCTATTCTCCCCTGCCAGCTACTGGTGGTTCCAGCACTCAAAGTCTTGCTGACAGCCAGACACACCTATCTGCTTCAGACACAGACCAGAGTCTGAACCACCTATCCCAAAGCTGCAGGGTTTACCTGAGAACAGCTCACAGAAGTCTGCTTGCCTTTAACACTCAGATGCCCAATTCCCAATGGGGTCTAAACCCAAATAAATCCGTTTTACCCTGTATAAGCTTTATACAGAGTAAACTCATAAATTGTTCGCCCTCTATAACACTGATAGAGAGATATGCACAGCTGTTTGCTCCCCCAGGTATTAATACATACTCTGAGTTAATTAATAAGTAGAAAGTGATTTTATTAAATACAGATAGTAGGATTTAAGTGATTTCAAGTAGTAACAGACAGAACAAAAGAAGTTACCAAGCAAAATAAAATAAAATACGCAAATCTATGTCTAATTGCACTAAATACAGATAAGATCCTCACCAGTTCCAAAATGTTCCCTTTTACAGGCTAATCTTCTTTTAGCCTGGGTCCAGCAATCACTCACACCCCCTGTAGTTTTCAGTTTCCTTCAAGTGTCCTGTGGGGGTGGAGAGGCTCCTTCTTTAGCCAGCTGAAGACAAAATGGAGGGGTCTCCCACAGGTTTAAATAGACTGTCTCTTGTGGGTGGAGACCCCCTCCTCTCCCTCTGTAGAATCCTGTCACAGAATGGAGATTCGAAAATCACATGGGCAGGTCACATGCCCATGCATGACTCAGGACTGCAGGTAGCAGCCATTACCCACATGCTGCCTTGAACGTCCTCAGGTAGACTTCTGATGTGGATTGGAATCTTCCAAGCTCTTTTGTCTGTTAAGTGCCCCCTGACTGAACACCTAATTTGCACATTCCTTTCCCCAGAAGTCACCAAATGTTCTAACTGAGGCCCCTTAGGAATCAAGCAATTACACAGCCAATGTTCATAACTTTGAACACACAAATGGTGCCTGCATACAACTAGGGTGAACATAACTAGTAGATCATAACCTTTACATAGATATGTACCTGGCACAGGCAGCACAAAACATATTCCAGTTATGTCATATTCCCACAAAGCCTTATGGGAGGTACCGTCACACCATGATTCGACGGTCTCTACCTGGGCCTTTTCCTTCCACAGGGAGGATGGACGAGAACACCACTTGTGCCTCAAATTCCTTTATCCCTTCTTTCCAGAGTCACATAGTCTGCAGTGTTCCGCTCATGGTCATTCTTGGCAGTATCATTCCTGGCTCGGGCTGACATACACGCTTTAGCTCTGCTTGTGCTAGCACCTAAAATTAGCAGCCTGGACACCATGGCCTGAGGGTGGCTCAGGCAACCCCCCGAGCACAACTCAGGCTGGGGATCCTGGGTCTGTCCTCAGGCAGCTAGCCACAGTACCCTGCTGCTATTTTATGTGCTAGCTCAAGCAGAGCTATCATGTGTCCATCAGGAATCATACCTGCCAGCTGCAGTGTAGACAAACCCTCAGTCTCACTGACTGGGGATGACCCACCCCAAAAAGGTTTTGTTGGAGAGGCTCTTCTCTGAACCTTCTCCAGGAGGTCTGTTTGGAGAGAGAGCTGGCAAGCCCAGGCTGAGCTGAGTCAGGGTGATAGTCAAAGCAGCACAGGAGGATTTAGCAGCATCAGTGGAGATGGCACGGCTAAATCACAGTCCGACTCTGTGAGAGGGGCCCACAGGGAGACTGTTTTGCTGTCCTCAGACTCTTGATGGGCCAATGGCTGTTCTCAGTTTCACTAATGTAAATCCAAAGTGACCCAGTGAAGTTACTCTGTATTTCACTGGTGTAACTGAGAACAGAATGTGGCCCCACAGCACAATGCTCAGTGAACATGGAGGACAGGACTGACAAGTGCTTAGCTGTAGGCTTTGAACCCGGGTTGTAGGTGAAGGACTCAGTTTGAAAGAAACAACATACTTGCAGACAGCAAAAAAATAAAAGAAATGACCAATTACCAGGCCCTTTTCTCTTTGCTCATTAGTATCGCTGAGAGCTAACTGCAGATGGCGGCAGCAGAAACACGACTCCTTTCTACTAAAGCAGCCGCTGACTCAGTATTGGACTGAGGCTGTCTGAGTGGTCTGGACTAGTTAGGGCTATGGCATAGAGAGCACTAAATAAAATGAACGAGGAGTACTAACAAATTTATTTGAGCATAAGCTTTCGTGGGCTAAAACCCACTTCATCGGATGCATGCAGTGGAAAATACAGTAGGAAGATATATATACACAGAGGACATGAAAAACGGGTGTTGCCATACTAACTATAATGAGAGTAATCAGTTAAGGTGGGCTATAATCAGCAGGAGGGGAAAAAAACTTTTGTAGTGATAATCAGGATGGCCCATTTCTAACAGTTGACAAGAAGGTGTGAGTAACAGTAGGGGGAAAAATTAGCATGGGGAAATAGGTTTTACTTTGTGTAATGACCCATCCACTCCCAGTCTTTATTCAAGCCTATTTAATGATGTCCAGTTTGCAAATTCATTCCAATTCTGCAGTTTCTCATTGGAGTCTGTTTTTGAAGTTTTTTTGTTGGAGTATTGTGACTTTAAGATCTGTAATCGAGTGACCAGGAGGTCTGAAGTGTTCTCCGACTGTTTTTTGAATGTTATAATTCTTGACGTCTGATTTGTGTCCATTTATTCTTTTACGTAGAGACTGTCCGGTTTGGCCAATGTACATGGCAGAGGGGCATTGCTGGCATACGATGGCATATATCACATTAGTAGATGTGTAGGTGAACGAGCCTTTAATAGTGTGGCTGATGAGTCTCACACATTGTATAGAACATTCTGGCTACCACTTCCAACCCTCAAGGGGCACATACAGGACAGGCTTCACCAGGGTTGCACTCAGCATCCTCTCTGTGTTGCTACAGAAATCCAGTTTCACATTCGGATTCTCTTGATAGCAGAGTTTGACTCAAGTCAGTTTGGGTTACCTTTTTTCCTACTCTCAGTATATAAACAGGCGGAGCCTGCAGGAGCCTCACAGGACTTAGCACAGGGCCTTCGAAAGCAACAGGCAAAAGACAAATTATGAAACCAGACCCACCACTGCCACGGAAGAGTTGTATTTCAAGCCCATTTCATGAGCTAGGCCTAGGGATTTCAGTATGTAATGCTGACTGCTCCCAGCAGAAGGGCTTAGTACAGGGATCGGCAACCTTTGGCATGTGGCTCGCCAGGGTAAGCACATGGCGAGCCAGGGCCGGGCCCATTTGTTTGCCTGCTGCGTCCGCAGGTTCGGCCGATCGCGGCTCCCACTGGCCGCGGTTTGCCATCCCAGGCCAATGGGGGCGGCGGGAAGTGGCGCGGACCGAGGGATGTGCTGGCCGCCACTTCCCGCTGCCCCCATTGGCCTGGAGCGGCGAACCGTGGCCAGTGGGAGCTGCCATCGGCCGAACCTGCGGACGCGGCAGGTAAACAAACCGGCCCGGCCTGCCAGGGTGCTTACCCTGGTGAGCTACGTGCCAAAGGTTGCTGATCCCTGGCTTAGTACCTCTAATCCAGTGGTCTCCAACCTTTTTACACACAACATCATTTTTGAATTTAAGTGCAACCCAGGATCTACCCCACCCATTCCCCGAGGCCCCGCCCTGCTCACTCCATCCCCCCTCCCTCCGTCGCTCGCTCTCCCCCACTCTCACTCACTTTCACCGGGCTGGGGCAGGGAGTTGGGGTGCAGGAGGGGGTGCAGGCTCTGGGCTGGGGCCAAGGGGTCTGGAGTGTGGGAGAGGGCTCTGGCCTAAGCCTGGGGCAGGGGGTTGGAGTGCAGGAGCGGGTGCAGGATGCGGGCTCTGGGAGGGAGTTTGGGTGCAGGAGGGGGCTCTGGCCTGGGGCTGAGTGTTGGGGTGCAGGAGGGGTTACGGGGTGCTGGCTCTGGGAGGGGGCTCAGGGCTGGGGTTGGGGTGCAGGAGGGGGTGCGGAATGCAGGCTCTGGGAGGGAGTTTGGGTGCAGAAGGGGGCTCCGGGCTAGGGCCAAATGTTGGGGTGCAGGAGGGGGTACAGGGTACTGGCTCCGGGACGGCAGCGCAGCGGGGCTAAGGCAGCCTCCCTGCCTTCCCCGGCCCCACACCACTCCTGGAAGCAGCCAACATGCCCCTGCGGTGGGCACATGGCTCTGCGTGCTGCCCCTCTCTGCCGGCACTGCCCCCGCAGCTCCCATTGGCCGCAGTTCCACGTTCCCAGCCAATGGGAGCTGCGGGGCGGTGCTTGTAGGCAGGAGCAGCGCACGGAGACCCCTGCCCCCTCCCCCCAGTGGCCTCAGCGGCGTGCTGGCCGCTTCCGGGAGTGGCGCGGGGCTGCGGTCTTGGCAGGCAGGGAGCTGCCTTAGCCCCGCTGCACTGCCGGACTTTTAGCGGCCAGAGATCGCGATCAACTGTCAGAGGCTCCAGGATCGACCAGTCAATTGTGATCGACCGGTTGGTGACCACTGCTCTAATCCAAGGTCCACATGAAACGTGAAGGCAAAAATACATGCAAAAATGGTGATAATTCAAACAAATAAACCATCACTTTGTCCTTCCAAATCCTGGGCAGGACCATTCAAGTCCTGGGTGAGGGTCCCAGCCTCTCCTACTGGACATGGTTTCCCAGGAAGGGCTCTGTCCACTTTGACGTATCCATGAAGATGGAGGAAGAGCTGTGGTAGAGCCAGAGGCAGGGTAGGGCTCCCTCCCTTGTCCAAATATCTTTGGCACAATCATAAACTTCCATCTCCACCCGGTAGTCACCATCCAGGCCCTTCCAGCGTCCACCTGTCACAAAGAGTTTGCCTCCCAGTGGCACCATGCCTCCGTTTTCATGCAGAGTGTGAAGCAGCTGCACCTGTAGGAGATATCAGTCATGATATAGGTCTATAGCCCACTCACACCACATCATGATATATGGAATCCAGGCTGCCTTACACAGGAGGCATTCATTATATACAAACAGACAAACAAGGTTCCACACAGCTTGAGTTCCAGCTTTGTCTCCGGTTCCTTACCAGGTGCCACACCCTGGCTGGAACTCTGTACTGCATACCGAAACATGGAGGGTCTGAGTAACATCCTTCAAGTAAACATCTTTCCATCTCCATTTCTTACAAGAGGAAAGAGGGTGGAAGAACAGATATGTCTTCAGTGCAGAGTTAACTCAGGTGATTGACACCCAGATTAGCCTAGTCTGGGTGTTAGCAACCCCACTGCAAAGCCACACCCCAGTTGCTGTGCCCTTATTGGCTCTACACTCACTAGGACTTCTAGGGGCACATCCCATGGTTCTTTGCACTGCAGTGAGCTGAGCCCCTCTGTGATTCTTTCCCTGTCCTTCTGGGCACACAGGGGGAATTGTGGGAAGGCATTGGTGGACTGTCAGCACTGGAGGGATTTATCCTGTGTCCTCACTGGAGAGTGGGTGGGTTACCAGCCCACATAAAAGCAGCCCAAGTACTCTAACACATAACCTAGCCAGGCCAGCTTTCCTGGGCTGAAAGTTCCACTAAACCCAGGTGAGCTCTTTTGGGGGCTAGAGACAACCCCCAAGGAAGACCCTGAGTGAATTGCACAGGGCACATATGCAATAAGGAGTCATTTCTGGGCTCAAATCTCAAAGACCTCATAAGTGGAATGAGGTTCCGGGATCTCAGCCCAGCTCCTAGAGGACCCAGCGGCATTGTTAAAATGTGATGAGACATCTATGTTACTGAGCTGAATGGGAATTGTATGAGGGGCCCTGCTGACAGTGCCGTGACTTGTGTGCATCATGAGCACAGCACATCTAGTGCTGGAGTGGGGCTGGAACAACGTTCCATGCCCTGGGGCCAGGGCCGGCTCCAGGCACCAGCTTAACAAGCAGGTGCTTGGGGCGGCCACTCGNTCGGGGTTTTTTTTTTTTTTTTTTTTTTTTTTTTTTTTTGGTTTTGGTTTTTGGCTGCCTGGAGCGGCAAAAACCCTGGAGCCGACGCTGCCTGGGGCCCAGCAGTTACTGAAGAATTTAAAGCTTTCACTAAAATAAATAAATAACATTTTCCAAATGAGCCACCTAAATCCACAGGGAGGGCTGCAGGTGGTGAGCACCTCTGAAAAACCAGGCTGCTTTCATGCAGATACTTAACTGTGGATTTAGGTGCCAAGATGTGAAACTTTTTGCCTAAGTTTGTAGCTTGGATAGCTGTAAAGAAAACTTTGTAAATCCCACCCAATAAATCCAGGTAGCTTATAACAAAAGCAGCCTAATGGCCTGAGCACTGCACTAGGATTCAGGAAACCTGGGTTCTAGTCCCATTTCTGCCACTGGCCTATTGGGGAATTTGGGCAAGTCACTTCACTTCTCTGTGTCTGAGTCCCCAGCTATAAACAATGGAGATAATGATAGTTTGTGTGTTACTGATGAAAAGTGCTGGTGAGAGCCAGGCAGTATTATTATTAAAAGAGCTCTCAGCTGCCCCAGAAACATCTTAACTCATTTAATCTGTCTGTGGCATTTCTATGGTGCCTATCACACTGGGATTTACATGTCAATGAGGTGTTAACTCTGAAGCCTAATTATGACACTTACATATCATAAGAACAGAAGAATGGCCCTAGTGGGTCAGACCAAAGGTCCATCTAGTCCAGTATCCTGTCTTCCGACAGTGGCCAGTGCCAGGTGGCCCAGAGGGAACGAACAGAACAGGTAATCATCAAGTGATCCATCCCCTGCCACTCATTCCCAGCTTCTGGCAAACGAAGGCTAGGGACACCATTCCTGCCCATCCTGGCTAACAGCCATTGATGGACCTATCCTCCATTAATTTATCTAGTTCTTTTTTGAGCCCTGTTATGGTCTTGGCCTTCACAACATCCTCGGGCAAAGAGTTCCACAGGTTGACTGTGCGTTGTGTGAAGAAATACTTCTTTTTTATTTGTTTTAAACCTGCTGCCTATTTATTTCATTGAGTGACCCCCTAGATCTTGTGTTATGAGAAGTAGTAAACAACACTTCCTTATCTACTTTCTCTACACCAGTCATGATTTTATAGACCTCAATCATATCTCCCCTTAGCTGTCTCTTTTCCAAGATGAAAAGTCCCAGTCTTATTAATCTCTCCTCAGACAGAAGCCGTTCCATACCCCTAATCATTTTTGTTGCCCATTTCTGAACCTTTTCCAATTCCAATATATCTTTTTGGAGATGGGGCGACCACATCTGCACACAGTATTCAAGATGTGGGAGTACCATGGATTTATATAGAGGCAACATGATATTTTCTGTCCTATTATCTATCCCTTTCTTAATTATTCCCTGCATTCTGTTTGCTTTTTTGACAGCCGCTGCACATTGAGTGGATGTTTTCAGAGAACTATCCACAATGACTCGAAGATCTCTTTCTTGAGTGGTAACAGCTAATTTAGACCCCCATATCAACATGGCTAAGTAGGTTTCAGTGCAGCTCACTTAGCCATGGTGGCTGGGTATTACAGGAGCTCCACTTCCCGCCTCAAGATACATACAGGGCAAAAGTGGCATATGACCCAGTTAGGGTCACAGGCCCTATCCCTTCTTTCTGAGTCTATCAGTATCACTTTTATTACAGTAGTGTCTAAGCTGAGACAGGGCTCAGGGCCCCGTTGTGCTAGGTGCTGTACACACCTGGAAAGCAATGACAGTTACCGGGAGCTTACAGGCAATGACAGGTGGCGAGACCAAGCTGTGGCGAGGAGGGGGAGGGAAAGGTAGTTGTGACCAGAGCAATACCCAGGAGTTGCAGTGCTTACACTGAATCCTGACACCAGGACAGGTGAGTGGGATGACATGAAAGAAATAGACAAAGTGAAACTGGGTCTGGAACTGAAATCAGCCAAGTTACCAGCCCACCCGGTCTGTCTGCTTGCCCCACTTTGCACAAGGACACTTGATCAAGATACCTCCAGCTTCTCCTAGACCAGTGGTTCTCAACCAGGTGTCTGGGGCCCCCTTGGGGGCTGTGAGAGGGTTCAGGGGGTCCACCATGCATAGCCGGAATTATACTCGCTAGGACCCAGGGCAGAAAGCCAGAGCTCCGCCCACCACCCGGGGCTAAAGTCGAAGCCTGAGCAATTTAGTTTCACAATGCTCCCTGTGGCATGGGGCCCTGAGTAATTGCCCTGCTTACTACCTCCTAATGCGGATCCTGGCTTTTATAAGAAAAAAAAAAAAAAAGTGGTTGTGGCACAGCTGGGCCAACGAGCATGTTCGGGGGGCCTCAGAAAGAAAAAGGTTGAGAACCCCTGTCAGAGATGATGCTACTAGAGTTGTGCTGGGTGACCCTAGACCTGAGGAACACTCTGCTCTATAGGCAGAGAAGGAAGGAGAACTGTGCATGCTATGCTGAAAGAGTTAACAGAACCAGTCCCAGAACTGGAACCAATGGGTGACCAATGGGGCACTGAATGTTATTCATAAGCAGAAAAAAAAGGGAGCGGAGGGAGGGAGAGACTGGCAGGGCTCTCTCGGCACCTGTCTAGAGTATTGGCAGCTTGGTCAGCTGAGCACTGACGCCATGTGAACAGCTGCAGCAGGATTTCAGAATGATCTTGTGTAACCCAGCCCTGCAACAACATTACACCACAGCTCCTCGAAGGCCAACGGGGCCCAGGGAAGTGGGCTATGTCATGCTGCTTCCTGGGGTCCCTTCACTCCAAGTCAGGCCTTCCTGGGGCTCTGGGATAGGCATTTAGGGGGCTAGATCAAAGTCACCAGCTCCCAGCTTCCCTTTGGCTGGAGAATCACTCAGAGAAGAGGATAAGCCTCTGTTTGAGGGTCCCATTCCCAGGGACTCGGGTGGTAGAATCATAGAATATCAGGGTTGGAAGGGACCTCAGGAGGTCATCTAGTCCAACCCCCTGCTCAAAGCAGGACCAATCCCCAACTAAATCATCCCAGCCAGGGCTTTGTCAAGCCTGACCTTAACAACCTCTAAGGAAGGAGATTCCACCACCTCCCTAGGTAATGCATTCCAGTGCTTCACCACCCTTCTAGTGAAATAGTGTTTCCTAATGTCCAACCTAAACTTCCCCTACTGTAACTTGAGACCATTACTCCGTGTTTTGTCATCTGGTACCACTGAGAACAGTCTAGATCCATCCTCTTTGGAAGCCCCTTTCAGGTAGTTGAAAGCAGCTATCAAATACCCCCTCATTCTTCTCTTCTGCAAACTAAACTAAACAATCCCAGTTCCCTCAATCCCTGGTAGAAACAATCCCTGGTAGAAGCAGCAATGGCTGGAGCTTTACTTTGAGCTGTGGGGAAATGAGTTTGGGGGTCTCAGCTCACTGGCCCCTTGCTCCAACCTTAGTCAGTTCAATAGATGGTTCTGGAAGACACTACTCAAAAGGAATGCAGAATGGAACTAGCCTCCAGGCCAAATTGCCCACGAGCCGCAGAAGAAGTGGTCTGACCCAAGGCCATATTAGTGGGTCAATGTGGAGAAGCCTAGGATTGAATAACTATTGCGACCAAGCCTTGCTTTCTCCCAGGACAGGGTTATAGAGAAGGGGTGTCCCAATACTCTGGGTTAGGCACTATGAAATCCACATACATATCAAATAGAGCCCTCCCTTCAACATGGCACTGGGGAATCCATGTCCAGCATGGTGCACCCCAGTGACCCACTCCACCTACCTTCTGCCAGATGTTAGCATCCGGATCATACACATACACTTTCTTTGTGTTGTCCCCAATGAGGTAAATTGCTCCATGCAGGGAGGCACAGCGTGGGGCAGAGAGGTACTTCGGGATGAACGGGGATGCGATTACACTCCACACATCTGCCAGAAACAGCCATCATCAGTTAGTGAAAGTGCTTAGGAGCCTGGACTAGTAATGAAGTTATCACAGGGTGTTAATGAGAGTTACCCCTAGGGTGACAGAGTCACAAGGATGGGAGAGAGCAGGCTGGCCCACCATAGTAGCTTACTGGGCTGATTCTCATATCACTTACACTGGTGTAAATCAGGAGTCAACCTATTTACATTCATGGCATTATATGGGTGTAAATACTCTCAGAATTAGGCCCTATAACTGACCTCTTACCATTTGGGCCTTGTATCAATATACAAGCCAGTCATGCGGGGTTTTCGCCATGCATTGTCTGACCTGATTAACATTAGCCTGGCATGTAATTCACTTGTAGAGAGAAAACTGTGGTTCTGAGACCAGCTGGACACTGGCGTGGATGTGAAGAGGCAAAAGAGGGAGCATATTTTGGAGTTGTCTCAGTTTATCTATCTTTGTGCTAGTTTCAAAGGTTAAAGCTTCTGGTGAGTCAACATGAGGTTAAACTGGGCTATGGTATTTAAATCAGCTAATGGAGTGAAGACACATCTCTTCTTTCACGGGAACTAGACAGCACCAATCTCGCTTTAACCATTTTGGTGTATCATGTAGGGACAGAGCAAAGGGTGATTCTGGGTACCAGCTAACATATGCTTGTCATATGACTCCTTTACTCAAGGTATTCTAATGCTCAGTCACTTTGTATGACTTCAGGGCAATGTATCTAAGACCTACTGAGTAAGAGGATGGGTGCTAGTAAAGGGTTTCCCAAACATGTGAGCCACTAATAGCTCCAAAATAACTTTCCATGCTCACAGATCATCACATTGTGATGTGCCACTGCCATATCATGCTGATGTCATGTGCACATTTGTCCCTCTGAGACACACGTAGTGGCAGCGCTGGAAAGGGGATCACAAAGGAGCCAGCACACCTGGCCTTCCAATGAAGAACCACATCAGATGTGGGAAAGAGTGTCCAGATGACAGTGGGAGACACAGGGCCAGAATGTGACACCCTTACTCCCACTGGGGAACAGTTACTCACATGAGCAATATTATAATAATAATACCCAGTTCTTATGTCATGCTTTTAATTAGTTGCTCTCACAGCACTTTACAAAGGAGTCAGTATCATAATCTCCATTTTACAAATGGAGAAACTGAGGAACAGAGAGGTGATGGGACTTGCTCAAAGTCACCCACAGGCCAACTGCAGCACCAGGAATAGAAGCCAGCTCTCCTGAGTCCCAGTCCAGTGCTCTATCCACTAGGCCACACTGCCTCCACTTGCCTTCAATGGAGCTAGCTTGTGTAAGTTAATGCTCACTAGGGTGAATAAGAAGTTCACAATCTGGCTCACAGTGAACAGTTCCTGAACTAGAAGAGAACGCGAATCTGGAGTTCACTTTGGGGGAGAGATGATAGCTGAAGCTGACTCAGTTTGCTCATCCACAATACTGTAAATCAGAAATATCCTGGACACTGTGTAGGTAGCACTTTTGCCCCATTTAAATTTGGTTCATGCTCACTAATGTTCTCATACTGGGTCTTATGAAACTCCATGTAAGTAAATAACCAGAGACAGTTCAATGTCTCGTGTGTTTTAAATAACTGGAAATGGCTACATGAAACAGGCAGCAATTGTTTGGAGTTTCACCGTACCTAAGAGAACAAGGCACCGACCCTCAGCTGGTGGAAATCAATATCGTTCCATGGAGGGCAATGGAGCTATGCCGAGTCACCCCAAGCTAAAGAATTTAGGCCTTGACACAGAATGAGTGCAGAATTTACAGCGTCTCCCAGCAGGAATCCCTCCTTCCTGCTACACAATGGGCACAGAAGTGCCACCACGTTCCCTGACCCCTGATTGGAGATGAACAGGCTGACACAAACACAACTTATGCATCACTGACTCACATATGCTCTGGTTCTATCCTTGCATCCTGATTTCATGCAGGGCAACACACATGTTGTAGGTGAACACGATGAGCATGCACCAGGACTAGCACTTGTTGGGAGGGACCTTTCCGAGGCTCGGGCCTTTGCGTCCAAAATTCCTGTTGCTGTTCCTTCTCCTTACCTATGACGGGGTTGTAACACTGCAGGGTTAGTGCGTTGTACTTGACAGCACAAGAGCCAATGAGGTAGAGCTTCCCCAGACATCCAGTTGCAGTGAAGTTGCTAACATACTTCAGGGCAGGGCTGATGGAGCACCAGCTATTATTATAAGGGTCATAGCACTCCACCTCCACTGTGTCCACTGTGGTCCCTACACACCAAGAGAGGAGACAGGCGAGAGGTTAGCACAACACAGGGAGTATTATTTACATTGCAGTAGCATCGGGAGTCCAGAGCCCCACTATGCCACATGCTGTACAAACACATAACAAAGAGATAGGCCCTGACCCAAAGCGCTTCCAATCTCAGTACAAGACAGGAGACAATAGATGGATACAACAAACAGAGAGCACAAGGAAACAATTTGACCAGAGCGATCAGCATGCTGAGCAGGGGGCACAGCATGCCAGCTGAATAACCACAGTCAAGTGGTCTGCAGGCATCTCAGCAGGGGATCTGAAGGACAATGAGCTGGCCCTATGGGTGTCTCCATACAGAAGGGATGACATGGGAGAAAGTGCAAAGGCACCTGTTTGAATAGGATTTAAATGGGTAACTGAGACTGGCATCATTTGCAGAATGAAGGCAGGAGCTGATCCAGGAGTGAGCCTGCTTACTGTGCATGTATGTGCTGACTGCTGACATAGGATGGATGATAGTGCATGTGGTCTCTGCAGGTATTAAATGCCTGCCCAGCTGCGTGTGGTTGAATGTTGCTAGGATGCAGTCATATTAGCAGATGCTTATGTAAGTTTATAGTAGGTTGCATTCTCCTATTTTCTGCCGTCTCTGCTTTAACTGAGCAGCAAACACAAATATTTCAATTGGCATCTTAATAAACTTCTTCACCTGCTGTTTAAATCCATTGTTCTGGACTAGATTATTGTGAGATACTTTGTATTGTGCCTTATCAGAGACTGACAGACAAGAGAGAGGGGAGGTGGCCAGAGAGACGGATGGTGCCTACCCCCAATGGCATAGATCTCTCCATTGAGGACAGCACTGGCATGGTTTGTTCGGGGTTTCAGCATTGGTGCAATGGGTTTCCATGCACCCTCCTTGAGACGGAAGCACCAGGACTGGGTTGTGGACCAGGTGTCATTCTGTGTCCCCCTGGAGCCACCTAGGAAGAGAATAATCCATCACACACACAGAAAGAAAATGTTGTAGGGCAGAGTCAGCCCTGCCCCGGGTAGTGGTCTTACACTGCATCTTTTGCCTTGACATCTAGGCCCCTTCACAGGCATTAAATCAAACCGTGACCATCTAAAAAGATTTGAAGACAACTTTACAAGAACACAGCAGCACAGGCTGCTGGCTGCAGCTCAATAGAAGCAACCCCCAGAAAATAAAAACAAGCTAATCTAAAGCCCAAGCAAACAAAAGGTCACCAAATTTAAACTCAGGCAGACTGTGAGAAGGAGTAAAATCCACAGAAGAGAGCCCTCTACTGAAAAGCCCAGCTACTGCCAGGCCTAGCGAGATGAACTTCAGCAGGTAGATAAAGAGAGAAGGGGGTCTCCAAAAACCACACCATCCGAGCATGAAGTACAGCCTGGGGCATAATTAATTCATGGCACTGTGGTGTCATGGGCCATTCTTCCATTCATTAATTTAATTAAATCAACCTAAGAGCTCTGAACTTATACAACCTGGAAATTGCTGAACTACTGCCCAGGAGCTATGTGATACCATAGAACTTCCTCAGAGTTGCTGCTTATTGGCAAAATGTCCTCTGGATGCCATGGAAAGAGTAACATTTATTAAATGAATTTGTCATTTATTTTCTCTGTTTGAAAAAATACCCTGTGGGTCAACCAGACCAGCCATGTGAAGGGAAACACGAGGAATTCGAAAGGTTAGGTTCCAGCTTAGGTTCAGTGGAGGGGTTGGATGAGAGCCCCAAGTTACATACCTGTGACATAAACATAATTATTTAGTGCCACCAGAGAAAAGCCCCATTTATTGTAGTCCGGAAAGTCAGGAAGAGCCATCCATCTTTCTGAAACACAGAAAAGCCATAAAGAACCTAAAGGCTTAGACCAGATCCAAAGGCATAAGCCACTACATACTTCCCAGTGCTCCTATCTTCCCAACATGTGACCGAAATGCAGGACAACATGCCTCCTCTGCTGTAAATAAGAGGTAGGATCAGAACTGTTAAAATGGTCCCTGCCCCAGATTTCCCTACCCACTCCAACACTCCCCTAGCTATTCGGCACAGTGGGTCTTTAGGAAGTTCAGTGGAGCCAGATCCTCATGTACTGCTTCCAATGGAAGGAATATTGAAAAGGAGTCTTTACAGCTCGCCAGTAACAAAAGCTGGCCAAACTCCACCAAGTTTTTGCAATACATTGAACTGCACAACTGCCATTAATTTCACTCTGGATGTACTCTTGGAAAGGAAAGCAGGAAGACTAAGAACAGCTCCTATTCTATTCTGAACAGTGTTATGCAGGCTCCCTTAGACAACACCCCAATATTCCCCAGCCATCTCTGCTGTAACACAGTATCTGTAGGAGATGGGTGAGGAATGCTTACAAGTGTAATTCTGATGGAACCCTTTCCCCTTTTGGTACCCAAATGGCTCCACCCACAGGTCTTAAAGAATCGAAAATAAACCTGCCATTAAAATGGAAATCTCTTGATTCTGTGGGCCCGATCCCAGCTGGTATAAATCAACACAGTTCCACTGACCTCATGGAGCTACACCAATTTACATCAACTGGGGTTCTGGCCAATTGCCTTCAGTGGCATTACAATAATTTACACCTGCTGGCGATCCAGCCCTGTTACTGAAAAATGTACTGGAATCCCTGTGTCTGCCTCTGGCAGTCACCAATGCCTTGAGCTTCCACCATACCTGTCTGTTCCACGCTGTACATGGCAGGAGGGGAAACCTGCCCCACGCCTGTGGAAATCAGTTTGTGCCTGGAAGTGTGAGATTGCGTACACTTCTCATAGCATGCAGGACTACAACAGCTACCCACTGACTATTGCACTGGTACTGGAGTGTATCTCTTCTGTACGACACTAGATCATACCTGCGTTAAAACTGCTCTGCTGTCTCATGGCCTGACCTACAGCTCACTGAAGTCAGTGGGAATCTTTTCATTGACTTCAATGGACATTTGCTCAGGCCCTTACAACATAGCACGGGGAAGCTGAGACCTGGCTACGTTCATTTGGCTACAGGGGAATTGTGTGTGTTAATTAGCGCTGGTCCTTGTATACATAATGTTGTCAAAGTCTCCTGCAATTGCATCAGTCTGCCAGGATTATGCCCTGTCTCCACACCCAAGCTGCAGAAAATCTGACTCATGGGCTTGTCACCTGGAGAATAGAGCTAGCATTAGGCTGTGTGATTGCGGGAGCATCAGCCTGTGGGGAAAGCAGCTGTTCAGTGAATGACAAAAGCCAATGACTCAGAGCATTACATCACCCTGGTAACGGCTTCATTCTAGGATGAACTCGGCTAGTTACTGTGTGTGTCTAAATCTCTGATGTAAAGGATTCGCTGGTAATTTAGCCCCTGGCACGGCTGCTTTGTTTGTGAGCCACCAGCACAGGGCTCTGCAACATGGTTCCAGGACCACTCTCAGGAGCCGAGGCCTTTGAGAAATTAAGGAGCTCACGGCCGGTTATGGACTCGGAAACTGTGACCAGACTCACCCAGGCATCTTTTTTTGTTTGTTTCTAATCTGCATTTTAGAACCAATTGGACACTAGAGCTGTGGGGCATTCTCATCACACACCCTCCCAGGGCCAGTTAAGTCCACCATTAGTGGCCCTGTGGATAAGAATGGGCAATAGTCCAAATAAATGGGTCAAATCTGGCTCCACTGAAGTCAGTGAGAGTTTGGCTGCTGGCTTAAGTGGAACCAGGATCCAGCATCCTGGCAGGGATGGTGGGATGGGGGGGAGGAAGCATCTATTTTTTGATCTATGGGGAGACAATGACTGAGAGACTCCATTCCTTCTTGTGTATAGGGCCTGACTGAGACCTGTGTATTGTGACTCCTGTCTTCTCACACAAATGGCTCTCACACCTCCAGTTTGAAAACACTGGCATGTAGTTTACTTATTTTAATCTCAACCACCACCCTTTACAGGCCCGGGTAGCAACTCTATTTACAGGGACATACCAACATCATCCCCCTTTGCCAGAGAGGACAGAGATCTCTCCATGCAGAGATATCCCTTCATTCTGGTCATGCTAACCTCTCCCACTCTCTCTTTTTGTCTTTCATTCCCAATTTGCACTTCTGTCTTGTGCTCCTTTCTGCTTTTCCAGTTAATGGGTTAACTAGCTCCTTAGCTCCCTAGCAATTAGCCCCAGCTTTTCTCAATCAGGCCCTTCTCTGGGAAACTAATTGGCCTTCCAGTGAGCAGAGTGCTAGTTCAGCTGCTGGTTCTCAGTCCTGCCACATGTATTGTATACAAACAATACTAGCTGGCATTTCAAAGGGGGGTTGGAAACATCCCCACCTAACAGACAGGAAACTGAAGAGGCGCCAACATTTTCAAAGGTAGCCCCTGAATTTAGGCCCCTCTGTTTAAAACTATAGGGCCTAAGTGATGTGTCCGAGCCAGTGCCAGAGCTGGGAAGAGAAGGCAGGTCTCCTGATTTCTGGTCCTTCATCCTCTCTAGGGGACCATACACCATCAGCAGCCCCTCACCCCCCACCCTCCAAACTTCACCAAGGCATGGTTAGCGTGTGAGTTCATCTTCTCAATCCTACTCAATGGCTTTGGACAGGTGACACACAGAGGCTAAGAGGAGACCAGAACACATAGTAACTGGCAGAAATTTCTCTCTCCCAAGGGGAAAAGCTTAAGAGAGAAAGACTGCATATCTATTGCATCACATGCTTTGCCCACAAAACTTTTAGGGCCAAATCCAGGGCTCCATCTTCTTAGCGCTAATCCAGCAGCGCACAGGGGATGGAGAGTGGTTTGAACAGGGCAGCTGGGGAATCCCCAGCATGCATGTAGTCACTGCCTCACCCCTTCCAGTGTAAGACCTCCAGTAGACAACAGAAACTCTGCTCCAATACTGCAGTTATTCAGCAAGCTGCACCACTGAATTCCTGCCTGAGCTGGATGTAACCCTGGGTGTAGCAAACAGGCATGGCCTCCCTCGGAGATTGACAGTGAGGGAGGGCCAGACGCCCCCCGGTGGGCGGAACCAGGAAGGCCACACTCACCATGCCAGAAGCACAGGGGTGGACAGGAACAGGAGGTATAAAAGGCGGGCCCTGTAGCTCAGTTGGGTAGCAGCTGCCAAAGGAGATGGACTGGACATGTTTTCCCCACTGCTGAGGCAGGAGCCTGCAGAGGACGTCAGTTACCCTGAGCACTTGCCCAAGCTACCAGAGCTGCCAGACTCAACCAATGCTGAAGAGCTGCTGGGATTGCCACTGGCAGTATACCCTGAGGAGATGGAGGATGTACAGGTACACCTTGAGAGGAGGGTAGGAAGGAGCCCAGGGATAGCTGACTGTAGTCTGGCTGCAGGGGCATCTGAAACATGGTCAGTGTGTTGCAGTGGGATTCCCTGTGACCCAGTGGCAGCCCGCTCTGCCACTGTTAGGGCCCTGGGCTGGGATGCAGTGGAGTCAGGTGGGCCTGCATCCCCCTATTCCTGGCAGTACTCCCCCTCTTCAGGCCAAGAGGCCTGTGCTTGTCTATCTCTCCCCAGAGCCAGGATGACAAATTGTACCTGGGTGCCTGACCCCTTGCTGGAGCCCCCTAGACTGTGTTGGGCACTCACCCTTGCCTGAGGTCTAGGTGTTTGGTACCCTGCCCCATCTGAGGGCCTGGGTTCCCAGACTATACCTGACTATACCCTGTCTGAGGGTTGGGCTTTAGATTGTTTGATGCCCTGCCTGAGGGCTTGGGCCGCAGAACCACTCACTGCTCAACCCCGCTGGAGGGCTTGAGCACCAAGACTGCTAACTTCCCCATTATCTTAGATTGTCCTTAACGGGGTATGATAGCAAAGGGGTGTGGCCTCCCTCAGAGATTGACAGCGAGGAAGGGCCACACACGCCTACACTGGGCCTGGCCTGAATCTCAGCTAGGAACAGGCTTTGTTTGACTTGCTTACTGGTCTTGGGATTGTAAAAGGCGAAGTTCCGGGAGACTGGCAACTCCACATCTTCTGCCTCGTTCTCTTCCAGAGCTCGACCCGCGACCACCACCAGCACTTCCTCCAGCTTCTGTGGAAGGGCGAGCAGGCTCTTCTGGACAAAGGACCTGTTTTCCACCTTATAGAAGAGAAAATAAACATGTCACCAGGCTCAGCGGCTAGGCCCCTGCCCCTCATTCTCCTGGACAGGAGTTCTAGAATGGCAGTAGGTCTGCTTTGGCGGTGGGTGGAGAGCCAGGTGGCTTCCTCTCTGGCTCTAGTGGCTGCTGCTCCCTCTGCAGGAGGCTGTCTGCAGACTCAGGCAGATGGTGCTGTATCACTTACACTCAAGGGCACATTCTCAAGCTTTCCTTGGCCACCAGAAGGGCTACAAACCTTCTGTGTTAAATGCAAGCTGAGATTCCGATGTCATGTGCCAGGGCACATGCCTATGAGTTTATCCAGCCGTTGTGCAATGGGAGTTTTGGAAATGTGAATGCTGCCAGCCCAAAATNGGGGGGGGGGGGGGGGGGGGGGGGGGGGGGGGGGGGGGGGGGGGGGGGGAGGAGAAGAGAGCAAAGCCTGCTGAGCAGGGAGTTGAGGGGACCCATCCACTGCAGCCTCAGCTTGGGCCAGCATTCCCTGCTGCCTCCTCTCTGCCTGACATGCTCCTTCAGCACTGAGGATGCTACCATTGCCATTATCTGGGCAGAAAATCATTGTCTCTCTCCTTTAGCCCTGCGTGGACTGACCGTGATGCTGCTGCTCCCAGGGCTCACAGTGCAGACTGTAAAAACAACAAGGAGTCCTTGTGGCACCTTAGAGACTAACAAATTTATTTGAGCATAAGCTTTCGTGGGCTAAAACCCACTTCATCAGATGCATGGAGTGGAAAATACAGAGGCAGGTATAAATACACAGCACATGAAAAGATGGGAGTTGCCTTACCAAGTGTGTGTGGGGGGTCAGTGCTAACAAGCCAATTCATTTAAGGTGGAAGTGGGCTATTTCAACAGTTGACAAGAAGGGGGTGGATATCAAGGGAAGAAAAATCACTTTTGTAATGCTAAAGAGTTCAATGTAATCAAGGTGGCTCATTTCAAACAGCTGACAAGAAGATGTGAGTATCAGCAGGGGAAAATTAGTTTTTGTAGTGACTCATCCACTCCCCGTCTTTATTCAGGACTAATTTTATGGTGTCCAATTTGTAAATTAATTCCAGTTCTGCAGTTTCTCAGAGTCTGTTTTTGAAGGTTTTTTTGTTGAAGAATTACCATTTTTAAGTCTGTTATTGAGTGTCCAGGGAGATTGAAGTGTTCTCCTACTGGTTTTTGAATGTTATTCTTGATGTCAGATTTGTGTCCATGTATTCTTTTGTGTTGAGACTGTCCGGTTTGGCCAATGTACATGGCAGAGGGGCATGATGATGGCATATATCACATTGGTAGATGTGCAGGTGAACGAGCCCCTGATGGCGTGGCTGATGTGGTTAGGACCTATGATGGTGTCCCTTGACTAGAATTTAATTGAATTGGCTCGTTAGCACTGACCTCCAACTTGGTAAGGCAACTCCCATCTTTTCATGTGCTGTGTATTTATATCTGCCTCTGTATTTTCCACTCCATGCATCTGATGAAGTGGGTTTTAGCCCACAAAAGCTTATGCCCAAATACATTTGTTAGTCTTTAAGGTGCCACAAGGACTCCTCATTTTTGCTGATACAGACTAACACGGCTACCACTCTGAAACCAGGGCAGACTGTGTTGCACTGCTGCTGGGCATCCTCCCACTAGCACTATCTAACCAAGCTGTGCTGCATGGATATTGCCTATGAACCACTGCACCTGCCTGCCCAGCAGCTACAGCTCTGGAGCCATGTGCCGAGCTGGGTTAGCCATGGTGGCTGGCACAGGTGTTTCCCATCCCTTCCCATTCACTGGGAGCATTTGGGGGGTTTCTGTGCTTATTTATCCATTGAAAGCAGGTGCTTTTCCTGCCCACAAAGTCCTGTGTCTCCCTGACCCTCACCCCCACTGTACTCCTCACAAAGAGAACATCAGCGTCAAATTACTGTCTACTACCAATCAAAGGAAACTCTTCCAGGGTGGATTTGATTTAAATCACTAGTCAGGAAGACTTGATTTAATCATGGATTTCTACATAAAAGTGCATTATTGTTGGTTATCACCTTAATACATATTCTTCACAACTCAGATGTAGGTTTCATTTTTAGAAGATATACACATTTTTAAAGTGATTTATTTTGAAAAGTTTTCAGATTAGTTTTACAGCTATATCAGAAAATGAATGATTGTTTGGTTATTTCATTTACCAAAGGTAATTGAAGCAGATATTTATGAAGTCATTGGGAGGTGTGAACTCATTAATATTTGGAGGATTTTCTTGCCATGCTGCATTGGGAGGAGAACATCACCAGACAGACATTTAAATTGTTTGTTTTAACTAAAACAAACAAGTTGTGTATTCTGGATTTTTTTCTTCAACAGCAAACATATAATTTAACACAACAAGCATATGAATTTTTGAATTTAAACATTCAAGTTTTTTAAAATCAGGTTTGTTTTTGTTACAATTGTTTAACTAAAATAGTTAAATGAAATATATTCTAAGAAAACAAATTAAATCGACTGTCAGCCAGCTCAACATGAGAAACTTAAAATATTGGCTTCTTCAGCTAACTCAGTCATCTTCACCTTCATTTTCCTGTTTGTTCATAATCTGGAAAAGAAAAAACAAGCTTTCCTGCTTTTTCAGGTCCCAAACGATTTCTCAATTTGGAATGAATTAGTCCAAAGGAAGAAAATATTCTTTCTACACCGGCAGAAGAAGCTACTGCTGTTAAAAATGAGATCATCATCACTTCAACAGTCTCTGAATCCAAGTGCTTAAGTCACTGGTGTGACTTTCTTTAAAACATCATCAGCAAACATATATTTCTTGAATAGTTCACCCTTAGCTCCGAAGTTTATTATAGTTGGCATTATGAAGGGATGATTGCTGGATGTCCATGTCATAGCCAACTCCAATTTTTCAGCAGTTAATGTTTGACCTTGGTACCAAGTATTGAGAATATTTGCAAGAAAATGAGCTGGAGATAGAGCTTGTCCCATTCGTTTTTTAATGCTTGTAATTTAACTCTGTCATTGCATATTTCTCTCTTTAAGATCTCACTGAGTTCCTTCCAAATGTCAACAGCATCAGCAATAAAACAGCTATTTCCCTGCATTTTGTTTAAGGCTACAGAAATAGGCTTCAGGGTACTCAGCATCTGTTCAACATTTCTCTTAAGGCCAATGTTGAGAACTTTGGCTGTGACAGTGCCAACTATTTTTTTTTCATGGATTTTTGTTCACAAACTATCATCAGATTAGGCCAGTTCTTGATATAATGCTCAAAACAGTCCACTACTGAGTTCCATCGCACGTCTTGTGGGAGAGTTAGCTTGGTTCCTCCCACTTTTTTCAGAGCAGCTGCTGCAAAGTGGTTGTTATGGAAGTATTTTGCCATTTCAACAACATTAGCCTTTATTTCTGGAACACTGCAGTCTTTGGCTAGGAGGTGCATCAAATGAGCACTGCAACCATATGTTTTTAGCTTGGGACTCTCTTCTAAATAATTTCTTCTCATCTTGGATACCTCCTGAGGTCCCTTCCAAGCTGATATTCTATGATTTGCAGCATTGTCTGTAACCAAGCGACATTTGAAGGGTTTTTTTTCAGTTTGTGATAGCTTTTACTGCTACTTCTTGTAAGTATTCTGCTGTCTGTGCAGTTCCTGATGTATCAATTGTTTCTGTAAGGAAGACCTTCCCTTCTTCTGTTGTCACACAAGCACATACAACAGGATCATTGTGGACATTGCTCCACCCATCAAGACTCAAGTTAACAATTTCACCCTCTAGACCTTTTGCACACTGCTCAATTTCTTTCATACACTTTATCCATCAATTTGCCTGCACCATCTGCTCTGTTGGGTGGACTGTATCCTGGTCTTAATGACTGAACCATGTTAATGAAGTGTAGTTTCTCAGTCATATGGAAAGGAGAGTTTGTTGCATAAACAAACCGGGCAATTTTTTCCATCAATTACCTCTTTTTTTTGTAATCTACTGGTTCTTATCACAAATTTATCTATGGTTGTTTCTGGATGATTGTAGGGCAGTTCGGCCGGGGCTCGTCCCACTCTGGGGCGGCGGGGAGCCAGACCACCTCACTACTTTGGTGAGGTGTGTCGGGGAATTAGCTTGACTGTGTGGCAAACAGTCAGCAGCTCCGGCAGGGGCTGAGCAAACAGTTCAATAATAGCAAGACCAGGCCCTAGATCAGGGCGGGCAACAGTCAGTAGCTCAGGCCCTCAGGCAGGGGCTGAGCAAACAGGTTCAATATTAGCAGGCCCAGGCCCTGGGTCAGGGTGGGGCAACAGTCAGTAGCTCAGGCCCTCGGGCAGGGGCTGAACAAATGGTTGAACAGCAAACCCCTGGCTCTGAGCAGCTGGGGAGAGGGGGAGACGGCCACCCGCGAGTTGGGTGGCAGGGGGACGCAGGCCCTCCCACTCCACTGCGTCCCAGCCCAGGGCCCTAGCAGCGGCAGAAGTCCCGCTGCTGTGTCAGTGGGGATCCTGACCGCAACACGCTGACATTGGCTCTGGCGGTGTTGCAGCCAGACTCGGGTCGGCTGCCCCTGGGCTACTTCCAGACTCCCCCTCGGGTCGTACCTGGGTCCGGACGGCGTCCTCCACGGGGTCACACACCATGGGCTCCTTGGGGTAGCTGGCGAGCGGTTGGTTTGGCAGCTCCTCGGGGTAACTGGCAAATGGTAGGCCTGGCAGTTCCTCAGGGTAATGGATGAGCGGTAGGCTTGGCAGCGTCTCTGGGCTCGGGCTAGCATCAGGCGTTGGCTGGTCCGGCCAGTCCTCGGGTTGGCCGCCGATCGCCGTGGTCTCCCCCCCGGGAGCTACACCACAAGCATCTGGTCACTCCGGTGGCTGAGTTTCAAGTGAGCTCTGAGGGGTGGGCGCAGGGTTTCTGGCTCCGCCCACTTTGGTGTCCAGAGAGGCTCATCCCCCTCCGGAGCGGCGGGGAGCCAGACCGCCTCGCTACAATGATGCAGATTTTTTGTTCTTTTTACTACAATATATCACCTGTAGCATGACAGTATATACTGTCGTATGATGTGACATACATGATGTGACTTATCTGCCAATGATAGCGTTTCACTCTGAAACTCTAGAAAATGATGGTGATCTTGAAGATGGATAGTCTTCAGAATCCTGTAAGTCAATGCAGTTATTTAATTATTATTACCATACTGCTCATTTAGTAACAACTATATTTTTTGCTCAAACATGAGAATTCAAGAGTAGTCCAGAAAGAAGGCAGGCAGTCCTTAAGAAAGAAGTATGAAATAAAAAAGTTGACCGACCTGAAGATCCTGCATGTTCAGACATGTTCCTTTCATCATCTTCAATGCAGCTTCCTCCTGAGAAGGAACACTTCTTGTGATGTTGTTTCATTCGGGAAACCAGGCCTTGCATTTTTTGTTGTTGAACTGTTTGCATTTTGCCTGCATGCCTGTCTTACCCACAGGTAGAGGAACTTCATTAAAATATTCCCAAACTGGGTCTCTTTTACGACCTGCTGCCATTATAGGTTTTCCCTTCTAGTGAGAGAATGGTACAGTAGATCTCAAATCAATGAAGGCTACACTCAGAAAGACCTCAAGACTTCTGGAATCTGCTGCTCAAACAGTTTCACTTTTGTTTCTACTGCCTGCCCCTCCCTTCTCACATTTATCTCCAGACTTTGTCTCCTTGTCCAGGTCTATTCTGCCCCCAACAATCTTCTATTCATTGAACTTTTTGAAACTTTGCGCTTTTAGAGAGAGGTAAGGGATTGATTCAGTGTACACACATTTGCAGAGGGACAATAGGGTTGAGATCTGTTATTTCTCACCTCTAGATATTTATTTTAAACCATTTTTGCGTTAACAAGCATATTATCTCTAGAGACACAAATCCACAGTTTGAGAACTGCAAAACTAAGCATCTCTAATGGTATCTTCTAAACTGAGCACTGAGTCCCATTGGGTAGATAGAAAGATTAACCTAAATAATCTGTACAGAAGCCCTTGGAACCCCATACGACTGGAGTCCCTAATCCATGAACTATTGGAACTCATTTACAAAACGTTTCTCAAACATTACATGAATATATTGTCTCATACTATAGAATTAGAATTTATAATCTCTATTCCATGATGAGATACATTATAGCTCAAAAATATCTTTAACTTTAGATAAGTTTTTTCCTCAAAAAGCATTTTATCAAAAAAATCCAATTGATTTAAAAAAAAATCAGATGTTATTTAAGTCATTTTTATCCACCCTGAACTCTTCTCCACGAAGGGAGGCAGTTACTGCTGTGGTAAGCCTGAAAAGCCTTTGAGGGTGTGACTGAGCTGCAAGGTACTAATATATGGCATCAGTCACTTCACATGAAGCCCAGGTACCAGATTCTTGGCTTTCAGCAATAGATGTGTTCTACTTAGTTCCTAGGCTGCACAAGAACCCAACTAGGTTTTGTGGTGGCTGTCCAAGGTGAATTATAGTATTTGCAGCTAATATTTGTGTTAGAGTCAGGTGCAATTGCAGCAGTTGACCTTGATCTAACATGATCTCTAAGGCTTGGGTCCTAGGAGACAGTTCCCCTCCTGTCTGTATATGCCAGTGCAGGTTAGTGGACACTCAATGGAGGGCCCTCAATGCTGGAATTTGCTCCCCTGCATCATCAATAGAGCTGGAGTCTGCTGACAAGGTCTGTCTCTAGTATCCAAGATTTCCCTGTGGCGATCCAGGTGGATATTTCCTTTGGAGGAAGGTTCTAGTTTTACCTTTTGATAAAACAGCCAAAGACTGTGGGCCAACTCCTCAGCAGGAATAATTAAGACAGGGATAGATAATAGGATGGGAAATATCATGTGGCCTCTATATAAATCCATGGTACTCCCACATCTTGAATACTTGTGTGTGGACGGGGTCACCCCATCTCCAAAAAGATATATTGGAAAAGGTTCAGAAAAGGGCAACAAAAATGATTAGGGGTATGGAACGGCTGCCGTATGAGGAGCGATTAATAAGACTGAGACTTTTCAGCTTGGAACAGAGACAGCTAAGGGGAGATATGATTGAGGGCTATAAAATCATGACTGGTGTAGAGAAAGTAGATAAGGAAGTGTTGTTTACTACTTCTCATAACACAAGAACTAGGGGTCACCCAATGAAATTAATAGGCAGCAGGTTTAAAACAAATAAAAGAAAGTATTTCTTCACACAACGCACAGTCAACCTGTGGAACTCTTTGCCAGAGGATGTTGTGAAGGCCAAGACCATAACAGGGTTCAAAAAAGAACTAGATAAATTCATGGAGGATAGGTCCATCAATGGCTATTAGCCAGGATGGACAGGAATGGTGTCCCTAGCCTCTGTTTGCCAGAAGCTGGGAATGAGTGACAGGGGATGGATCACTTGATGATGACCTGTTCTGTCAATTCCCTCTGGGGCACCTGGCACTGACCACTGTTGGAAGACAGGATACTGGGCTAGATGTACCTTTGGTCTGACCCAGTAGGGCCGTTCTTATGTGTAAATCAGCATAGCTCTCTCTGTTTGTACCTGTATCCTGAGATGTGGTGAGTGAGGTGCATTTCAGAAAGCAAAGCAATAAGTAAAGGTTGCTCTGTTCATTTGTTTGGAATAAAGCAAGAATGAATGAGTTATGGAAATTAGTGGTGGAAGAACAACTTTCCCCCTCTCTCCAAGAATCAGACTCATTGGTTTGGTTCAGATTAGCACCCAAGAATCTCTGTGCTTGTTCAAAGTTACCCCAACTAATTCCGTGGTCTGGAAATCTTGTGAACACACAGTATCTGTGCAAGCATTCTGGCCTGGCCTGGTTTCAGTTGGGTTGGAAATACCCACCTTAGAAGACTTTCCTGTGGTGGTTATGCCTCTAGGCTCTACCAAAATGCGGTGCCGATGCATGTGAAAATGAAGAAACAATTAAACTATCACAGCCTTCCAAGAGCTGGAAGGGTGAGCTCAAACTTTGGGAGGAGGTTTGGATTGGTTATTTGACCTGACTTGTCTCCTCAATTTGTCTGTTCACCAATTACACATTTTAGATATAGTTCCTTAAAGGCTTTGGCTAGACAGGAAAGTGTTTCTGGTATAAACTAAGGGGTAAATTTAAACTGATATAG
Organism: Platysternon megacephalum; assembly: GCA_003942145.1. Classification (NCBI taxonomy): domain Eukaryota; kingdom Metazoa; phylum Chordata; order Testudines; family Platysternidae; genus Platysternon; species Platysternon megacephalum. Next base: position 1,318,738 of record QXTE01000149.1, on the reverse strand, counting down.
CTATCCCAATACAACCCTCCTCCTACCCCACCATCCCTGGGCAGACACTCTCATTCCAGGACAAGAGGAGCCTTTATTCCATTAAACTTGGGCAGGAGGTTAAACTAAACCAAAAAAGGCCACTCATCTACCAGACTAGGAGAGTCCACAAAGCGGGCTATAGTAGTGCAACTATAACTGGTAGACCCTTCCCAGGCAGAGAAGCTAGGAGTGGCTGTGCTCACTGAGGGGGAATGGATTGGGGTAAAGCTCCTGCAGAGCCTATAGTGGATTTCTGCACTGATCTGGAAGAGGCTTGGCTACAGAGACGATTTGGGGTGGCTCTGGGCCTGCATTGAATTCCTGTGCCTAGCTAACTCTGGGGAAAGCCCCACTTCCCTCTGCTGGCCTTTAGGGCATCTCCCTCAGCATTTCTATAGCACCTTCTGAACCACATTCACCATCAAAGTGGAAAGGTAGTCTGACCTGGACTCTCACACCTAGGAACCTGGTTGGACACTGAGGCAGATCATTTCCCACTGGCAACCTCCCTCCAAGACAGAAGCTCCATCTAGACAGGGCCATTCTGATACCTTACAGCACTGACCGTGCTTCGGTAGCTGGAGATGACAGCCTTGCAAGCTTCCGAATCCTGGATCAGCGGCTCCAATGAGAGTAGATTCTGCAGGTACTGGTCTGGTAGTGAAACCAGGTGCACCAGGTCTAGGAGCTCTGGCAGGTGCTTGGCTCTAGATGCTTCTTCATACCTCACCCACCTAAGCACAGCCTCAGCTAGGCTCTGTTCTTCCTGTACCTGCAGCAGGTCATTGGACAAGTAGACTACCAGCCTCTCCTTGGAGAGCTGGAGAAACTCCTCCTGGTGCGATACAGCCTCAAAGTTCTCCTGCAGGAAAGCCCAGGCCTTTGAGGACACCTCCGGGCAGCCATGGTTCTCCCCAAACTCACAGATGCCCAGGCAGTTGGTTGCATCCATCTGTTGTCTCAGGTAGCGGCTGCAGACTTTCTGGATGGTGGGGAAGTGGAGCTGGTTGGAGGTCCGGATTAGTGCCTCCACGTTCCCCTGGTTGATGGTGATCTTTCCTGTGTAAGCAAAGTCGATCAGAGTCTCCATGACAACAGGATCCACCTCTTTGATCTCCACGTGGGCTGAGATGCTCTCAATAAAGTCGCCAGTGAACATGGCATTGAAGTAGTGGCTGCAGAGGGCCAGGATGCTGCGGTGGCAGGGGAACTCATGCCCATCCACAAGCAGTGTGACGTCGGAGAGCTTCGGATTGGAACGCAGGCTCCGCAGGCCTTCCAGGATGGCCTGGGGGTGGGATGGGAGGGAGAAATTGAAGTCATCAACGTTCCTCACCATGGTGCTATCCTCTGGTAAAGCCCACTCCTGCTCTTGGGGCTCTTACATGGAAACTCCACCCTGCTTAGCAAGCAATGAAAGAGGGGAATGAATGATTAGCTGGTTGCCCTGGAAGGGAAGGTCAGTAGCAACGCTCTCCTCCAGCACCAATGTGCGTTCATAAAGGCTGAGTCTCCCAAACAACTTAAAGGCACAAGCAGGGTTGATGACGAGTGCTTCTGTTACTTGTTTGTCAATGTACTCATCTCCCCCCGCGCCCCCGAAGCACATGTCTCCAGAGGTTCCAGGCTCATAGGTATATCCTAGAGCACTTCCCCTTGCTGGACTAAGTGCCTCTCCCCTGCAGCCCCTCTCTTCACTGACTGCCCCCTGTTGGGAACCAATTTCTAGCTCCTCTTAGAAAGAGGAGAGAATCTGATAGGCCACTGAAAATATGTTTCAGTCAATGTGGCTTTTCCCCCAGGCTGCCCCTCCCAGTAAACATCTGCAAAACTAACCCATTGTCCTCCTCCAAAACCCGCCTTAAACCTCTCCTTTGCCATGAAGCTTACAAGAACCCTGACAGTGTTTAGGCTGCTGGTATTCTGAGACCACCGCCTAGCCTGATGACTGATAGCCTCATTGTTTCCTTGTATTCCCCGCCCCCATTTGTCTTTCTGTATCCAGCCGCTGTCACTCATCTTATATTAAGGGTATATCTAAACTACAGCAGCACAGCGATGGCACCGCAGGTCTGATGCTGTAGCGCCATGGTGTAGATGCTTCCTGCGTTAACAGAAGAGGGTTTTCCAGTGATGGCGTTAGTCCACCTCTCCGAGAGGCAGTAACTAGGTCAAGGGAAGAATCCTTCCAACATACTCTGGAGAGAGGGGCTGAGCTATGTGGCAGCTCCCCATGTGCTGGGTAGAGTAATAATTATTCCATCCACCTAGCTGCATCTACAACAGGGGTGAAGTCACCCTACCTCTGTCTCACCAGGTGTGGAATTCATCACAGCCCTGAGCTGGAGCGGGGTCAGCCTAAGTTTTAGGTGTAGATATATCCTTACACCACAGGGATGGTTTGTTCTGTGTTCGTGCAGCGCCTGGCATGCTGGATGCCTGACCCATGACTGGGGCTCCCATGTGCTACGCTAATAAAACAACCAATGGGCATGACAATGATACAAACACAGGACGAGACAGTCCTACCCTGAAGAGCTGCCAGTCTAACCAGACAGAGAAAATAGGGGCACAAAGAGGTGCAATGATTAGTCCAGGGTCCCACAATCAATCTGTAGCAAAGCCAGGAAGACTTTCCTGACACCCAGTCCAGTCCCCTTGCCACTGGACATTGACTACAATGATGCTACCCCAATTTTCACCATCTGAGGATCTGGCCTAATATGATCTCCTCCTCCCAGAATCACCTGTTTTCCTCCTCTCTCCCTCTAGCCTTGTTATAGCTCCAAATCCCACAAAGTGTTTGCATGCTCCTCCAGAGACATTTCCCTGCAGAGAGCACATGGTGACAGTGAGGGAGCATGCTCTGGCTGCAGACTACCCGGATTTACCAGGGTACAGTGGGGACAGATGGCCTGGGGGGCTCAAGCCGGCACACCATTCCTGACACACTCTGGAGAGAAGGGTTGGTGGGGAGGGCTGAAGGGTGACTCCCCTGGTGCTGCATGGCAGCAGCAGCAGTTTGGGGGCCCACTCTGGAAGGCTCCCTGCAGTACAAGTGCTGAAGAGGGCTGGCACCCACAAAATAAAGGAGCTGTTATTAACTGGGGCTTTTCTCTATGTGCAGCACTGTGAGCCTAGGCGCCAGTCAGCACTGTGCCCTCACTGCATGCTGTGCCCTCCATCCAGCACCTTCCCACGCTGGCACAGGCCAGTGCTGGCAGCCCCAGCTTACCTCTCAGCTGCCTCCGAAATGCCTCTGTCCAGCCAATCGATTGACAGGCCTGTTCGATCAGCGGCGCTTGGGTGGCCCGGCGAGAGCCCGGTGCAGCCAGATTCCCAGCCGTGGGAGCTCAGCACTCAGGAGGGGCACAGCTTAGGGACAGCCTGGCTGGAGACCAGGGGGGTTATTTTTAGACGGCAGCCTGTCCGTGGGGCGGGGGAGGTGGGAAGTTCTTTGACAGTTACTGTCTCCAGGCCACCTGCTCTTAAAGCGACCTGCCAGGAGAGAAAGGCAGGGGGCCAGGAAGGAGGCAGAGGTGGGGTTGCGTAAGCAGGGCTTTGCTGGCCTTTGGAAGGCAGCCTCACCAGGTAAATGACTGCTTTGTCCCCAGGCCAGCTCTGGTGCAGGCCCCCTCCCGCCCCAGGGGAAGTCTCCTCCATGAGCTCAGGGTGACAGAGCACCTCACCCCAGGATCGCCTGGGCTTGCTGTCCCCCAAATGACAAGTGGCTGAGTTGGCTTTGAGAGCAGACAATACTGCTCTCTGGGGACTCAGAGCTTAGCTCCCAAGCTCATTGGGGCAGGACACGCCTGGGTTTTTGTGGCAGCAGTGCCTGGGCCAGGACTTCATTCACTCTGCTGGGGAGCAAGGGAGGCTGGGGCTCGAACACACATGGGCTGCTCCACTGTCTGCGGCGAGCAAGAATTGCTCCTGTGTGTAATGCTTTGAAGGGTCAGGCCCTCTCCTACCCCCATTTGTACACACCTATACATTTGCGAGGGAAAAGCTGGTGACTACCCCACTGGGTTCCTCAGTTGTATCTAAAGAGCATCCTAAGCACTAGACCAGGGATCAGCAATCTTTGGCATGTGGTTCGCCAGGGTAGGCACCCTGGTGGGCCGTGCCGTTTGTTTACCTGCCGCGTCCACAGGTTTGGCCGATCGCGGCTCCCAATAGGGGCTGTGGGAAGCGGCACGGGCCGAGGGATGTGCTGGCCACCGCTTCCCGCTGCCCCCATTGGCCTGGCGCGGCGAACCGCGGCCAGTGGGAGCTGCGATCGGCCGAACCTGCAGACACGGCAGGTAAACAAATTGGCCCGGCCCTCCAGGGTGCTTACCCTGGCGAGCCGCGTGCCAGAGGTTGCCGATCCCTGCACTAGACTAAAACACCGAACCTCACTGACACTGACAAGGTTGAAAGCATAACCCCTTTTGGAATCAGTGTGTGTTTGTCTCTGCACCACGTGCAATAACTCTGATTCCTGCTGTTGTTCTTGCATAGGAGAATCCCAACATGGTGTGGGACCATGGTGTGGGACCCGCTGTTGCGTTGAACTGCTCCGCTTTGATCATTACAAAGTAGATATATTTATTTTTTACTTCGCCCAATAAAAAATAATAGAAGGCCTAGGCCAGACCCCAGGAGCCCAGTAGTTACCAATGCAATGCAACCAAGGCACTGCCACCCAGCAGCAAATCAACAGCTCTCTGCACAAGAGAAGCCAGTTCATAAAAATGAAATTTCCCACCAAACCCTGGTCTTGCCACAAATCCAAACCTCCAGCCAAACCCCCGACAGATCTCAGCCCTTCCCAAAATCTGCTACCAGCCCCACCTCTTCTGTACCAAGGGCGTACCAGCAAACCTGCAGCAGTGTCACGGGACAGGAGAGAGGCCTCAATAGGCAGGTCCTGAGCCAGCACCTTAAACTCCACCTGGAAATCCCCAGGCAGGCAGGCAGATTCTGGAGCCCTGATATTAAGTGCTGATGGTGAGCTGCTCACCAGGCTGCCCCTGGTTTAGCATTCGGTTGATTTAAGGCAGGGGTTCCCCCCAACATGCTATAAAAACTCCACGGCCCACCTGTGCCACAACAACTGTTTTTCTGCATATAAAAGCCAGGGCCAGCATAAGGGGTTGGCAAGCAGGGGAATTGCCCGGGGTCCCACACCACAGGGGGCCCTGCGAAGCTAAGTTGCTCAGCTTCGGCTTCAGTAGTGGGCCTCAGGTCCCTGGGCTTCAGCTCCATGCAGTGGGGCTTTGGCTTTCTGCCCTGAGTCCCAGCAAGTCTAATGCCAGCCCTGCTTGGTGGACCCCCTGAAACCTGTTTGTGGCCCCCCCAGGAGGCCCTGGACCCCTGGTTGAGAACCACTGATTTAAGGCATGTCCCCATTGCACTGGTGTAATCCTGGAGTGCAAAGGTGAGAACAGCAAGATGCACACGCAGGGAGGAGGCAGGGTTACAACCTGGAAAAAGCTGTCCTGATCACTTCTGTAATATGATTCCCTAACAGCAGCTGGAAGTCTGACAAGACCACCACATATCAAACTCAGCTGGCAAACAGCAGACACCCCTCAACATTAGGGCCAACAGAATCTTTTACCATGTGCTCTGGCAGCTCCTCCAACCTGCCAACATCACGGCATACTCCTCTGGATTGAGCTTTCACCCGTATGCTTTTATCCATGGACCAATCACTCAATCCCTTGGACAAAATGAACAGACAGAGCTGTGACATCAGCACTCTGAAAATACCCCAGCTCCCCACTTCTTCCTAGCTCTCCTCCCAGCCTTTCCACCCCAGAACAGAATAGGGGGTGGAGCAGGACCCTGTGGGAAGCCTCAATGGAAATCTCTGCAACCCCTCTAGCCTGGGAGTTCATCCTCTCATGTGCTCCCAGGGAGCTACCCAGTGCACAAGACACTATTCCAGCTGGATGCTGTGTCCCTGGACACAGCCCTAGATTTGGGGCTGGTGGGTTGAACTTGTTGATCTATGCTGGTCATTTAGCCCTAAATGTTCTGAGTCTCTGACACTTGATGGCGCCCCAGCTGGAGTGCTCTGTGACACAGCAAAGAGATTTGTCTTTCACTCTTGATTTAATTGGTGTTGCAAATGACTCTATGATCCTGACTCCAGTAATAGACTGCTGAATGAGCTCACTGCAGCTCCAGGCTTGTCATGAGTGGCACAGAAACTGGAGGACACTTATCTCCTGTTTCTAACAAGGATACTCACAGCAACAGCAATGCTGCCACACAGCCTGGAGGCTCACACTTTAGAGCTCATTAGTTGCTATTGCTTTGCTTTTTATGGTAGTATAATTTAAAGTATTTCCACTTCAAACCCTTCCATGTGTTCTCTCTCTTTTGAGGACAGCCTGAACACGATATCCAGCATTATTCCAGCTGTACCCAAACAGGTCTCACAGTCACCAGTCTATTACTAATCCGTGATCATACCAATTCCACTCTACTCAGGGATTGATTTACCCCTTTAGACATTTATGCTGCATTCATGTGTGCGTAAGCAAGTCCTTTGTATATTTTCTAAATTAAAAAGTTGATTGTAAGGCAGGCAGCAAGGGGGTCACTGAATTCTAGAATCCAAAGCTGGAGAAGACCTGTCTAATCCACCACTCCATCTCCTTGCCTGTGCCAGACTGGCCCCAACAAGACATTTTCTACTGCTTTGTTCAGCCTGTTGCTAAGATCCCCTAGCAACTGGGTTTCAAGCACTTCCGCAGCCAGGTACATCTCACCATGGGAAATTTTTTTTCATGATATTCAACCTAAATTTCCCCTTGCTATGGTTCATACCATCATTCCGGGTTATACCCTTTTCACGTTAAGTAATTCCCCCCTGCCCTGTTGCTCACTCTCTTCAGGCATTTGAAGTTCACCATCACAGTCCCCTTTAGCTATGATTTAGCTAAGCTATACATTTAGGGTGGGAGTTCTAAAACGCTTAGTGTTGGCCTAATTTTGCTCCTGTTAAAGTCACCAGCAGTTTTACTATTGACTTCAATGGCAGTCAATGCTGAGGGACTTTGAAAGTCCCCCCTGAGCTATTTTAATCTCAACTCGTCAGTCAGTTCCTCCAGCCCCCAAATCATATTTGTTTCGCTGCACTGAAATACAGATAAGGGGTGGCCTAGATCTCTGGGTCAGCTCTGTTAAATGGAGGTTACTTACCTCTAACTGGAGTTCTTCAAGATGGACTCTGCATAGTCCCACTTGTGGGACCAAGGTATCTGCTCCGATGGGCACATCCCACGAGTGGAAATATGCAGAGGACATTAGAAGAAAAACCATCATTCAATTCAAAATAGCTCAACAGATCAGTGGTTTGAGTCTGCGTGCAGAGGAGCAAGGGAATGATCCCTTTCAACACAATCTATTCTCCTGGTTCTAAACAGTCAATAACTCTGCGCCAGTGAATATATTTTCTCCTCTCCTATCTACAGTTCGCATTACTCTTGGCTAAATATAGTATGATATGCTACTTATCTCGCTCCTTAGATTGGAAGCCTTTAAGTGGCTCCATACCCCTCCCGCAGGAATGCCCACAAATAAATCAAGACAGCAGTGACACTGGAACCAAGATCTGTAGCTTTCCCACCCTCAGCAGGGAGCCTGATTCTAGGGTCACATGTAGCAGGGTAAAGTGGAGTGACAGTACAACAGTGTAGGACTGATGAGAATGCGAGCACAATCAGGTGCTGCTTCCTCAGAGTACCCAGAGCTGTCTGGAGAGTAGAGACCCTGCCTACAGCCTTACCTTTGGGACTCTTCTGGGTGCTCATTGATATCTACTCATTTCCCAGTACACATGGGCAGCTTTTTCCTCCTTCATCCCTGGGCTGTAACAGTGAAACCTCAAAATTTCATAGAGCCAGTGATTTTAAGGCCATTGTAATAATCTAGTCTGACCTCCTGCACAACACAGGCCAGAGAACTTCACCCAGAACTTGGGTTTGGGCTCGATCATATCCTTTAGAAAGACTTTCAGTCTCTAAAGATGCCAGGTGGTGCAGAATGTGCCCAACCCTTTGATGAGTTATTCCCAAGGTAATGAACCCAATTCAATGAATTGTCAAGAAAAACAGAGATGATTTCAATGAGACAGAAAACTGTTTATTAAGCCTCAGCCCATGGGAAAATCAATACTATTTAAAAGTTTAGACAAAGAAAAAGTGTGAGCTTTTTTTTAAAGAAACAATTATAAAATGAAAATATGATTCAGTCTGTAATCATAACAGGAGATGCTGTACCACGGAAGAGAGATTCTTTTGGAGAATTTTAGTAAATCAGTAGTGTTTTCTCTTTGCTATTTAACTACTTTTGAACGTTAACGAATCACTTAGGTGTTCACTGGGGATTTTTGATCTTTACAGAATCCCAACTCATGCAGGCTATGGAGCTGAAATGGTCACGAAGTGCAAGGTTTCTCCTCTCTCACTGTGGTGTAAATCAGGAGTCACCCCACCGAAGTCACTGCAGTTACATGTAAGTGAAAGAACAATCAGGCTCAGTCCTGGCATTGGCTCACAATCACCCGTCCATTGCCTTATTTGTAATCTTTGACTTGTGGTACACCTGCCATTTACTTTCCCCCTTTGGGGCCCTTGTTGAGATGATGCACAATCCAGTCACTAAAAGGTGGGGGGAGCTCCTTCTTGAGCCCAACAATGATGTTCCAAGCACGAGCCAGAGATGACCTGAGCCCCTCCCTCCCCTTCCTCCCTGGAATTCCCCACCCCTGCCTGCTGACAGCCAGAGATCCACCCCAAGCCAGATCACGGGGGGAGGAATAGCTCAGTGGTTTGAGCATTGGCCTGCTAAACCCAGGGTTGTGAGTTCAATCCTTGAGGGGGCCACTTAGGGATCTGGGGCAAAAATTGGTCCTGCTAGTGAAGGCAGGGGGCTGGACTAGATGACCCTTCAGGGTCCCTTCCAGCTCTATGAGATAGGTATATCTCCATTTATTATTGCTCAGCTTTAATATCCCACAGCTCCTCTCCTGAGCTCCTCACAACACTTTCCCTCAGCCCAGACACTCCACATGTACCTCCCTGTGCAGTCCATGTCAGTCTCTGCACTGGTCAGGAGAGGGCAAGGGTGACATATGCAGGACCATCAGTCTCCAGCAGCCTAGCATGAGGCTGCTGGCCTTTTACTGCTGCCAATCATTTCCTTAGCTGGCGTTGCTGGTTGCACTTGAATTTGTCCTTTGATACTCCCTGTACCCTCAAAGCCATCCCACGGTACCAGGGTCTGTGAGTGTTTGTGCAGAGGGCAGCCCATTGGCAGGTTCAGCTCCATCTGGATCTTTCCACAGCGTTTAAAGTCACGCTATGCAGACAAAGAATCATGGGAGATTCTCCTGCCAGAGATGGAATAGCTAATCCTCGCCTGTTCGCACAGCAAAGGAGGGTGGGCTGGGGTGGAGGGGATAGGTGGAGAGCTGTCTTGTTTAAGAGATGGCAGCTGGCTTGAAAAGAAGAGGCATCCCACATCTTAACAGCTGAAAAGGCAGAGGGGAAGAATCTCGGAGTAGATTGTCAAAGGCACAATGGGAGCTGGGTGCCTAATTGCCATTTGTGCCTTGGAAAATCTTCCTGCTGGTTCTGAAATCTCTCCCTCAGGCCAGGCAACCTGCTTCATGGAAAATTTCTGAGCCCTTCTAGGCATATTCCTTGCAGTATCTGAGAGATGGGGAGGAGGAGGAACCAGCATCCCAGGAGCAATCCAGCCCCCAAACTCCCATTCACACAAGGCCAAGGGAAGGCAGTTCCAACATGGCCAAAAGAGCTCACTCCTCAAAGTTGAAGATCTCGGCTTCTTTATCCTTCCAGAAGGCAAAGCTGCGGTCAATGTACCTGCAGATATCATCATTGTTGAAGCTGCCTAGCTCAGAACAGTTTCCTGGATCATGTCCAGCCTGCTGAAGAGTAGCACTCCGAACCCTAACTCTGGACACTGGCTTTAGAGTGCTTTCTGCTGATGCTCTGCTTGGTTCCAGCTCCCTGGCTGGGTCCTTGGTGTTACCAAAAAACCTGAACTTAATGTCCTCAAAACTGTCTTTCCAGCCTCGCTTGCCAGCACTGATTTCATCAGTCACTGCCTTGTGGAAGGCTCGCACGGTCTCCCAGGGGTATCTGCCCAAGTGGTCGAACACCTCAAAGCAGAGGAGGTGCCTCATCTTGCGTTCCTCCTGAGGAAGGTCCAGCTCCAGGATGTGGAAGTAGCCAAGCATAAAGAGGTCAAGGGTCAGGCTGTTGTAATCGGTGGGCACCCCATTGACGTGGGGCAGGAACTGCTCTGGGGAATAGATGGCCTGCTGGCGGTTCAGGCGCCGGATCTGTCGTGAGGGCACCTGAGAGATGATGTCCTTCCAGTTGCCAATCAGGTTCTTGATGGTGCTCCTTTGCTGAATTAAATAGCCCAGTTTGCTCATTTCCACCACCGGCTTCTCCTCAGGAATCTGTTCCTTTCTGACCTCTGCAGCAGCCTCCACCTCTCTTATTTTCCTGACTCTCTGGGACTCAAGCGTTTTCCTGGCCGTGATTTTCAGGGAAGGCATGCAAGCAGATTTCTTCCAGTGGCTCAGAAAGAGCATCACTATTCGTTCTTTCCTGAGGCTAGTGGGCTCTGCCACTGGAACAAGAGACCTGCTCACATCTGAGGAAGCCTCTTTGCAGCTGATCCCAGAGTCACTGTCATTCTCCATATCTCCAAATGCATGTTCTTCACAGACTAGTTTTCTCTGGCTCTTACTGGTGCTCCACTGCTTTTGAGAAACAAGATCCCCGCCTGACCAGCACCCTCCTGAGTGTTCCCAAGGCGTGGCCTCCACCCCTCGGAGCTCCAAGGCCATTCTTTGTCCTGGGAGAACATGTTTCTCAAAATTACCTCTCAGCTTCCTGACAGAGACGCCACACTCCAGGATCTCCCTCTCTGCACTGCCTCCAGCAGGGCACTTCCCCTCACCAGGCCTGGATGGTTCTTTAGGGGATGGCATCTCCGCCTCCTTCCTCAGGCCGTTTACATTAGTGAGCAGCACAGACATGCTTTTCACCATGCCAGAGATGCGGCTGCACCAGATAGGGAGCGCCTGGCCATCCTGGTGCAGGAGTTGGCTGTTGACGGTGATATGAACAATGGGGGCAGGAAGGATGGTCTGCAGCTCCTCCACCAGGCGCCCCAGCTCTCTCTCACACTCCTGACATCTCTTCCTCAGCTGCAGATTCTCAATCTGCTTCTCCAAGTAAAGTAGGTCGTCCTCGGTCAGCAGCTCCCCGAAGGGGCCCAGGATACCATTGTGGGCCTGTGAATACCTCCAGTCCCCCATCTCCACCGAACTGCCTCCACTGCTCTGCATGCGGGAGACAGAAAGTGAGAGACTGCAGGAGGTCATTAATGTAATCTTCTAGAGCCGGGGCTTCAGGTGACCCCCCCCCACACACACACACACACTGGTGTGACACAAGGGCACTGACACCCCAGCAATATGATGAACATGCACAGGATTTGGCTCCCACAGCTCCTGCGATTGGTGATTAGAGAGGTCGTGACTGCTAAAGAATAGAGAAGGCTCCCTAACACACAGGTCCACACAGGCTCCCTAACACACAGGTCCAGGGCTCCCCCTTGCTTTGAGAAGGTCTCTGTGTCTATTGTTCTAAGAGGCACGTTGGCTTGAAAGTCATTTGCATTGTCTGAGTGCACAGTCCTTGCTCTGGCACCACATAGCTTTCATTGGGTCTGCACTGGAGCTGGACAACATGGTTTTGACTAATAGTTTTTTTTTCATTGAAATAAGCATTTTCGGGTCCTGAAACCTATTTGTCAAGTTGGAGTCAAATTCAGTGAAAGATTTTGGTTGAACTTTTTTTTCAAAAGAGTTGAAAAGTTTGTTTGTGACCATTTTGTTTCAAAATGTTTCATTTCGACTCTTCAATTTGAAATGGCCTTTTGAATTGACATTTGGCCGTTAAAAAACAAACACACCAAAAAAGGGTGAAACACTTCAAAAACGGCTGATTCAAAGCACAAACAAACTAACAAAAATCATTTCAAGTTGACTCTAAACATCTCAAGTCAACTAAAACAACTCTTTTACTTGAATTTTCATTTTGAAAAAAATTTGGGGAAAGAGATTTTGGTTTGAATCGAACTGGGATTTTCCTCAGAAATGTTGGTTTGGGCCCCCCTCGAACCAAAAATTTGCAAGGCCCTTGTCTGCACTGAGCTTCAAGAATAGACAAAGGCCTGAACCCTGCCCTGCACTGGGACTGTGGGTTGGACCCTCATGTCGTTCTACTGAGGTGACTATACCAGTGATGGAAAACCAGGAGTGCAATGATCTCATGGCATTAGAATTCAGGACTGAGGTAAGGCATGACATAGCTGAGAGAAAGTTAGGGAGTGAGCTGGGAAGAAGCAAAGAGGAACAAGCAAAGCAAGGAGACTTTCTAACCCAGCCTAAAACAGCCAGTTCTCCTTCAGTCAGCGCAGTACCATACCTTCCTGCCCTTGCCCTCTTCTGCTTCCAGCCGAGCCTGCAGCTTCCTCACCATCACCTGCCGCTTCCACTCGGGAATCGAGTGGCCTTGTTCATCATGGGTGGGCACCAGGGCATCAAGGTCTGATGGGTACGGCTCATCCAGTGTTGGGGAGATGCAGCTGCTCTGCACAGGATCTGCTGGTGCAGTCTTCTCGCCCTGCACAATGATAGGCGTCACAGCTCATGTTTTTCCAGTACAGCTGGTTTTTAAGAAGACTTCATGCAATGTACCAAAGGGAGGTGAGGTAAGAGCACATTGGGTCAGACCCTCCTGCCTATGCTGGCTGGGTTGCTCTGCTGAGACAGGCAAAGCAGCTTTGTGTAGGGGCGGCTGTCACCTATTCCTATATAGGAGAGGTTCTGGGGTAGGTCATGGGGTGGCCTGGGATGGAAGGGACTATGTCTGGAGCGTATTGCAATTCTGGACCAGCAGAGCGGCCACCAGGAGCTGTTCCAGCCACTAGGAGCTGTTCCAGCCAGCATAGCTTAGACTAGCCTCGAGGTTGCTCTAAAATACTCTGAGGGTCAAACTGACCTCTATGTGCACTCCTGACTGAAGGGTATATAGAGGGCTTTATGACACCACCTTGCCCCCTCAGCACAGCTCAGCCAGATTTGGGGCTCTAGCCCAAGATCCAATTCCAAGAGTCTGTCTTGGAGAAATTTGCGCTCTGAATTTCACACAATGAGTGTGTGTTTACACACCCAACCCCTCCAGCCACCCATCAGCACTGCAGGCTGGGAGCCCAGGATATGGAGTGCCCGCCTACTGCCAGGCTGAATTGCTGGGAGCTGGAGTATGTGCAGATAACTAAAGGGCAAGGCTGTGACATGCACTAGCACCATCCAGAGGCCCTGGCAGATGGAACATGCTCAGGTTGTGAGGGACAGGAGCCTCAGGAGCAAAGCATCCTCTCCAGCCACGTTTGGGTGTGTTCAGAGCAGGGCAGCACCTTCAGCAGCACAGCAGCCACTAACGTCCTGCTTGAGCACAGATGTTCACAAGTGCCAGCGGGAGTTAGGTGCCAAACTCCCGGCACCAGGCCTCGGCACCAGCTACATCCTGGTCAGCACGTCAGCACTCTGATGTGCTGTGACAACCAGGGTTTGGGGGGATGGAAATGGCCAGTAACGGTTTTGATCATTTTTTTAACATGAATTTTGAAAATAAAATATTGAATGAGGGACAAAAGTGTTTGTGAAACACGTTGACTGTCGAAAGGACAAATGTCTCACATGCCACAACTTCACTCATTCTCCTGATTTCTAGAAGCAATCCAAATGGCCTTGGGGGTGTTGGGGGAGAGGCAAGGAACCTGAATAAATACCTCGCCGGCGCTGTCCCCTGGGGTTTGTTCTATTGGCTGCTACCACAGATTGCAGCAGCGGTAACTATAATGGGATGTTAGTGTGGCTTTGTGCTATTCCACAGCCAGTCTATGCAGCTGCTGGAGGATCTACCCTCCTTAGGCAGAATCCTCTGGTGCTATAGAGCCACCATAATGGCTTCTACACCACTCCCCAGCCTGCAGCCAGCAGAGGGGCTGGGGCTGGGAGAAAGGGAGTATCCAACTCAGGAAAGATGGGTGATGTTGCCACAGACAACAAATTGTAGCTGAATGGGGATTGTTGCCTCGAGAACTGATCAGAAACCTGGGAAGTTCTGCTGAAAAGGCATCCCTGAAGAGCAAAGGAGAGGCCAAGTGGAAATAGACAGAGAGAAATAGAGAGAAAGTCCAAAGGAGCTGCGGGGATGAGTGAGCGACTTACGGAGGGTGCGAACAAGGCTGTGATCCTGGTCTTCTGCAGGGATTTGCTGAGCTTCGGCTCTGCTATGAGTGGTTTTCTGGGCTCGCTGGGTTTCAGCATGTTGAAGGACCTTGTGGCTGGAAGGGAGAGAAGAAATACAGGCTTATGTAAAAGAGGTTCAGGGCAATGGGAAGAGTAGGGGATGCAGTTCTCCATCGAATGGCGACCCTGTCCTTTACAGGCTGTATGCTTGGGGACAGAGAGCAAATGAGAACAATTTTAAGGGGGTATTTTGCTTTAGCACTACAGTGATTTGCATTATTAAGAATACAGACTGAGTAATAGTATTCATCAGCAAGGGAAGTCAATACTCTATTAGCCCTCTAGCAAAACCCAGTCACCCTAAAGAACACATTTTAAATGATTACAACATTTACAGCCATTTCCAATTTCGCTGTAAAAAGTTTGAAAATATAATACAAACACTTTGGGGCAGTCTTCAGCTGGCGTAGATGATACAGTTCCATGGAAGTCAATTTTCAGTTTTACTGAAGTCAATGGCTTGAGGCCAGTTGACACCAGCTGAGGATCTGACCCATACAGTGCATAAATATTTGCTATTTTACAGTTCCTGTGAACATGGATAGTCACTAGTATATACCACTGAAATACTACAGGATTGCCCCTGGCCATTTAACAGCAGAACAGCCAGGAAGCTCTGACACTCACATCTGTCGCTGAGAGTTTCAGAAGAAATACGAGAGCCTGTACTCACTGGCTATGTTCTGGTGTGTGTGAATAATTCCTTCTTTCACCATGGCTAGTGTGTGGCTTACTCCCATCGGCAGAGGATTCACTGGTGCCCGAGCCTAGAAAGACACAGAGAAAGAAGGGCTCTTTCACCTCTGAAAATGTGAAACACCTTTCAGTGTCTACATCTTCCAATATAACATGGGGTCTTTCTACTGCTTTTCCTTTTGACTCCACCAATTAGAGCAGCTTCATGGCCACTTACTGGTCGTGCCAGTTAGCACAGCAGCACTGTGAGTGTCCCCACAGCTCTTGCCTTCCCATTGTCAGCTGGCATCAAGCATACATAGCCCTGCCAATGTTAGGGGTTATGCATACCCCACAGCACTGCCCTGTGAATGTCCACGAAGATTCCAGTCAGGTGAGATTTCTCACTGCTCCTTACTGGGAGATTCAGGACTTGAGTGGACTACTCACAGAAAAACAACCCACACTTCTTTGATGTTTTTGCCCCTTTTTCTGTTCCCAAATTATCCCTGAACAGACTTAGATTTTTACAAATGTGTTTCATTATCTGAAATTATGTGTTGAATTATGTGTTTCAATTTAGAGATTCCTTGTAAATTACTGGATGGGACTTCTGGTATTTGCCATTTGTAATTCGCTCACATGTCCTGAGTTACTTGCTATTGTTCCTGTGACCTGATTGGATATTTGCCAATCCCTTGGCTACTTCTTTTCAGTTTCAGCTCAAGCAGTTGCACCAATACGTGTTGGGACAACTATTTGTGAAACTCTCCTGTTCCACAAATGTTCTTGGGAAGAAAATTCCCTATGAAAATGTTCAGGAAAGACAAATATAAAAGGTTGTGAATACTATGGAAGGAAATTCATGGGGCTAGATTCTGCTGTCATTTACACTGGAAGTTCAGGGAGCCGTGCCAGTGTAAAACAGACATAAGCAAGAGGAAAATCAGGTCTAGTGTTGTCATTCAAATAAATGTTTGCAGAATTTGCCCAGCTCTAGTTAAGCAGTTTCTTTTAAGATACCTTTCCATTATTCATTTCTCCAGTCATGTGCCAGAGAGATACCTATTTTATTATGATACAATCAAACAACAGGAANCCCCCCCCCCCCCCCCAGGCTGTGGGGTACCTTGCCATTCTCCATCCTCGTGATGGCCTCACTTGCCATTCTGAGGCGTACTTGTCCACTCTCTGGTCGGTAGTAGTCACCAGTGTGCTGGCTCTTTATTACTGGGATCTTGGCCATTTGACCCTCCTGGCTGCTAGAAGTCCTCCGCTGAGCAGACTACTGGGACACAGACAATTGTGAAAGAGGAAGCACAGGGAAGCACAACACCTGACCGTCCATTTGCCCAGTGCAGGGGGGAATGAACAATTATCCCCCAAGGAGGAGTTTGGGAGTGATCCGTCTGTTAGTTTGGCCTCTTCCACAATGGCCTCCCTTAAACCATAGGTTACTGCTGTGAGACAGATCTCATTCTCTTCAGGGGAAGGAACCAGTGCACCTGTCACAATAATGCCACATGGAAATTGGTTCTAATCCTGCTTGTCCTCATTTGGAAGGACCGTTATTAAAAAAAAAGCCACAGAGATGGAGTAGCAGAGGACCTTCTGCTCAGCAACACTGATCCCCTGCATAAAGAAAGGACCCTGCACCGCACTATAACTCTGACTGATTTCAGCGTGCAGCACAACAGAGCAAGAATGGCAGGTTTTCTGAGAGGGGTGGGAGGGATGTGGGGGGGATGTTCCAAAGCTCTGATACCAAAAGGAACATAGTAACAGACACAGAGACACACGCACCATTATCCATGTCCCTTCACATCAGCGCCAGCAGGTTTAGGCACTAGCCTGTCACTCACTACGGCCCAAATGAATATAGAGTCATTGCTCCAGTGGTCCCTTCAACTCATCCAGCCTGAGCTCCTGGATAGCACAGGCCATCAGCACCACCCAGCGCCTGCACACTGGACCGAACAACCAAAATGAGACCAAAGTCTCACAGCCCCCAGGAGACCAGACTATTACGTGCCACAGGCAGAGAATAGGAGGGCCCAAGGTGTCCCAGTGCCAGAGGACCCCACAGTGCAGGGAAATGATTAAGATACAGATATCTGGCAAGTGACCTGCACCCACCTGCTGCTGAGGAAGGTGAAAACCTCCAAGGTCAAGGCCAGTCTGAGCTGGGGGGAAATTCCTTCCCGACCCCACACATGGCGATCAGTTAGACCCTGAGCATGTGATCAAGAACCAGCCAACCACACAGCTGAGAGAGAGAATACTCGGTGTCTCCACAGAGCCCTGGCCCATTCCACCGAGTGTCCCATCTCCAGCTGTGGCTGTACTTAATGCTTCAGAGGAAGAAGATAAAAAACTCTCCCAGAATACATTGGGGGGGAGGGGGGAGAGATCCCTTCCTGACTCCTGCAGGTGGCTGGCAGAAGTCCTGAAGCATGAGCTTTAGGAACATAAGGCATAAATTGGAAGTGACCCCCCCAGGGCTGCCAAGCCCTGCCTCGCACCATAACAAACAATCCCATCATGCAATTGCACTCATAAATTTGTCCAGGTCTCTCTCAAGACTAGTTAAGTTATTTGTCCCCACAACTCCTACTGGGAGGCTGTTCCAGAACCTCACCTCTCTGCTGATTAGAAGCCTTCTTCTAATTTCCAGCATGAATTTGTTTGTGGCCAGTTTATACCACTTTGTTCTTGTGCCAACATTACCCTTTAGCTTAAATAAGATTCACCCTCCCTGGTATTTACCCTACAATGAATTTATAGAGAGCAATCATATCCCCTCTCAGCCTCCTTTTTGTGAGACTAAACAAGCCAAGCTCTTCCAGTCTCCTCTCAGATGATAGATCCTCTGTTCCCTTGATCATCTAGTAGCTCTTCTCTGCATCTGTTCCACCATCACAAAAGATGGATTTAAACTGTGTGACCAGAACAGTTCACAGTATTCCAAATGAGGTATCCCCTATGCCATATACTGTGGCATTACCACTTCCCTATCTCGACTGATTCTATGATTCTATGACTGGAAATGTCTTACCTGATACTCCATTTGCCTTTTTTGCAGCTGCATCACATTGGTGTCTCACAGTCATCCTGTGATGGACCCTCACACCCAGGTTTCTCTCCTCCTCGGTCACTCCCAACTGATGAGCCCCCAGCTTGTAGCATAAATTCTTATTAGACCCTAAGTGCATGACCATGCCATCCTCCAAGAAAGGAAAGCCAACCTCAGGGAAAGAGCAGTAGGCACCTGAGTCATAGCAAAACGTGGAAAGACTGTAAAACAAAGTCTCATCACACTGGTTGCTTAGCACAGAGTGATACCAACCACAGTGCCTTACTAATGTACCTACCAGGCAATAGACTGTCTGGGCACTTGACACAATGCAATAAAGTGTGTTTAATTCAGGAAGTAAATGGTTTTGAACAAATGTCTGGTCCTCATTTTCAGTCAATTGAATGCCTAGAAGTTTCAGTCTTCTGGCCAGGTCTCAGCGTGAATTGTTAATTTGATCAAGTGAACTGTTTGATTGTAACACACATACAGTTCTGCTACACCAACAAAGCCCTTAGGAGAATACACCCCTGTATCAGGAGTGCTCCAAACCATGATCCATTATCTGCTAGTGTAGTAACCCTCTGAGGTAGGACATTATGGGTTTGACTCCCTCCAGTGCTGCAGGGGCTGCAATCTGCACCCTCCTGCACCAGCAGGGCAGTTCTAACAGAAGGGTAGAATTCACCCTCTGCCATTCCACTGGGAATTTATGCATGGGGCACCACAGGAGCACCCCATACTGACACTGCCTGGAAGTTGCACTGGTTCACTACATCTCTGGGGTGACTTGCTTAGGCTGGTGCCAGCCCAGTTCAGGAAGCGACTAATGCACAGTACGTTCAGTACGGTGGGATTACATATCTGTCATGTCCTGTATGAACGCAGGATAGTGTCCCAGGCAGCATTGGCCAGGCTAAACGTACTTCCTGTCTAAATAAAATTGGCAAAAAGTGATCCATCCTCATAGCTAGGTCCTGAGCAATGCAGTTATAGACATTTTAAAAGACATGTATCATTATTTGACAAATGTGTTAGACTGAGCTTGTAACTCACCTGAGTTTTTGTAGCAGCAGAGATCTCTCTGATAAGAGTCCTGTAGTATCAGTCAAAACGATGCACTACTGTACTAGGTCAGTAAACTCATTAACTATATGATAGACAAGGAACGTCTATCATAACCCTTACAATGAACGAAACATGTAAGCATGCAGCCTGCTCTTTTCTAGGGCACTAGCCCTTACATGGGGATCAGTATTTACATTGCTTCGTCATCAACTCTTTATAATCTATTGGAGAAGCATGATTATCCCAAAAGGACTGGGAGATCAATTCCTAACATAGTATGCTGAGTGCCCCCTCCCACTCCTCTATGCAGTTTACCTCTGCTGGGAGTTGTGTGCATGTATGCACACACTGTACAGTGTTCTGATTAGACTCCCTTTTAGGCTAGCATTTGGAGTGTTTGTAGAGTCCAGATATCTGAGCTGGCGGGCAGAGCACAGAAAACTATGCTGAATAGAAGACTAATCCTGCACAAGAGAGCTCAGCTTGATCAACTAGCTGCAGTCTTTCCTTCTTTCCTTTTACTTTCTATTTCATCCGGGCAGCTTTGGAGCATTTTGTTCTTGTTGCAAAGGAATCAGTATGAACTTTTTTGGTAACATTAGGACCCGCAGTGTCTCAGCTCCAAGATTCAGAGAATTCAAGGCCAGAAGGGACTGTTACGATCATCTAGTCTGAGCCCTTGTTGACCCAGTCCATAGAACGTCATCCTGTGATTCCTGTACCAAGCCCATTACTTTCTCATTCAGCTAAAGCAACTCTTCTAGAAAGACATTCAGCCGTTCTGGAGCTCAGCTCCCAGTAAGCCCAGAGCAGCTTAGTCACTCCTTCATGTTTGCTGTATGTCACTGAATTTAGAAAGTAGAGATGGAGGAGCAAGGTCCTGTGAACTGCTGGATTATGAAGCTCTCTGCCAGTTACTATCCTTTACTGATCAACTAGGAGAGATTTAGCAGGAGTGGGACTCTTTGGAGTACATAAAAAGCCCTGAAGATACTAGTCCTGACAAGAACATGCTTCTATTCTCCACTGTGTTTTCAGGTTGAGAACTGAAACCACGTCTCCCGATATCAGTGATTCATGTCTGGATCCCAGACAGCCCATCCAGAGCACAAAGACCACACTCACACACAACCTGCTTAGGCTGAAGTACAGAAGGCAAGCAGTCAAGGCTCTACCTCTGTCCATGGGTGGGTTGGCAAGATTTCCCTTCTCCCTGGGGCAAGCTAATGGCAGGAATGCAGTCTCACCAATAGGGGGCACCATGGCAACAGAGATAAAGAGGAATCTGGTTTAGTGAGGGCCCCTGAGCCAAAACTACAGCCTAAAACTAAATCTGTATGAGAAGATACATACCAGTGCCACCCCTCCAGTCCTGTCCAGAGTTCATCTGAAGCACCCTCCACGGGGGAGGAGAGGGTAAATTCGCTCCCAGCCCTTTAGCCTGGAGACAGTCAGAGACTGTATTGTGCAGCAAGAGGAGGTGGCAGGAGGGGAGGTCAGAGCGTCACAATTAGCATTGCATTAATATTTGAAGGCTAGGAGTCAAGTGGCAAGCAGCTTGGGATGGGAGGGGCCTGGATCTTTTACCTGAGGCCATTATGGGAAAGATTTGCTTGGCTGCCTCCACTCCCTCCCCTCTGGCTCCCCACTGCTATTTCTGAAAGCTCCTGACTCTACGAAGGGAGGCAGCGCTGCTGCCGGCTCAGTAGATCCAAGACAGGGAGAGCAGTGATGCGAAGTCAGCCTAACAGGACCGATATTTGGAAAAGAGGGAGCAGCCAAGAGGGCTGGGCTCCAGGCACAGGCACCAACACTTGGGGGATGTTGGTTCTTTAACAAAAATCTAAAACAAAGCAAAATAGCAACCTAAGGGGCAGAACAGAGGAGCAAAGCATGGAGGGAATGCTGAGGACAGAGGTGAGCTCTGGGCTAAATACACCTTTGGCTATCAGCAAGAAGTGAAGGACAGCTGGGGCCATGCACCCTGTTTATACCCCAGAACCAGGGCCGGCTCCAGGCACCAGCGAACCAAGCAGGTGCTTGGGGCGGCCAATGAAAAGGGGCAACACGTCCGGGTCTTCGGCAGCAATTCGGTGGCGGGTCCCTCAGTCCCTCTCGGAGAGAAGGACCCGCCGCCGAAGAATGAAGCTTTATCTTTTTTTGTGTGTTTTTTTCCCCGCTTCGCTGCTTGGGGCGGCAAAAAAGCTGGAGCTGGCCCTGCCCAGAACCCTGTGTGAGGGCAAGGGCAAGTGCTGGCAAGGCCGCTGCTTTCCAGAAGATGCTGAACTTGCATGCTTGGGCGCACTAATCCAAAGAGTGGGGATCTGCAGGGGCACCTCTCAAAGGAAACAGGCTGGTAACCTGTCCTGTCCCTGGTGCTGATTCCCCCGTTTGCTTTGCCCCAGCCATGCACCAGCTGCAGTCTCAATTCTTCATCTAAGCATCGCTGTTGACTTTGCCCTTGATCAGTGTTCCAGTGTCAGATTTCAACATGCACACAAATCTTGCCATTTGCTATAACAATATTGCACTGGCTTCTAGTCTGACCACAAACCTTTCAGTGAGGAGCAAAGGGCACTGTGACACCAGATCATCTGTTTACTGCAAAATTCAGACCTGCTGTGTGTGGATCATCTGTGGGGAGGTGTAGCGGGGTGGTCACCCGCTCTGGCCCGGAAAGGGTTAAGGCCAGCCCTGGGACAGGGCTGGGAAGGAAAGCCTGGGCTGATTGGGGAAGCAGCAACAGCTGGGGCCACGCCCCAATCAGGCCCAGCTGGTCTCTATAAAAAGGCTGCGAGCCAAAAGCCCGGAGTCTCTCTCTGCCTTCAGAGAGAGAAGGGCCTGGCTGCTGGGAAACTCCGGGTGCCTAGAGTGAGGCTGGGCTGGGGAGCTCCAGGCTGGCAACTCCCTAGGCTGCAGGGCCTTGTTCAAGGCCCCAGAAAGGCACTGGGTTCCAGAGAGGGGCAGCAGGTCCAGACCTAACCCTGCCTATGATGAGTGGCTTATACTGCAGTCTGCCTCAGGGCGCGGGGGCTAGTTGGTGACTGGCAGTAGCCTACGACTGAGGCAAGGTGGGGATAGTGGGTGGGGGTTCCCCTGGGAGGGGGGAGACCCAATGAAAGGGGTACCGGGGTCCTGGGAGGGACACGGGCCAGAGGCAAGCCGGATCACCAGCCTGCAGGGGGCGCTCCAGACGCTGGGAGAGCTAATTCCCTGGATGACCAGCAGAAGGCGCCGCAGGGGTGAGTCTGAGCTCCCTTACAGGAGGGAAGTCAGAGGGTGCTCTCCCTCCCACAGCACACAAAGGGCCAACATGGGGCAGGATACAAACCTAGCACTCAAGCAGCAGGCCCAGCTAACATACCTATTCTATTCTCATTTCCAGCTGGGCACTAAGCGACGTGACTAACATCTCTCTCATGTTTGTGCTCTCATCCTCTCCCCAGGGGGAGAACTGGGCATGCAATGGAGTGTTTTGTTTCACCAGGATTGGTTTGTGGTTTTAAATGCACACACTAACACAAACAGACTAGAGAAAGCAGGTCAAAGAATGCACCTTGTGTTTGCGGTGCATGTTATGGGCCTTAGATCTGTTCCACACTGTGAGATCGGCCTGTGAGAAAGTTCCATCTTCTGCTTTACCATGAAGGTAGAAAGTTCCTTTGTGCCAGAGAAGCTGAGTTGTTGCCCACACTCCCCATCCCGAAACTCTAGGTTGTTTTTGATATCCTGGGCCCAACACTTTGAAGACAAGGACTGAGTAGGGATGTGGCGAGAGGTGGCGGAGGGCTGAGCAAGGAGAGGGGAAGGAGAGGAGGGACACATGTGGTGAGCAGGGAGGGAACTGAGTAGGGGAGGAAGTGGGGCCTGGGTTGCTGCTGGGGCTGAGTGGGGGTGGAGTGTGGGCAGGGCCGTGCGTTGGAAGAGGCAGGATGGGAGGGGAAGCTTCACCCGCTGCCCATGCTTAAACTTCTGGATGTCTGCCACATCTCTCAGTATCTCATAGTCAACAGTGTCGAATGCTGCAGAGATATCCAGGAGGGTGAGAATGGATGTCTCCCTTTATCCATTGACAGCAGGAGATCATCCATCAGTGCCATTAGAGCTGTTTCCATCCCATGTCCCGGCCTGAATCCAGAGTGTGTTGCGTCTAGAATGTTGGCTTCAATTAGATTGGCTTGCTGCTGGCCTTTTGCTAGCTTCTCTGTGAGCGTGCTCAGGAATGAGAGGTTTGACACTGGGAGGCAGTTGGCTAGAATCAGTGTGTCCAGATTTCTTCAGTGTTGGTCGGACTACTGTATGTTTGAAGGAGGAAGGGAAGAGTCCCTCCCTGAATGATGTGTTGACCATTTCTTCACAAGTGGCATCAACTGCTTATAACTAAGGCTGCGAGTTTTTCGCGGAAGTCATGGATTCTGTGACTTTCCGGGACCTCTGTGACTTCTGTAGCAGCTGGTTCAGCAGAGCCTGGGGCGGCCCCGGGGCCAGCTGTACCAGTCACTGCTTGGGTGGCCCCAGGCAGCTGATCCCGGGCACTGTCCCAGAGCAGCAGTCCAGGAGCAGCAGTGGGGCCCCAGGCCACCTCCCCCGCCAGGAGCAGCAGCATCCACTGGAGCCTCCCTCCCAGGAGCAGCAGTGTCTGTGGGAGTGCTTCCCCCCACTACCTAAGACTTAATTAGGGGTATTTTTAGTAAAAGTCATGGACAGGCCGTGACTTTTTGTTTATTGCCCGTGACCCGTGACTAAATTGTAGCCTTACTTATAACTTTTTGCTGAGTTCTGTTGCAGGCTATAGGCACTTGGGATTGATGAAATGATTGAGCTCTCTGGACAGCTCTTTAGGGTGGGATTTGGCAGCATGGATGGAAGCTGAGAGGAAGGTTCTCTTGATCTGCAGTATAGCTACACTCCTCATCATTCCAGAGCCTTTGGAGGGCATGTTCACCTGGCTACGGAGGGTAGCCCCCAGTGGACATCCTGTCTCTAGCAGTTGGCACAAAGGAGGAACACATGGAGCAGCAGTGAAGAGTGTTGCAGGATGTTGGTCTCTTAGCCTCCTGGGCCATCCTGCCCTACGGATGCAGGATAGGGAAAAGACTTTCCTATTGCTGCTCTGCCTATGGCCCCTCTCTCTTTCTCTGCTTCACCACAGAGGTTCTGCCTCTCTTGCTTTGCACTGAAAATACCCATCAGAGATGGAAGTTATGCTGCTTTTTGACAGATTCTCAGGTGTTAAGATCAGATGAGACCATTATGATCATCTAGTCTGACCCAGGCCAGAGAACCTCACCCAGTAATTTGTGCATCAAGCCCATAGCTGCTTGTTGAACTCCAGTATGCCTTTTAGAAAGACGTTGCCTGCCAATTTGCTGCTTCAGAGCCCAACCCCCTAAAATGATACAATCCCAGAGGCTATTATTATAGGTTAACACAAGAACTTGGAGAACACCTGTAACCAAATGACACACACTTAGGAAATCAGAGCTGACATGTCTGTATCTGGAACTTTAACTCGGTGTGATATTTGCCTATCTGAGTAATGCCAGGTCCAGCTTTGCTCACACTGCCATCAGTGGGCAGTTTGCCAATATAATAGAACATACAGAATGATATCAGTGGGAGCAGAATCACGCCCTTCGAGACAAAACTGCTTTTATTCCCCGTCCCCGTAAGTGCAGGATTCTTGGAGGGGCTTTCCCCTAACAATGCTCACTGAACTGGAGCTGCCTGCTTACCTGAGGCCTGCTCCTACATACACACGGGAGTAGCTGTATTGACTTCAAGGAGAGCTCTCCCCTGCATCACATTACTCACATGTGTGAATGCTGGCAGGATCAGCCCCTTACAAGGTTCCCATCATTCTGGAACTGTATCCATTGCTATTTCATCAGAGGGTTATATGCGCTGGTTGGCATTTTCAAAGGAACCCAAGGGAGTTAGGCACCCAGCTCCCATTGAAAGTCAATGAGTGTTGACTCCCATTTGTGCCAGGGGGGGATAGCTCAGTGGTTTGAGCATTGGCCTGCTAAACCCAGGGTTGTGAGTTCAATCCTTGAGGGGGCCATTTAGGGATCTTGGTCCTACTAGTGAAGGCAGGGGACTGCACTCAACTCAATGATCTTTGAAGGCCCTTTCCAGTTCTATGAGATAGGTATAATCTCCCCCATGGCCCAGGACAATAGTGAAATCAGCATTATTGCTGTCCTACAGTGTTTGCCTTTTGTTACTGCTACTCTGTGCCTCTTCTTCAGGCCGCCATACATTATACATGGATATAATGGATGTGCAGAGATAGGTTACAAATGTGTAATTCAATCGAGAGGTTAGGGTACAATCATGACCCATGAGATCAAAGCACTCAGAGCAATTATCAGCATGCTGAGATTCAATTACAGAATCAGGTACCAACCTCTCTCTTCCCCGCCACAGGTTAATGCTTTTACAGCATTATTCTAGCAGAAGACTCTGCTCCACTCCCTTTGCACAGAACTCTTAGTATGTTAGCAGGAGTGGTGTTCTTCAATCACAGAGATTGGGATGTTCGCACTACATCAAAGAGAGTATGTAAAGAACAAGGGTGGTTTGAGATGAGGGGCCAGATCCAAGTCCTAGCTGCCTTGTGCTGTTCAAGCAGCTGGAAAGCACATGGCTCCAGATCCTGAGGATGCTCCCTGTTTGGAGAAATCTTTCGGTGATTTAGAGGCACCTTCCTGCTCTTATACATTCCTTCTCAGTCCCCACACAAGGGGAAGTGGCCAGGCCAATGGCGGCAGGGCTAGGCTATCCCTTCACCCCAGCTGCTTCCTGGCTGCTGGAATGGCCTCATCTCCAAAAAGATACGTTAGAACTGGAAAAGATACAGGGAAGGGCAACAGAAATGACTAGGGGTGTGGAACAGCTTCCGTATGAGGAGAGATTAATAAGACTGGTACTTTTCAGCTTGGAAAAGAGATGACTAAGGGGTGATATGACAGGGTCTATACAATCATGACTGTTGTAGAGAAAGTAAATAAGGAAGTGTTATTTACTCCTTCTCTTAACACAAGGACTAGGGGTCACCCAATGAAATTAATAGGCAGCAGGTTTAAAACAAACAAAAGGAAGTATTTATTCACACAATGCACAATCAACCTGTGGAACTCATTGCCAGGGGATATTGTGAAGGCCAAGACTATAACAGGGTTCAAAAAAGAACTAGTTAAGTTCATGGAGGATAGGTCCATCAATGGCTATTAGCCAAGATGGTCAGGGACACAACCCCATGCTTTAGATGTCCCTAAACCTCTGACTGTCAGCTCCTAGGACTAGACAACAGGATGGATCACTCAATGAGTGCCTGTTCTGTTCATTCCCTTTGAAGCATCCGGAACCAGCCACTGTCGGAAGATAGGCTACTGGGCTAGATGGACCATTGGTCTGACCCAGTAGGGCCATTCTTATGTTCTTACTATAGCCTGGAGACTGTTCTAATTTATGCTGAGGCCTGGATTGCCCCCCTCTGGCTGTGCCCCTTGCCAGCTCCAGGAGTGAAGGAGTGTAAATGATGGCTTAAAGTCTCCCTTCCTTCCTCCCAATCCCCAGATCTTTCATTCATATTCCAGTCTGGAAACACTAATAGCACTAGAGAAAATACGCTAGAAGGGTGAGCAGTGCATTAGACATCAGGATTAGAAATCATATGACAAGGCCAGGGCCTCAGCCATCCCAGCAGGGGGCATGCTAGGGAGTAGGCCATTCACTGTAACTCTAGTCCCAAATTCTCAGCCTGAAGGAGCCGTAGGTGCTGGAACTAAGGGTGCGGGGGGTGCTGCAGCACCCCCTGGCTTGAAGTGGTTTCCATTATATCCAGGGTTTACAGTTTGGTTCAATGGCTCTCAGCACCCCCACTATACAAATTGTTACAGCACCCCTGGAAGGAGCTGCTCTAGGGAATAGCATAGGAAAGCTGGCTGCAGCTGGCACCCAAACCACCTCGTGCCACAGTCTGCCAGTTCAGACATGATGGTAAGGGATGGTGCCTGAGGGCTGGCTGAGAAGGCTTTATAAATACACAGGAAATAAATGGCACAGAGTGGAACAAAGACAGCGCCAGCAAAGAGGAAACAGGAGGGAAGAGGGTGCCAAAGGTACTGAAAAGAACATGTAATTCTAGCACAGGAGGCTGGTGAACAATCCTGTCAGTACACACAGACACACATGTCCTGCGGATCTAATTACAGCAATGCCAGAGAGCAGGGCACAACAGCCACACAGCAGCTACCTGCCAGTGCACAGCTCTGCAGCCTGTCGCTGAGCTACCTGGACTGCTGCTTGGGAAGCTCTCTTCACTCCATCCTACATTTACAGAGTACATGCCAGCAGCTGCTGGCCCAGACATTCCAGTCACATGCAGGTCCACAGCATTAGACAAGACCTAGATATTGTTATTATTTATTATTATTGCTGGTGCTTCCAAGTAGTACAGGATGGGGTAAATGGAGACAAATGCCCTAAAACCTACAAGCAAAACCACCACAGATGTGTGTGTGGCACCAGCGGTTGGCACTTCCCATGCCCAGACTTTGTGATCTTTAGTAACAATGCAGCGATGGGGTGGGGTGCCATCACCCATTTGTTCCCACATCTCCAGATGGAAGTTAAACACTCCATGGCTCTGTTTGGAAAGATTAGCTGGTACCCCAATCTCCAATTTCTTGGGCCCCATCCTGTCGTCCTTACTCAGTTGGGAGCTTGGCCAAGGAAGGATGGCCCNTTTCAAAGATGCTGAGCACCTGCCTTAAGGAGCTTGGCTTGTTTAGCCTGTCTAAAGGAAGACTGAGGCAAAATATGATTGCTCTATATAAGTACATCAGAGGGATAAACACCAGAGGAGTTATTTAAGTTAAGGGCAATGTTGGCACAAGATGAGAGGGTTACTCAGCCTGTGCAGTAACTGAGGTTCTTCGAGCTGTGTCCCTGTGAGTGCTTCACTGTAGGAGCGGCAGTGCCCCCTGCACCTGGGATCAGAGATCTTCTTCAATAGCGCCCGTCGGACTGAACATAGAGTCATAGAACTATAGAATAGTAGGGTTGGAAGAGACCTCAGGAGGTCATCTAGTCCAACCCCCTGCTCAAAGCAGCACCAACACCAACTAAATCATCCCAGCTAGGGCTTTGTCAAGCAGGGCCTTAAAAACCTCTAAGGATGGAGATTCCACCACCTCCCTAGGTAACCCATTCCAGTGCTTCACCACCCTCCTAGTGAAATAGTGTTTCCTAATATCCAACCTAGACCTCCCCTACTGCAACTTGAGACCATTGCTTCTTGTTCTGTCATCTGCCACCACTGAGAACAGCCGCACAACATCCTCTTTGGAAACCCTCTTCAGGTAATTGAAGGCTGCTATCAAATCCCCTCTTACTCTTCTCTGCTGCAGACTAAACAAGCCCAGTTCCCTCAGCCTCTCCGCGTAAGTCATGTGCCCCAGCCCCCTGATCACTTTCGTTGCCCTCTGCTGGACTCTCTCCAATTTGTCCACATCCTTTCTGTAGTGGGGGTCCCAAAACTGGACGCAATACTCCAGATGTGGCCTCATCAGTGCCAAATAGAGGGGAATAATCACTTCCCTCGATCTGCTGGCAATGCTCCTACTAATGCAGCCCAATATGCCATTAGCCTTCTTGGCAACGAGGGCACACTGCTGACTCATATCCAGCTTCTCATCCATTGTAATCCCCAGGTCCTTTTCTGCAGAACTACTGCTTAGCCAGTCAGTCCCCAGCTTGTAGCGGTGCATGGGATTCTTCCGTCCTAAGTGCAGGACTCTGCACTTCTCCTTGTTGAACCTCCTCAGATTTCTTTTGGCCCAATCCTCCAATTTGTCTAGGTCACTCTGGACCCTATCTCTACCCTCCAGTGTATCTACCTCTCCCCCCAGCTTAGTGTCATCTGCGAACTTGCTGAGGGTGCAATCCATCCCATCACCTAGATCATTAATAAAGATGTTGAACAAAACCGGCACCAGGACCGACCCCTACTTGATACCGGCTGCCAACTAGACATCGAACTGTTGATCGCTACCCGTTGAGCCTGACAATCTAGACAAGCTTTCTATCCACCTTATAGTCCATTCATGCAATCCATACTTTTTTAGCTTGCTGGCAAGAATACTGTGGGAAGCCGTATCAAAAGCTTTGCTAAAGTCAAGATATATCATGTCCACTGCTTTCCCCATATCCACAGAGCCAGTTATCTCATCATAGAAGGAAATCAGGTTGGTCAGGCATGACTTGCCCTTGGTGAATCCATGTTGATTGTTCCTGATCACCTTCCTCTCCTCCAAGTGCTTCCAAATGGTTTCCTTGAGGACCTGCTCCATGATTTTTCCAGGGACTGAGGTGAGGCTGACCGGTCTGTAGTGCCCTGGGTTCTCCTTCTTCCCTTTTTAAAATATGGGCACTATATTTGCCTTTTTCCAGTCGTCTGGGACCTCCCCTGATCGCCATGAGTTTTCAAAGATAATGGCCAATGGCTTTGCAATCACATCAGCCAATTCCCTCAGCACCCTCGGATGCATTAGATCTGGACCCATGGACTTGTGCATGTCCAGCTTTTCTAAATAGTCCTTAACCTGTTCTTTCACCACGGAGGGCTGCTCACCTCCTCCCCATACTGTGCTGCCCAGTACAGCAGTGTGGGAGCTGACCTTGTCTGTGAAGACCGAGGCAAAAAAAAGCATTGAGTACTTCAGCTTTTTCCACATCATCCGTCATTAGGTTGCCTCCCCCATTCATTAAGGGTCCCACACTTTCCCTGACCTTTTTCTTGTTGCTAACATACCTGTAGAAACCCTTCTTGTTACCCTTCACATCCCTTGCTAGTTGCAACTCCAGTTGTGTTTTGGCCTTCCTGATTAGACCCCTGCATGCACACCTCCCCCGTCTCACGCCCTGAGCAGGATGTACAGATAGCGCTGTGCAGTCCACCCAACCCCAGCTCCTTCTCTGCCACAGAGCCTATGGTTCAGCAGAGAGGAGGAGGGCGAGTAGAGGAGCACCCATAGGAACACACATAACAAAGAACCTCAGTTACTGCACAGAGCAAATAACCCTCTCCTCTTCTTCGAGTGATGTCCCTATGGCTGCTCCACTGTAGGTGACTAGAAAGCCGTGCCCCTAATTGAAAGGCTGGGGCTTTGGAGCAGTATTTACTGCAGATGATAGGCCAGTGTGTCCTAGTAGACTATCTGCTGCATCATTATGAGTAATGGTGTAGTGATGGCTAAAAATGTCTGCTGATGCCCATGTGGCCACTTTGCAAATGTCAGCAATGGGGACATTATTGAGAAAGGCAATTGCGGTGGAGAGCAAATAGGTGGAATGTGTTTCAGGAGGTGGTTGTTGATTGTGTAGTTGGTAGGACAGATGTATACACTGTGAGATCCACTTGGAAAGGTGTTGCTTAGAGATGGCTGCGCCTTTCAATCTTTCGGCCGTCGAGAGGAATAATCGTGCAATTTTTGGAAAGGTTTAGTTCTGTCCAAGTAGAAAGCTAATGCTTGTCTGACGTCCAGGGTGTGCAATGCTGCCTCCTGTTGGTTGCTGTGTGGCTTTGGAAAAAAGCAAGGAAGGTGGATAGGTTGGTATGGATGGGAAGAGAATGGTACCTTGGGTAAAAACTTGGGATGTCGATGTAGTGTAACCTTGTCCTTATGAAAAATTGTGTACAAGGGGCATGTCATAAGGACTCCAGTTTTGCCAACCTCTCGAGCAGCGGTGATAGCGACAAGGAATGCTGTTTTCATAGATAAATGAATGTAAGAGCATGTTGTCATTGCTTCGAATTAAGGTCTAGTAAGAGTGTAGGATGAGGCCAGGGTCAGGTCCAGTATGTGTGTGTAAAGATTTTGGAGGCCCTTCAAGAAACATTTTGTGAGCAGGTGGGTGAAGACGGAGTGGCTGTCTATCTGATCGTGAAAAGTCGTGATGGCTGCCAAATGCACACAAATGGAGCTTGTGGAAAACCCTGATTGTTTAAGGTGTAAAATATAGTCCAGGATAAGTGGCATGGAGCGCTCATTGTCTCGACTTGATGGGAGACGCACCAGGATTGGAATCTAATCCATTTGTGGAGGTAAATGCATCTGGTCATGTCGCCTCTGCTATTCAAGAGTACTTGTTTAATTGCTTCTGAACAGGTTATTTCTGAATCCAAGAACCATGAAGTAGTCATGCTTTCAGGTGGACCACTTGTGGATTGGGATGAAGGATGCGATCCATGTCCTATGAAAGGAGTCACGGAGTCAAATGGAGAGAGATCAGAGGGCATACCTTCATGCGAATGAGGTAAGTATACCAGATCTGTCATGGCCATGTCAGAGCTATAAGGATGACATGGGCTCAATCCCCTTGTATCTTGTGGAGTACTCGGAACAGAAATGGGAAGGAAGGAAAGACATAGAGTAGCGGTGCATCCTATGTGATGAGGAATGCATCTCCTAGGGATCCATGTCCCAGTCCCACTCTCAAGCAGAATTGAAGGCAACAGGTGTTCTCTGGTGTGGCAAAGATGTCTATGGTGGGGAATCTGCTGCGGACTCCGTCCCAGACCAAAGGCAGTAGAGAAGAAACTGGGGGTGGTCAGACCACACAATGCTATATATATGTCCCGCTCATGGCGTGAGATGGGGGAGGTGCGCATGCGCGGTCTGACAGGCACTGCTGATGAAAATCTCCAATCCCAGGCGCAGGGGGTGCTGCCGCATGTACTGTGGAACCTCCATAGGGACATCACTTGAAGAAGAACAAATGGATATAAGCTGGCCATCAACAATCTTAGGCTTGAAATTAGATGAAGGTTTCTTACCATTAGAGGAGTGAAGTTCTGGAGCTGGGCAAAAAACCTAACTTGTTTCAAGACTGATCCTGATAACTTAAGTTTATGGAGGGGATGGTATGGGAGGTTGTCTACAATGGCATATGGCCCCTCTATGACTACTATTAGCAAATATCTCCAGTGGCTGGTTATGGAACACTAGATGAGGAGGGCTCTGAGTTACTACAAAAATTATTTTCCAGGTGTCTGGCTGGTGGATCTCGTCCACATGCTCAGGGTCTAATTTATCGCCATATTTTGGGTCGGGAAGGAATTTTTCCCCAGCTCAGATTGGCAGAGATCCTGGGGGGGTTTCGCCTTCCTCTGCAGTGTGGGGCATGGGTCACTTGCAGGTTTAAACTAGTGTAAATGGTGGATTCTGTGTAACTTGAAGTTTTTAAATCATGATTTGAGGACTTCAGTAACTCAGCCAAAGGTTAGAGGTCTATTACAGGAGTGGGTGGGTGAGGTTCTGTGGTCTGCGATGTGCAGGAGGTCAGACTAGATGATCATGATAGTCTCTTCTGGCCTTAAAGTCTATAAACTCTTATTGAAGTCTGTGGGATCTGCAGCTGCCTCTGAAAAAGCACTTATTTACAAGCTTAAATACAGATTTAGGTACTTAACTTTTGCATCTGACTATGAAATTTTTGACCTGTAATTTTTGATGTTTGTTGTGCAGCTCTTTGGTGATGTAAATCAGCATAGTTACACTGGTTTCAATAGAGCTACCCTGATTTATTCCAGCTGGGGAGCTGGCCCTGTACATCTAAAACCTTACCCATAATGTTACCTTTATATGAATTTTTGCACCAAACTTAGAGAAGTATCCCGAGAATTGGGACCGGGGCACCAACACTACTTAGCTGATTTCACCTCACACTTCCCTCCTGTGCCTGGGTCTATCTCTGATAGGGACATTTGAGAGGTATTTAGGCATTGCTGTACTCCATGCTGCAGCACTTAATTGATTTAGGAGCCCAAATCTCATTTTCAAAAGGCATTTAACCACTCCCCTCAGCTTACTGCTGGTTCTCCAAATATTTCATTCTGCAGACCAACAGGAAAGACTTTGTGGTCCACTGGTATGATCTGTGCCCCACACTTTGAGAACCTCTTCTGCACAGAACTTCAGTGCTTATCCTGGTACAGAGTCTCCCCACTGGAAGTGTTGTAAGGAATGGGATAAGCTGTGGAGCAGTCACAGTCTCCTCCAGTCACAGCTACTCTCATCAGAAAGCAATGTGTGCTGTACAAATACTGGCTATGGGGAAGCTCAAAGCTCGTTCAAACACAGCTTTTTCCAACAGGAGCCTTAGGGAACAATGTGAGAGCCCTGGTTCTGTGATGGGGCATCCTTGAAGAAGGTGACAGATGAGGAGCTCAATCTTGTGGAATGTGTACAGATCGAGTCGGGGCAGGGGAGTTCACGTTAAGAATTTGGTAGCACTGTCTGATGCACGTCAAGACCCACTTAAAAGAGTTTTTGGGCTGATATTGCTGAGCCCTTGGATCTTTCCACGACAGAGATGAAAAGTCTAGGGGACTTCCTGAAGGCCTTTGTCCTATCAAGGGAGAAGGCCATGGCTCTCCTGACATCTAGGGTATGTAGTATAACCTCCCTATTGTCTTGGTGAGGCTTGGTGTAGAAGACTGGAAAGTGAATTGATTGATTCATGTGAAACGGGGAGTTTCCTTAGGGATGCACTTCGGATGCGGTCTCATCGTAATCTTGTCTGGAAAGAATAACGGGTGGGGGGGATGTGCCATCAGAGCTGCTATCTCTCCTATTCTCCTGGCCGAGGTAATCGCTATCAGGAAGGCCATTTTCATTGAAAGATACATCAGTGAACAGGTGGCCAATGGTTCAAAGGGCCTAGTCAATCCTTTCAGTACCAGGTTGAGGTCCCATGAGGGAGTAGGGAGTCGAGGTTGCAGGAAGAGATACTTCTTAGTGGTTGGGTGTGACAGCACTGATTATCCCTCAACAGGTTGGTGATGTGATGATGCACTCCATAATGTTTTATGGAAATATGCTTATGAGTGTAAATATGATGTAACTGGTATATGCTTTATGCAAAAGGTCTCTTGTAAGGTATCATTACAAAGCTTATAATCTACTGAGTGTGTTCATCCTATTTGTATGTATGTATCATTCTTGTATCTGAAGCTAGAAATATAACATATAACTCTGAGGTACTATTGTAATTATGCAAAGTATGGGCCATTGATGATGAATTAGAATCTTGATGGCTTCCACTGACTAGGACAATTGGCTGTAAATGGCTCTGTTCACTTGCAAGCCTTCCTGTGAACCAGCCCAGAAAGAATGGTGGAATCCATCTGAAACCTGGTGCTTTTCCATTCAGAAGGAGGGGTGGGGATCCAGAGAGACAAAAGATTCCCACCTTGTGCCAAATCTATAAAAGGGAGTGAAAGAGAACAAAGGGGGTTCCAGTCATGAGAAAACCCCTGCTTTTCACCTAAGATGCCTGCCAGAACTAACAAGGACTGTACCATGGGAAAGGATTGGGCCCAGACTAGGAAGGAGTCTAGTCTGTGAAAGAAGATTATTGGAACATCTCTGAGGGTGAGATTTACCTGTAATCTGTTTCTTAATGTATTAGGCTTAGACTTGTGTGTTTTGTTTTATTTTGCTTAGTAACTTACTTTGTTCTGTCTTTTATTACTTGAAACCACTTAAATCCTACTTTTTATACTTAAAATCACTTTTGTTTATTAATGAACCCAGAGTAAGTGATTAATACCTGGGGGAGCAAACAGCTGTGCATATCTCTCTATCAGTGTTATACAGGGTGGACAATTTATGGGTTTACCCTGTATAAGCTTTATACAGAGTAAACCGGATTTATTTGGGGTTTGGATCCCATTGGGAGCTGGGTGTCTGGGTGCTGGAGGCAAGTAACCTGCTGAGCAGTTTTTGGTTAAAGTCTGCAGCTTTGGGGGCATGGACCAGACTCTGGGTCTGGGTTGCAGCAGGCTAGCGTGTCTGGCTCAACAAGGCAGGGTTCTGGAGTCCCAAGCTGCCAGGGAAAATGGGCTCAGAGGTAATCTCAGCACGTCAGGTGACAGTCCCAAGGGGGTCTCTGTGACCAAACCCGTCACAGGTGAAAAGCTGTAATAGCTGCTAGGTGGACCCTGAGAGAGCTTAGAGATAGACCCAATCTCTTTAGGGTCAATGCCAAGGGAATGCTGACCCATCCCCACTCTGTAGCAGTAGCATGGACACTTCTTTGTTCAGGTGAGTGGTGAACAGGTCTGTGGAGGGTGTTCCCCATTGTCTGAATACATCATGAAGTACTGTCGGATCTATCTCCCACTCGTGTTCATGTGGGAATTTGTGACTGAGACTGAGGTGAGACTGAGGTAAGCTGCAGACAGAGTAAAGTTGTGGGAGATGCACCATTTCCATAGACTCATTGATTCTGTGCATAGGGAGGGCTATCTTTGAGGAGAAAGAAGAATGGAGGATGTCAAGGAGTCGATGATGAGTGTTCTTGACTTCTTCCAGTGGTATTTGGAGAGTGTCTGCAACTCTCTTTGCCAGCTCCTGGAAGAGATGAAAGTTGTCTGCCAAAGATGGTGGGGAAGAAGGAGGATATGGTACTTGATGTCACTTCTTCCTCGGCACCACCTGCCTCTTCCTCCATGATGTCTTGTGGAGGTTCTGAAGCTCTGGATGTTGTGACTGAGGGGTATGCCTCAAGTGTTCTTGGACGAGGCTGGGAGCCCGATAGGCATGTTGGTGATATGCTGCCCATGGGTCCCAGTAAGACCACTGGGGTGGTGGTGGCATAGAGCCTGGTGGTGTTGCCCATGGATGGCTGTACCAGGATGGCAGTGGCAGGGCCATCTGTGGGCCTGGGCCTTGTTGGTACTGAGTACCATATGGAGCCTGAGAGGAGTACTGTGATGCCACCTCCTCTGGTTCGCTGTCTGAATTCTCACTAGAGAGTGGGAGAGCATGGCATGGCAGCAGTGATGATTCCCGTGCCAAGCAGAGGCTCGGTGTGGAGGTCCCGGTACCAAGAAGTGGGGACTCCAGTATGTCTGGTATGCGGATTTCCCTGGAGTGGCGGAATTCCACCGGTGCCAACCGTCCCTGTGTCTGTCGGTGCTGGGGGGGACGGGGATCTTGTCTTTACTGGCTGTTCTGGTGCTGGATGAAGCATCAATGATGGTACTGATGAAGACTTGCATACTGACAGTGCCTTTTTAGCGGAGTGCTTACTCCTGTCCCTTGTTGCTGATGACTCGGTGCCCGTGCCCATCGGGTCCATGGAAATGTCAGTGGTACCAGTTGCTGTCAGTTTACATGAGCCATGGGTACCGGACTGAGATGGTCTCGGTGCCAACGGGGTCGAAGATACCGAGCAAGACGGAGACCACTTTCGGCTATCTCAGGGCTCATTATGGGGACTTCCCGCTCTCTTCTTAGATAGCTTGTGAGAGGGGTGAGCAATCTGTTTCTTTGACCCAAAGCCTTTAGATGTAGGGGGCTGTGGGGAAGACTCATGTTTGCCAGGTAACTCATAGCGCAGGTCCTGTGAGGGCCTGAGAGATGCCCCCATGAAGATAATCTGCTGGAGCTCTCTGTCCTTATGGGATTGTGGCCAGAGTTGCTGGCAGAGACCACAGTTCTGCTGGATGTGGTCTTCCCCGATGCAGCAAATGCACTGGGAATGCTTGTCTGCAATCAGGATCGCCTCCTTGCAAGTGAGGCACTTCTTGAAGCCCGGTGAACTCGGCATACCCCATTGCAGGGGGAGGAAGGGTCCCTGATGAGGAAAAAAAGTGGAAAAATATTTTTTTTTAAATTGTTTTGGGTGAAGAACAAAAGGGGTAAAGACTAAAACTATAACTATACTATACTAACAGACTAACTAACTATATAAATGCAAATAGAGCAATGATCCCAATGGACTGCAAGGGGCTCCATATCTAGCCAGGGCGATTCAGAAGGAACTGTGAGGCGAGTTAGTCCGCACACGCCAGCTAGCCTTGTGACGCAGCACGAGGAGAGACAGTGCATCTGTGGGCCCAATGGACACTGCTACCAAAGTTCTCCGATCAGCAATGCAGGGAGGCAAGCACACATACAGTGGAGCACCCACAGGGACACTACTCAAAGAAGAAACACCTGTTTATTATGTAAAAGCAGCAAAGAATCCTGTGGCACCTTATAGACTAACAGACGTTTTGCAGCATGAGCTTTCGTGGGTGAATACCCACTTCTTCGGATGCAAGTAGTGGAAATCTCCAGGGGCAGGTATATATATGCAAGCAAGAAGCAAGCTAGAGATAACGAGTTTAGTTCAATCAGGGAGGATGAGGCCCTGTTCTAGCAGTAGAGGTGTGAAAACCAAGGGAGGAGAAACTGGTTCTGTAGTTGGCAAGCCATTCACAGTCTTTGTTTAATCCTGAGCTGATGGTGTCAAATTTGCAGATGAACTGAAGCTCAGCAGTTTCTCTTTGAANGCAAATAAGTGATGGTCACATTAATACCACCCTATACCGAAAACCTACCGACCGCTATGCCTACCTTCATGCCTCCAGCTTCCATCCCGGGCACACCACAAGATCCATTGTCTACAGCCAAGCACTGAGGTACAACCGCATCTGCTCTAACCCCTCAGACAGAGACCAACACCTACAAAATCTCCACCAAGCATTCTCAAAACTACAGTACCCGCACGAGGAAATAAGGAAACAGATCAACAGAGCCAGACGTGTACCCAGAAGCCTCCTACTGCAAGACAAACCCAAGAAAGAAACCAACAGGACTCCACTGGCCATCACATACAGTCCCCAGCTAAAACCCCTCCAACGCATCATCAGGGATCTACAACCCATCCTGGACAATGATCCCACACTTTCACAAACCTTGGGTGGCAGGCCAGTCCTCGCCCACAGACAACCTGCCAACCTGAAGCACATTCTCACCAGTAACTGCACACCGCACCATAGTAACTCTAGCTCAGGAACCAATCCATGCAACAAACCTCGATGCCAACTCTGCCCACATATCTACACCAGCGACACCATCACAGGACCTAACCAGATCAGCCACACCATCACTGGTTCATTCACCTGCACATCCACCAATGTAATATACGCCATCATATGCCAGCAATGCCCCTCTGCTATGTACATCGGCCAAACTGGACAGTCTCTAAGGAAAAGGATAAATGGACACAAATCAGATATTAGGAATGGCAATATACAAAAACCTGTAGGAGAACACTTCAACCTCCCTGGCCACACAATAGCAGATCTTAAGGTGGCCATCCTACAGCAAAAAAACTTCAGGACCAGACTTCAAAGAGAAACTGCTGAGCTTCAGTTCATCTGCAAATTTGACACCATCAGCTCAGGATTAAACAAAGACTGTGAATGGCTTGCCAACTACAGAACCAGTTTCTCCTCCCTTGGTTTTCACACCTCTACTGCTAGAACAGGGCCTCATCCTCCCTGATTGAACTAAACTCGTTATCTCTAGCTTGCTTCTTGCTTGCATATATATATACCTGCCCCTGGAGATTTCCACTACTTGCATCCGAAGAAGTGGGTATTCACCCACGAAAGCTCATGCTGCAAAACGTCTGTTAGTCTATAAGGTGCCACAGGATTCTTTGCTGCTTTTACAGATCCAGACTAACACAGCCACCCCTCTGATACTGTTTATTATGGAATGTTTCCATAGTTATTAAGGTTGAAGCTAGTTCCCCATTACAAGCCAGAGTTCCACAGCCCTTCACACTGCCCAAATGGCTTGAGGAGACTGGCTGGACACCTGAACCATTCATTGCCAGACTCTCCGGTGCTTGGGGTAGAAGTTTGATTAAGGCCCTTGTGTTTTGCGTTTTCACTGGACTTCACTTTCAACCTTAATTCTTTCTAACAATGTGTTTTGTTTTCCAATTGCAGCTCGGAGAGAGCCTTTGTCCGATGCACTGCATTGTAAGAGTAACATGTGTCAGTTCTGTGTGGCCAGGTGAAGAGGAGACTAGAAGGTGACAGCTCTTTGTTGGAAAGGTGCCTCCTACTGGCCAATTGAGGTGTGTCTGAGGTAAGGCAGCTCACTCCCCTGTAAGGGGATGTAAGGAATGACCCCCAGCCAGCAGGAAGGGCTCCGGAGCGAAGGAATCAGCACAACCTGATTAAAGTAGGAGTTGGGCGAGCCAGTCTTGGATCAAATGCAAGGCTTTGTGGTTTGCTGTTATAGAGCGTGAGCAAGAGGGAGAAGAGAGGAAAGCTACAGTGAGCCAGAGTCCTTGAAGTCTGGCCGAGGCAGGGGAATGTGGACAGCACAGTGTTAATGTTGTGTATTTGGTTGTCGTGGTAATAGAACCTTGTGTTGCTATGGCAACTGAGTTAGATTATTAGGGGATAGCCCAGCCAGTTTGGCTGGGCTGTTGGTTAGTTCTGAGTGTGGAAATAAATGTCTGCTGCAAGGTTTATAGCACTCTGTGTCTCCAGTGATTTCTTCCTAAAACTGTTGCCCCCAAGGATATAACAGTTAATCAGTCAGTATTGGAGAGTTTGGTGGAGAGATTTTTCCCATCAATATTTCAGTTCAAAATTCAGCAGTGACGGAGGGCTCCGGTTTCAGAAGTGCCCACTACAAATCTTGGGCCATGGCAAGTATTTACCACACTTTGTTCAGGGAACTATTTAGAGGAAACCCGAGAGCCCAATCAGGATTTCAGACCTGGCTTCTCAGGTCGCCTGCTGTGAGATCATAATGCCAATTCTGCAGCTGCCATTCTCTCCTGCTGCCAAAGAGCAGAGCCCATGGAAACCTGTGCAAAACGAGAGCTTTAGCTGAGCATTTTCACCCTCCAGAAAGGCTCCTTGTCAGCTCTGTATCAGCATGGCTTCCTGGGTACCTGTATCACCACCTGAGGCAGTGATAGATGGAACATGCACCAGCAGATGTCTACCCAGCCATCCCATCCCCTGTGTTCCCATCTATTAATAGCAAGCCAAGGGAGGGAGAGGACATGGAATTTCTGTGGCTGGGTTCCAGGTGGGGCAGCAAGTTCACCTAGCAGGCTGGCACTGCCATCTTCCCCCGGCCCCTGCTGGTAGTGAGGACAGTAAACATATGACTTGTCATTGTCATTTCATGGCTGGGGCTAGTGGTGCCCCAGAGGGGAGAGATGGAAGGGACTGGGGTGTCAGAGGATGGAGACTGGAACTCTAATGGGTGGCCAGGGTGGGGAGGAAAGGTCATTGCACACATCCCCACACAAAGTGGCAAATGTCCCTAATCAAACTCCTCCCCGCTGACTGATCCATCCATACATCTCCAAGGCGCAAACCCCTCTTTGCTATCAAACTGTCCTGTATCCTGAGGCAACATCCTGTAAGAGGTAAGCCTTACCTCTAGGGTGTTCCCTTGTGCCCGAGCACAGCGTTGCAGGGGACTTTGCCTCACACTCCCTCTGGTGGCCACTTCCTTGACTGCGATCCTCAGCACCAGCTGGTCCCTCCTCTGGAGTCCCTCACTGGGTTTCCTGCGGCTCAGCTCTCTGGCCATGTCACACAAGAGTTTGGTCCCCTTCCGGGATTCAATTCCGCATCTGCTTCTCTGGGGCTTGACTTCAACTCCCTTACCCTTCTTGGCCCTAGCTCAGGACTCCTCTCCCTCCGGGAGACCTGTCTCCTTTGCAGTCTCCCCCCTCAGTCCAGGGCTTAATGCTGCCTCCTTTGTCCAGGAGGCAATTCGTTACTCCCCCCCCAGGTGCAGAGCATGACTATTTGGGTCCTTTCCCTTGCCTTGCAGGTGATGGGGGTTATGCCGAAACCCAATGTCCTTGCCACCCAAACTCGCCCACACCCATTCCTTGTTTTCTCTTTATTGTATCACCCCTCCCTTCCTATCCCCATGGCACATCTGTCTCCCCACGCACTGGGGTCACTGCAAACATGCTATGCATAGATCATAAACAGGAGTTCCCCAAACCCCGTCCATTCACAACCCATTGAGGCTCCCCTCATTCCCTTCCCTGCCTACAGGCTAGCAGTGGCTGGGATGAAAACTCAGCTCCACTCCCCAGTTCACCCTCAGACAGCCTGACTGTAAGCACTGATTTCATCCATGCACCATGTCTTGCGAGAGCAGGCTTTGCCAGAATTCCCACTGCCAGGCCACTCACATTTCCAGCCCCACCCAAAAATGCTGCTTCCAGATTAAAGAGCTGCATAGGGAGGAAGGCGGGGGGGCGGGGTGGTATTCTCTAAATCCTGGGAGAGAGGAAGGGAGATATCTCGTGGGTTGAAACTGATATAGACTCGGCCTCAGACAGTATTTTCCCTTTTGGGGGCAACCAAACAGGGAACAAAACATGTTTTGGGGCTCAAATAACCATTAAAATAAGCTGAAAAATCAGCCATATGACCTCAAATATGCTAGACTCCACCTATGACAGCTCTTGCAACCCCCAGGCACAATGGGGTACCCTGTGAGCCCTGGCTGACAATGTGGGTTCCAGCATGTGTTGGGAAGGAGGCAGACTGTCTCCCTCTCTGAGCAAATCCTGCCTCCTGGATCTTGTGCTACACAGGGCTGACCCAAAGTCCATGTGGGTCGTTCCATTGACTTCCCTGGGCTTTGGCTCAGGCCCCCATGCAAGCACCTGTCTCTCGCTATGCAAAGATGCCAGGTGGCGGCGAGGGCTCAGGCAGGGAGACAGGTGTCCACATGCATGCCAAACCCAGCCAATGTGCTAATGCTCCAGGGTGGAGATGAAAAGAGGGGCTGAAGAGGAAACCTGTACAAGGAGATGTGGGGAAACCCTGAGGAAAAAGAAAGATTTGGAGCTTGTGGGGGGAGGAGGAGGAGGAGAGAGATGGGGAAAAGAAAGAGGCAGGAAAAACCCACACAGCCTTCAGGGCTAGTACATTGTTATTGTATTAAGTCCCCTTTCCCTCTCTGTATTGGAGGTGGACCCGTACACAATCTTGCACCCTGATGGGGTGCTATGGATCACCCCTCCACACACACACCAGTGTTTGTTGTGTAGAAAACCTTTCCCATGCTTACTATTGTGACGTTGTGCAGTCTATATGATTTTGTAAAAACATAAGTGAATATAATGTAATTGGAATAGTTTTATAAAAACATAAGTGAGTTTAATGTAACTGAAATATGCTTCATGCAAAAGGTATCATCACAAAGCTTATAATCTACTGAGAGTGATCATCCTATTTGTATAAATGTACCACTCTTGTATCTAAAACTAGAAATATAAAATATAACTCTGAGGGCCTATTGTAATTATGCAAAGTGTGGGCCATTGATGGTGGTTTGGAATCTTGATGACTCCCATTAACCAGAGCCATTGTCTGCAGATGGCTGTATTTACCTGTGAGTCTTCCTGTATATGTGTGTGCTGGCAAGTGAATAATGCAGCCTTGCAGTGACATGTGATCATGTCACCTGAACTGGAATCCATCTTTAACCTGGTGCTTTTCCAGTGAGGGGTGGGGGAACCCAGAGGGACAAAGGATTCCCGCCTTATGCAAAAGATATATAAAGGGGTGGAAGAGAACAGAGAGGGAGAGGAGCCATCATGAAGAATCCCCTAGCTATCACCTGAGCTGGAACAAGAGCTGTACCAGGGGAAAGAATTGTGCCCAGGCCTGGAAGGTGTCCAGTCTGAGAAAAACTTACTGAAGCATCTCTGAGGGTGAGATTATCTGTATTCAGTTTGATTAGACATACATTTGCGTATTTTATTTTATTTTGCTGGGTAACTTACTTTGTTCTGTCTGTTACTACTTGAAATCACTTAAATCCTACTATCTGTATTTAATAAAATCACTTTCTACTTATTAATTAACTCAGAGTATGCATTAATACCTGGGGGAGCAAACAGCTGTGCATATCTCTCTATCAGTGTTATAGAGGGCGAACAATTTGTGAGTTTACCCCGTATATGCTTTATACAGGGTAAAACAGATTTAT
Source organism: Platysternon megacephalum (assembly GCA_003942145.1). Taxonomy (NCBI): domain Eukaryota; kingdom Metazoa; phylum Chordata; order Testudines; family Platysternidae; genus Platysternon; species Platysternon megacephalum. The sequence goes on along the minus strand of QXTE01000149.1, from coordinate 1,275,633 downwards.
TTGGGTTTAGACCCCATTGGGAATTGGGCATCTGAGTGTTAAAGGCAAGCAGACTTCTGTGAACTGTTCTCAGGTAAACCTGCAGCTTTGGGACAGGTGGTTCAGACTCTGTGTCTGTGTCTGGAGCAGATGGGTGTGTCTGGCTTCAGCAAGACAGGGTGCTGGAACCACCGGTAGCTGGCAGGGAGAACAGGAACAGAGGTAGCCATTGCACATCAGCTGGCAGCTCCCAAGTGGGTTTCTGTGATCCAACCAGTCACAACTATCAATACAGCCAATACAATTTGCTTATCTTTAGAAACAACCCCTCCAGCTCCATCCTCCTTCCTTGTTAAGTTATGCAGAATTTAATTCAAAAAGGCATAATTTAAACAAGACCACGAAGGGTCATTCCTTCCCTCCCCCTCCCCCCCCCCGTTATGGTTCCTTTAAAAAAAAGAGGGTCATTATTCAGAAATTGATCAATATAGAAACTCCAAGTTTAACTCCAATATCAGCTTCATGTGCAGGTTAAAATCTACTTACTAAAATGCACGATTTTACTTATTAATGGCCACAGGGGAAGACTCCCAGACCCTTCTGTGAGCAGAATTCCATAGACGGTGATTGCTTCTAAAACTGGTCCCCCTCTGATGCTGGCACATGGACTGTGTGCTGGGCTTGAGGATGATCCCTAGACTCAGTGATGATTACCTTAGACCCAAATGGATTGCTTGAGCCCATGATATTATTTGAGTTAATTTTCTTTGGAGATTTGTAAATAATATGAAAAATAATGAAAATGTCATAGAAAAGCCTGGGGGTTGGACATAATGAATTGCAAAGGACAAGCCTGTGTAGCGGACAAGTCACTCTGAGGTTTCACTCCGATTGTGCCATGGGCATGGAGGCTGTCCTCCTCGTCTTTTTGCAGCATTCAGGGAGTCTGGCAACCTAACCCTGTGGTTGTCCCACAATCTGAGCAGCTCTTACTCCTGGGGGAATTCTGTGCCAAAAAATTAACAACATTTGAAAATTCTGCAAAATTTTGCATATTTTATTTGTCAAAATAACACAATATAATCATGCCAGTTACAATTATTTTGGTAATTTATTTCAAAATATCTGCCAACAAGTATGTCTGTAACAATACACACCAAAAAAAAAAAAGATTCTGGTAAAAAAATTTTGACAAATAGATTCCTTACGAGGCATATTAATACAGAACTTTGTGTAATTCATTTAAATTACAATACAGAACTGTATTTCCTGCACCTGTCAAAAGCAGTGCACAGGCTTGGGGGAGTCAGGGTTAACGGAAGAGCTGAGGGAGAGGGAAAGAGCCTAGGAGTGAACCTGGAGGGTGTTGGGTGTCGGTGGGCAGTTTTTCTTTGGGGGGGGATTGTTAGGGTGTTAGGAATCCTCCCCCCCAGCGGCGGCTCCAGCCACCAGCGCTCCAAGCGCGTGCCTGGGGCGGCAAGCCACGGGGGGTGCCCTGCCGGTCCCTGCGAGGGCGGCAGGCAGGGAGCCTTCGGCGGCATGCCTGTGGGAGGTCCACCAGTTGCCTGCCGTGCTTGGGGTGGCAAAAAAGCTAGAGCCGCCCATGCAGATCCTGGCTGACCCCAAGCCTCTCCCATTCAGTCAGGCACGTCTGCCCCTGTCCATGCACCCCTCATCCGCCTTGGTCTCTACAGCCCCCCTTCCCTGTCCCCAGGCTCAATGCTGTCACCCCACCCTGTCACCCTGACTGAACAGTGTTCAGAGCCTCAGTGACATGGTCCCTGCTGTAATGTTGTTCCCTTCCTGAGAGAGGAGGTTAGCAACCGTTTAGTTTGTGTTTATCCCTGCCCTCGTCAGAGCATCTGATGCTCCTAAAGAAGTCATACAGTAAGGTTGCAGGGCACCTGTCTGGATCACACACACCCCTTCCCCATTTCCAGTGACCCAGAAGGAATGCAAACTCCTTGTGAGTTTGTGATAGTGATGAAAGATCAATTATTACCAGCTTCTCCATATCCTGCAGGTACCGAGCACACTGCCTATGTCCACTGTATTCCGCTAGGTCCCTCACAGTGCAGCCATCCCCATCCCAGAGACTTGGGCCTATTCGGTGGGAAATCAAAGTCTGACAGCACTGCAAACAGATAAATAACATCATAGATGTACATAGTGCCCAGGACCTAGGAGGGACTTGAAACACATTTCTGCCAGTGCCCTCTGCTTAGTTCTGTTAAGTCCACCTGATCCCTTCAATTGGAATAAACAATGGTGGCCACCAGGGGGCATACTGAAGCTTCCACAGGGTCTGCCTTCAAAATTATCAGCTCAAGTGCTGACCAGGCCACTCCTATTTATTGGGATTGAGCAAGAAGCCAGCCCGAGCTGATACAGCTCTCAAAACACAGGACAAGAACAAGACTCAGGCATGAACTGGGCACTCTGATCAGTGATTTCACCCAGACATTCCCTTTATTGTAACACTCAATGCCATGGGGAAATGTGTTATGCACAAAATCCCTGAAATGAGTCACAGATGGAGGTGTTTGGTGTTGCCTTCTTACACCTGCCCCTCTAGGTTCCCCAGGCTCTTCTCCGAGCCTTGAGTCTCTTCCTAGGTTTACCTTCAGACCCTAAGACAGGGGTCGGCAACCTTTCAGAAGTGGTGTGCCGAGTCTTCATTTATTCACTCTAATTTAAGGTTTCGCGTGCCAGTAATACATTTTAACCTTTTTAGAAGGTCTCCTTCTATAAGTCTATAATATATAACTAAACTATTGTTGTAAGTAAAGTAAATAAGGTTTCAAAATGTTTAAGAAGCTTCATTTAAAATTCAATTAAAATGCAGAGCCCCCCAGACCGGTGGCCAGGACCCGGGCAGTGTGAGTGCCACTGAAAATCAGCTCGCGTGCCACCTTCGGCACGCGTGCCATAGGTTGCCTACCCCTGCCCTAAGTCATTGTTGCTATCCTTCTAGTTCAGGACTGAGCAGGTAGGGTTGCCACTGCTGTGCATTTCTCTGACCAGACAAATGGGTCACACAGTATCACTGTGCAAAGTAGCAAGTGCCACAAAAATTGTTACAGCAGCCTTTAACATACTGCAAATCTCAGTGTCTTGTGACGAGCCGAGGACTACTGCAATGGCTCCCTCAAGGGCCTATCAACACTCTTCTTGCTACAGCCAGGCCAGAGGTGTTGCTGCAGAACAACAGGAGGTGCTGAGTGCAGGCAATGCCACACCCCAAGCTGCTGCCCAGGAGTCACAGCGAGGAGACAGAAATATGGCAGCTGAGCACTCTACCCACTCAGATAGCCTGCGGCTTTTTTTTAAAAAACAATTTCCCCCCTGGTGAGATCTCCTGCCTCTAGCACAGGGGTCTCAAACTCAAATGACCACGAGGGCCACATGAGGACTAGTACATTGGGCCGAGGGCCGCATTTACTGACACCTCCCCCCCGCTGCCCTCGGCCCCGCCCCCACTCCACCCCTTCCATGAGGCCCCGCCCCTGCCCCGCCTCTTCCCACACCTTCCCTGCCCCCATTCCAACCCCTTTCCTCGAAATCCCGACCCCAACTCTACCCCCTCCCTGCCCCCAGGGGGCGCAGGAGGTGTGTGGGGTGTGGCGGGGGCTCCGGGCAGGGAGTTGGGGTGCAGGAGGGGTGTAGGAGGGGGTCAGGATGCAGGGTGTAGCAGGGGGCTCAGAGCAGGGGTGTGGGGTGTGGCGGGGGTTCAGGGCAGGGGGTCGGGTGCAGGAGGGGTGCAGCAGGGGGCTCAGGGCAGGGGTGTGGGGTGTGGCGTGTGGCAGGGGTTCAGGGCAGGGGGTTGGGGTGCAGGAGGGGTGCAG